>VXBC01012253.1:450046-527240 GCA_013399945.1 Ploceus nigricollis | reverse complement strand
CTTCTGTTTTGACAATCTCAGTAAATTTTTCTTGTGATGTCACTTGGTGTTGCATATATCATAAGACTCAGAAGCTATGACGATTGCTCCTAGGAGAAGTTTGATGTGTGATTATGAGCAGAAATTGCTCATATTAATATCTCCATTTTCAATTCTGACCTCACAGATAGGCTGTGTAAAATCTGAGGAAGGATTCCTATGGTTGTTTTCACATTGAACTAGAATCTTAAGTGTGCTTTCTTCATATATATGTATGTGTATATATATATATGTATTAATATATACAAATAATAAATGTGAATTAAATAACTTGAATTTTTTCTATATTTACATATGCACCAACCCCAAGAAACTTTTCTCTTTGTTAATAAAAATTGACTAATGATGTTTCAAAGGTCTATTCACCTGAGGTAAAGACAGATAGTTCTTAAATGTTGCCTTTGTTTTGTTCTATTTGTTTTGTTCTATTTGCTTTGTTCTATTTGTTTTGTTCTATTTGTTTTTTATCTCCTTCCCCCACCCCAGGGATGAGTATACTTTTCTAAAATTCTTTCATTTTAGGGCTTGACTTCACTATTCTAGTGAGCAAGCTGCGAGTTCTAAATACAATCTGCTTTGTTGAACATAGCTAGTTTTCATGGAAATTTCGGATTAGAGGTGACTTTGGGTTTGAAGACCGCCAAAATTTAAGACGCAAGAGCGTGAGATGATGATCAAGCAAATGGAGGCAAATTCAAGTATAAAACGTTTAGCCTTAGAATTAACGTAACATCAAAGGAGATCCCAATTTACCCTGAATATGACTGAGAAACCATGAAGATATAGTTCCAGGAGTGTCAGAAAACCTTTCAGAGAAGAAAGACCAGACAGTAGAATGAAAAAAAGATATAGGTAATAAAAGCTCAGAAAGTAATGATAGGAAATGTTTACACATTTTCTTAAAAGGTTAAGCAACAGAAACAAGAATGAATTTAGGAACTGGAGTCAAGTAGATGGAAAGAAGCAGACAAAATCCTACAGGCATTTCTAAGAGCATCTGTAACCTTCAGAAAATTCCATTATACTCAAGAGATTAGCAAATCCTGATTCTTCAAGACTTGATAGCACATTGTATCAGATCTGGGCAGATTCCCACTGACATTTTGAAACAACACCACCAAGTGTTACAAGCAGGAAAATTCTTGTACCTTTGAGACCCTGAATTACTTATACCTCATCTACATAGAGCACAGAATAAAAGCCAGTTGTTCAAGAAGTCTTCTCACAAGGTGATAAGGGGAAATTGAGAAATATTGGGTAGAGAAATGGAAAAAAATAACAGCTGAGGAGCATTTAGCTTTATTAATTTATTCAGCTTTACTTATTGGATATATGGGGTAAGAGCTGAGGTTCTATGTTCCTCTTAAACTCTTCTTAAATGATATTCTGTTATGTTTCTAGAAGAGATTTTAACTTTTTGTTTGCTTGGGGTTTTTAAAAAAACTTTTATTTTCCACTAAGCTGACTAAGTAAATGATCAAGTGCCTAAACCTTTTCTCCTGGAAATTTGATGACCTCCTTAGGAACACTTGCACATGAATATATGGTTTTCCCCTACTATTTCAGTGTTGGAATCCAAACATTCAAGAATGCATAAAGTAGTGTTTCGGAAAAGCTGTTTTTCAAGCTGTTGTCTAAAAACTGATTCCATCTACATCTGCGTGCTGGGAATCATTTTTGTTTTCTTCTATGTTCATTCACAAATACTTTTTTTCTTCATGAATATGGAAAAAAAAATTCAGATGCTTTGCTGGGAAAAATAAAGGTTCAGCAAGGTTTGACAGTTCAACAGCAACACTTGTATCATGTTCAAACTTTGCAGTAATAGAGGATCATGGGGCTGTGTGTTTATGCAATTCCTGATGAGATTTATGTGGAGACATATAAGCATGCAGTTATGGTGAATGTGCATGTTGAATTTACTTATTCATGTATTGATACCATTATGGTACTTTGATTTCTTCATAGCCTTTGAGTTCCTAAACAGCTGAATTTGGATGTGATTGTGAAGAACATATCCATTTTTCTATATGTAAATTATAATTTATGTGTGTGTGTATGTATGTGTTCATAAGTATAAAATTATCAAATAAGACATGGAAAATGAAAAACATTTTTCTTGTTCCCTTGTTATAGCACGTTCATTTAACATACCCAGTGCTATCAATCTGTTGTTTTGGTCTTTGTCTGGATTCTTGCACAACAGCTTGATTAATATTTAACATATTGATCATCACAAACATCAGTATGCTCTGCAAGTGACTCTCACTGAATTCAGTTATTTAATGCAGTTTCTATTTAAATAATGCTGGTTTATTTTGAGCAAGATTATGCTCACAAAACTTTTTTGCAAAAAAACACCTCTGTGATATATACTTTCTTAAAAATTGGTAACCTTTCACAGATTTTCTGACGAAGTTACTCTCTGACTATACATATTTAGCAAATAATTCATTTCTTAAAAAATGGATTATAGTAGTTCTAGTAACAAGTCTCATTTTTCTAATAAGAATTCTAGCAATTACAGGACAAACAAAACTGGCATTAAGAGACTAAATCTTCTGCACAAGTGGAACTCTGGCTCAGCATAAATAATAATAAAGGCTTTATCCTTGATATGGTTCTTACCTGCACATAGACAGTGCAGGTAGAGTTATTTTGTGCATCTTTATGCAGATCAATTTAGTAGTGAAATTACTTTTTTTTTGTAAATTATTGAAATACCTAGAACTATATTGGCCACTTGAAATGCATGCATACGCCTCTTAGCAGCTGGTGTTACTTTGATTTGTGTCCTTTTCACTTTTATAATTTCTTAGTATAAATTCATCCTGCTTGAGTACACTGTGCAAGACAAGAGTTAAAAATTAGTATAAGCATGATGGAGGAGAACTGATTTTTTCTGTAACTGACAGGTTTTCACTGCATATATATATTTTAATATAACTCAATGTCCCTTTCCTAAGCAGTGCTACAGTTGCCCTTATGAATTCTATGAATAGTATTAAAATAAAAATATCATTACAATCACTGATAAGAAAATCTATCCTCAAACTCCATCAAAATTAATGTTATTTTTAAAAGGTTCATTCTGAAAGCAAGAGGCCAATAATTTACTAATAATTGACATTTATTAATAAATTGGACTACAACTAAGGTTTTTTTGCATGTAAAATGGGAACCAATATTCTCACTATCTTATATGAAATATAAATATACATTAGTTTATTAAATCAATTACTTATGACAAACAATATTTAAATAATCAGCTGTCATAGATTTCTACAGGACATCTAGCCTTTTTTTTCACTGGAACTTTCTTCTCACACATAAAACATAGAAGTTCATTTTCTCACATGTATTATTTAATTAGGAGAAAAGAAAAAGTGTGATTACAGCATTTCTTGATGTGAAAAAAGGAAAAAATTTAATCTATAATGCATGTGTCTTCAGGTCTGAGGTTCAGACCTTACATTAATATAATACTTTTTAGAAGTTACAAAGTAGCTCATTAAGGGTCAGTGGCTCCTATGTTAACTACTTCCTGGGACAGAAAGACTGAGTAAGCATGAATTTATTAACCTGTGTGAAGATTCCTTACAGCTTTAGTAGCTCCTTCATTGGATCTCATCTTGGAATCATGCACAAGGTACTACATTCAGAAAATAAAAAGTAGTGTCTCATTTTCTGGTGTCACTTGATTCATCTTTCTTTTGAATGTGAACTTTGCTGAAGAGATTAAAATGATAGTATCTTCATAGAATAAAAAGCTTTCACCTAACTTGAGAAGGAATGGTGGAACTTTTAAAAGAAGCTTCTGAATTAACTGAATAATGTAAACAAAAGAGATTATAAGAATTTTGGTTACATTTTTAACATTCTTGATTGCAATCATAATTAAAGGGGTATAGATAAAAATATAATTTAAAACATACAATTTCCATAGTGGTTTTTTTTTCAATCAAGTTGACCTGAAATTATTGCATAAAACATTACTCATTATTCCTTGGACACAAATTTTGGATTTTTAAATCATTGTATGATGATTTTACACTGAATACTACCATATTGACAGGTCAGCAGTTCTTTTCTATCTAAAAGGAGGTCTTTTCATGAACAGAGTCTTTTCTATATATGGAACATTTTAATGAGGACTAGAACCCAGACCATAGTGATAATATTTTAAAAGTTTAGAGGATAATAAAAATATACACATATCAAACATATATCTAGGTTAGATTTTCCTGTTAAATATTTACTTTCTTTCTACTTAATCAACTTCAGTGGGATGAGATATCATAGTAAATTTACATACTACTATTGTAAAATCAAAAAAAAAAACCAAAGTGGCCAATTGATAGGATTCTTCATGGGCTGTCAATTGTAAAGAAAGTTCCACTAAAGTTCCACTGAAAAACTTTACACACTGTTAGTAAAATAGCAGGAAATAGGACATCTCTTAACTTTGTTAATCACTAGGAAAGTAAAGATTGTCATTTGATGATCAATCAATGTTAATTGATGATCAGTCAAGATGACGATTTTCATGCATTGGAGTACTGAGAGGAGAAAAAAGGACAAACAATGGCTAAACAGCTCCTAAATATTCTTTCTATATTTCTAGAACAAATTTTAAGTTATTAACATGCAGACTGTGCAATATAGACCTCATTGAATATAATGTTGCACTCAAGAGATTCTCAGTTACAACATCTGTCTGACCATCACACTTGCAGAGTTACTCTACACGTGTAGTCTTACATATTTCCTTTGTCCCTTTCCTATTACTTATGACACCGTATCCTTATTACAATATAAAACAGCACCTGCCTTCTTCTAAAAGGTCTGGGAGAAAAAAAATGCCTCAGATCATTCCTCACAAGGTAATTCCATTGAATGTAGCAATATTGAGTATGGTCCATATTGCTTGGTTAAAATTTTAACTTATGGGTAAAATAAGGAACACTATCATCTAATGACCATGATTTGCATTCAGGGTTTTTTGTAATTAAGACACTTCGTTCGATAAATCACCTGGGACTTAAATACAGGGGTTTATTTCTCCATTTGCAAATCAAAGCCTGTGTTCTGTTCTCAAGGAAGATAAAAGAATTAATGTTTGCAGAGAAATTCCTGTACATCAGATTCCATTTTGGTAAGAAATGGCAACCATACCATTTGATTTTTTTGACGTGTCTTATGTTTCTCTTCACAATTTAAAAATCAATACTTTTTTTTTATTTTAATATAGATTGAAAACAAATTAAAGTCTCCGGTGTACCGTGGATGTAAGATGTACAGAATTAAAACATGTGCAGTGAAGCCATCAGAAAATGGAATCTTCCCTCCCAGTAGCTCTCTATTATTCTAATACATACTTCAGGTCATAACTGGTTGAGGCCCTGGAAGTATTTTCAGGTTGCAAGTAATATAGGGCTGATAACATCAGATTCTAATAAATAAACCATTGACATTTTGAGTGCAAGTTCTAGTGATACAAAGTGCTACCATTACATAATAAACACCTCTGGTTTTATTGTAAAGCTGGGAACTATTTCTTCATTGTAACATATACTAAATAGAAGTTTTATTTCTATTATGTCTAATAAATGAAGTGAAACAACATGGAAATGTTTTAAATGAGGTGTATTATAGGGATAAAAAATAAAGAATATTAACGAAGAAGAAAAATCAGTATGATATTTTCCATGTAAAGTCAATTCATTCAGAAACAGAGTAGAAACTTGAGAGGCGCTGACTGTAGAAAATTCGAGGGTATTTTCTGCTCCCCAGGATATAATCTCTCTCCTTCCTTCCCAAGGAAAACAAGCAAACAAAATCCTCTGTTATGACACTGAACTAAAACAGCATTTGAATTCACTAGCATACCATAAATAATCTAATATCACTCGCAACAAAGCAGTTGATGCAGCTGTGTCTGTCACAACTGCCATGAATTTTGACAGGATTTCTACACACAGATTGCTCACTGTGTTGAGGGTCTAATGTTAGTAAACTGCAACTTGCTCATTTTAATTATATTTTTTCTAATTATATTTTCCATATTTCTCAATCTTATTTCTCCATTTTCTTTTGCAATACCAGTTTCTATGGAAACTGCAATGACAAGCACATGAATGGAGTTTAATGATGTCAGCTAGTGCTGCCTGAAATCATTGTATGTAAGAGATCAAAATGTGTATTATGATATGTGCAATATTTTTCTTTGCTAAGTAACATCAGTGCCTGCATCCTCGAGTTAACTTACATGATGCTCCTTATACACAGCTGACAACATTCCATATACCACAGGTTGTAAACTGCAGATATCTGTTACTGGACAATCAAAGCCCATGTGCTGGGAATTGCCTTAATACTACATTATGCTGCAGCTGCTGCAGAAGCAACTTTGCAACACTCAATCACTTCTGAAAGAGTTGCCTGCATAATAACATTTTTCCTTCTCAGATCTGATGTTACAGAGGCATTACTCCTCATCACTGGTGGGCTCAGCCTTGATCAGTGTAAGTTCATCTTGGAGCCCTCAGGCACTGGCTCTGCCGGACATGGATGAAGCTGCTGGCAGCTCCTCACAAAAGCCACTCCTGTAATCCTCTCCTGCAACAGAACCTTGCCCCACCACCCCAATACACTAAGGTAAATGAAAATCACAACTCATTCCAGAAAATGTTTTTTTAAATCTAGATACATGTGAAGCATTGTGCAAAGTATGTTCAAAAGTGTTAAAGCCTATAAAAAGATAAATAAAATTAAAAGGTCAATAAGAGCATTGATAAATAAGAAGAAACTTTGTAATTTCTTTTTTTTTATCACACCCATAATGAGCATATGACAAAGAAACTGTTAAAATACTATTTGGAATTTTGTATTATTGAGATATTTGTGGCTTTGTTTTTTCAGAATTTCTAGCCTCCTGGGTATATTTAGAAATGTTTTCCATCTGTTTTTAAATGGCAATAATCCAGTTTCAAACTTGTTATCAAAAATATTTTCTCATAATCCCCCAAATCCTTAGTTATTTTTTATCTTTGGAAAGAACCAGAGGGGAAAAAAAAAGAAAGCAAGAAAAAACCAGGAGTGAGCTGAAAACCCATGGAGAATAAAAGAAGAGGTTTCATGGGCTGCTATGTTTAGCAAACTTGTGTTAGAAGATTTCACTCATCCAACAGCAGAAATTTTGTCTTAAGTTCAGCCAAAAAAATTCTACCAAATTTGTTTGACTATTTTTCCTATCCCAGCTTTTGTCCTTCAATTTACATATTTGTTTACTTTGTTTGTTTCTCTACATATATGTGAAGGGAATCAACTATATTAATTTCAACTTTTTATTTTGCAAAATTAACTGAGTCAGAAGCTTTTATTATATTTATTTTAATGAATTGAAATATGTTGTCTAATAATCTTAAAGGACTGACTTGGCATTTGCTTGATTAGAATTCTACTTGAGCATGGTTTTCCAGAACTGTACACAGTATTCTGCAATGGTTTACCAACGTTTTGTAAAATGTTATCAAATTATATTGATACTTTCTTGTATGCTGGCCATGAATATAAGCTCTTTCCATATTTTTCATTGTTTTCATTCTTTTCTGTAAAATGATCAATAACTTCCACATATTTCTTCCTTGCTATCCTTTTTCAGTTAGGAAAGGACAATTGAATGCTGTAATATTTCCATGTAGTGTTTGGTCTTCCGATATGCCATTGATACCTCCCGAAGTTACAAAGGATTATTTTCTATGAAGTCAATATGATGGTGGTATTTCACCCTCTTCAGCAATGGGATAAAAATGTTAATACATGTACACAGTTATAACAAAAACTAAATAAATATGCACATATAACTAATGTTTTTTCATACTTCAGCTTTCCCAGAGTGATGTTACTGAGCATATGCCCTTTCCTAAGGCTGTCTCTTAAACTGTCTTATCTTGTTTGTTTGCATAATTCTACATGCTAAGATATATGGTGGGAGAGAAACAACTCTGAGAGGTGTTAAAAAAATATTTTTACCTTTCAAAGCTCTATATTAGGCCTCTATTTGCTTTTATAGTAAAAACTCTTAATCAGCATACATTATGGCCAAAGTTCACAACCTCCTTTTCTCCTTAAAAATTCTCTTTAAATCCTTTTCATTTGGGAAGCGATCCCAGTTGGTCACGCAATCACTGAAAATGAGAGCTCTATAAAGACAAATGTTTTACAGAAATAATATGAAGCAAAATATCCTTCACATAAATTTTATAAATATAAGAACATAATTATATTATTTTATATTTGATTAATTATTTATGAAATAATTTCAACTATAATAACAAAAATTTATGTTTGCATGTATATTTATCTTTATTATATGTATTTTTTAGAATAATGTGTGAAGAATTAGACAAACACATGCAATAAGATTTGAACTGAATGACTGCACAACACTAGTACATGTTAAAGTCAAATTTGTCTAATACATGCTGTCTATCTAGTAAAGAAAGCTCCTCTTGAGACTGCAGTTTGAGATCCAGTATTACAGAAAGTGCAGCAAAAAATAGCATGACATTATGTTGAAAGTGGCCACTGTTTCTTAAGGAGCAAATGTTCTATTAGAAGCACAGTAAATAGAGGAATATGAGAGCAATGTTTTTTTGGTTTTTTACAGAATCAATTTGTAAAGGGCTCATCAAACAATAATTATCTGCCCTTATCTTGTGGACAAGTGTAATGACTCCTAAATCTGCAAAAGGATGTGATAAACAGATGCTGAGATGCTGACTGAACACAGTCCTCCCTGCTAAAAGTAGCTTAAGAAACTTTGAATGTTCTAGCAACTGCTGTTGATAGGGGAGTTAGCACAATTTGCTTTCCACTTTGGATCATTTCTTAGGCAAGCAAAATATAATGGCAAGAGACTTTTGCTCATGAATTTCTGGTCTTTTCACTAGATGAAAAAGCAGATCAACAAGTATATAGCAGCAACAGAGCAAAATGATACAAAATTAAACTGAAAAACTTTTGAAATGCTGAAATTGTCTTGCTCAAACTTTATTTGATATTCAGTGTCACTGATAAAGAACTCCCTGCTTTGTGAGGCAGGAGCATGTGGTGGTTCTTCACTCTACAAGAGTGATTACCTGGCAACTAAACCTAACTTAGTAAGTGGAACAGACATATTGCACATGGAGACTTCCCAAATCACTTCACTCTGCAATGACATAGTGAGGATGATAAAAGAGTTCCAGAGGAAGTACTGCCTATTGCTATTAATACATCAGCTATCTGACCATATCTCTCACATATAGCTCTAATGTGTCTTTTTACAGTGGAAGATGAATTCAGGTGTGAATTTCTATAGATAGGGAAGAAAGTGATAATCTCTGCTTTCTGTGGGTTTGTAGGCCTGCAGATGAACAGAGGGACGGTGGGGATTGGGATTTAACTGGAAGCCACAGATTTTAGCAAGATTATATTAAGATAGGACTGACAAACTTGAAAACCTACCTTACTGTTCTAAATTTGAAAAACAAGTTTTGGCAAGTCAGACTAGATGAGGAATCATCCAAAGTGCACACTTTAGTACACCCTGGGGCAGATAGATGTTTTCCCATCTGCCTTTTGAAATAAGTGAAGAATTGAGACTCATGATACAATAAAAAAAAAAAAGATCAATGAAACATTTGGAGATACTGAGATTTTCCACATAATTGCTGATGACATGCTTATACCAAAGGCAGTTTGGGCAGATTATCATGAGATGCTAAAAAAGCTTAAGTCAAGACCCTAAGGATAAAACATCACTTTCAATTCTATTGATCCAGTTTTTGCTAAAAAATTATGTAGAAAGAGAAGGCACCCACATGAAGGAAAGAAAATCTACTTGCAGAAATATTTGAATCATGAACTAATGGATATTACCATAAGCATCACACATAAACATTGAAATCACAGAATAATTATGCAGTATGTCAGGTGTATGAAAATTTGCACAAGTATGTAGCTGCACAAACTACATTAGATGAACATGACAAGGTCCTAAATCAGAGATTGCATTGGCATTCTCTTTTGCTCTGCTTCTATGATTCCAACAAGCCAGTGGCAATTCAAGCAGATGTGTTTTAGTTTCAAATGTTTATCAATATAACAGACACAAATATTACCTTTGTTTCATAAACAGGTGAGTTTATAAGTTCTGGTATAAAAAGAAGATTATGGAGAAAATACTGATCACTGGTCTCATCATAGGAAATGTTACTAGCTGATTCTGAGCAGATCTGAATCACAAGTAACTCAAAGACATTTTATTTGAACCTCTCAAAAATTTGATTCCAAATTCAGATGTCAATCTTGTGTATTTATTGTGGACAAATAAAAAATGCAAAGAACTACAGAAGAAAACTGTGAAAATATGGCAGATGTGTATTCACTATACACTTAGTTAATTTTTTAAAACAAACTGAAGTACACATGGAAGTGTTCTGTGATGTAAAACTGAACGAGTGACCTCATAGCAGAGAAGAAAATACGGCTGTCTATGCAAACTATAACAGTCTAACAGCTTGAATTTTCAAAGATATAATTTCATTACAATGTGACAATGATTTCTAACTGAAATTGGTGCAAAATATTGTATGGCTTTTATGGGACATATCATAGTACTTACAGAATGAAAACTCAAGCTAGGAAAATAAGATATTGGCTAGGTATGATTTACATTCAGCTGAGCTTAGATGTTCATATTCTATGTCAGAAACAGGGGCCAAAGTTGAATGTGTGTTTCAAAATATGCATGAGGATTCATTTCGATGCCATAAGGTTATTTCAGGGTGTGCCAAAGGACACTATGCCCCCTTAAAGCAGTATGGTCAAGTTAGGATCAAACCAAGGTTTGGGATTTTTGTTGGCTTGGGGAGATTTAGAGGGAAAGGACAAGACATACATTTGGATATTGAAAAAAGAGCAATTGTAGGAAATTATGATGAATTCTAAAGGACAGATACTTTTAAGGATGCAGAAGCTCTCATTTTTATGCCACCATGATACCTACATGCCTTTTATGTTATAGTTAGCAGTCTGAGCAGCAGATATTTCCTCCACTGCAAAACATTACTTACAAGGTCTGTCACATAAACAGCTGATACAAGACAACAGCTTATGGTATATAGAAAGTCAGGAGATAAATACATTAAAACAATGAATAAGTATACAAATACTGTAATTTGTTCAAGATTAGGAATAATAAAACATAATTTTCTGAATTCAGCTTTTTAATTTTAAATACAGCCTAAATTGAGATCATTTTTCAAAACAACCGACAAGCTAAAGGCTGGTACCCTTTCCCACCTCATTCAACTGTTTCTTTCCTAAGAGGTTTTTTCGGCATAGATGGTGCTTATTCTTGTTATTGTCTTCTCTGTAAATACAGCAAGAGAGATGTAGTAGCTCCTCCAAATATTAGAATTGCTGGTTGGTGCACAGTATTTTTATTCTTGTTCATCTCTGGTTTTAAATTAACATTGTACCACAGAATTAGGTTGCATTTTCATATGATGCTATTGCAAATACCTAATGATGTTCACTACATGAAAGTGTTTTATCATATTTCAGCCCCATAAAAGATGGATTATTGATTGAAACAAGATTTAAAAAATAGTTTTAATTTTAATTTATTAAAAAGGAGTATTGATTTTAAAAGTGCATATATTTAATTAACTCATTTTAACAAGCTAACTTCTAATATCTAGATTAATTCTGATATGTTTCCTTAAGTCAAAGAGATAAAATTGCTACAAAGCACTAGCTTGCAATGAAGCAATAACTAGGTGGATTTGATGGTGTTTAAATTTATCACAATAAGAAATCTAAGTTTAAGAGCTACAAATTTTTTTTCATATTAATATATTAACAGATTAAATAGCATTATACTTTACTATTGACATAAATGCAGTGCAAAGAAAAAGGCAGTACTTTAAGTTATTAGTAAGAGTTAGAATGTCTTTCATTTTTTTAAGTAAAATATTAAAAGAAAAAAATCCTTACATTTCATATTTAGCTAAGAAATTTATTAGATTGAAAATTACACAGTACTTTGAAAACTAGTTAACTTAAAAAAAAAAACGCAAAAAACCTCTACATATCCTTGTAACACACTGAAAGGAATTAAATGATGCTGTGATGAAGGTAGTACTTAGGTAAATTAACATATACTGATGAATATTTAATTAGCCACATAGTATCGACTTTCAGAATTATTAACTAAACTAGTTTTCAATTAATTTTAAATATATCACATTGTATCCTTTTCTGATTTTCGCACCCTATTATGGCAGTGAAATTGGTGTGAAAGCTATGTCACAAGAATAATTTTGACCTAGGATATTTCCAAAGAGTACAGATGTACAGTATTGTGGTGGGTTAACCTTGGCTGACTATCAGATGCCCCCTAAGCCACTTTCTCGCTCTTTCTTCTCAACAGAAAAGAGGGAGAAAACAACTAAAAAGTCTCAGAAAGAAAGCAAGGAAAAACACTCATTAATTACCATCACAGGCAAAAGACGCTTGAGTTGGGAAAAATTAATTTAATGTCAAGTTGAAATGGTGTAGGATGGTGAGAAACAAAGACAGAAATAAAAACATCTTTTCCCTACCCTCCCCTTCTTCCCAGGGTCAAATTCACTTCTTTCTCCCTGTCACTTCTATCACCTCCCTGCCTGAAGAAGTGGAGGGGAATTAGGAATGGAGATTACAGTTAGTTCATAACATTTTGTCTCTGCTACTCCTTCCTCCTTCTCACTTTTCCCTTGCTTCAGTGTCAAGTCCCTCCCACGTGATGAAGTCTTTCACAAATTCCTTCTATGTGTATCCTTCCCAAGTGCTAAAATTTCCCAGCTGCTCCAGCATGGCTCCTTTCCATGGGATATAGTCTTTCAGAAACAGACAGTTCCAATGTAGGTCCCACAAGTGGTAGTTCCTGCCAGAAAACCTGCTCCTGCATGGGCTCCTCTCCACAACCCGAGGATGCTGCCAGCAGCCTGCTGTGGCGTGGGCTCTTCTTTTTCCAGGGCATATCCACCTGCTCCAGTGGAGGTTCTTCCATGGGCTGCCGGGAAATACTTGATTTGCACCTGGAGCACTGCCTCTCCCTCCTCCTTCACTGACCTTAGTGTCTGCAGAGCTGTTTATCTCTCTGCTGTACACTGATTTTTACTCTTTCCTAAATGTTGTCACAGAGGCACCACGAGCATTCCTGGTGGGCTCAGCTTTGATCAGTAGTGGTTCTGTTGAAGAGCCTGCTGGAAGTGGCAAAATAAACTGCACAAAGAGAAAAAACTGACAAAACTGACAAAACTGACAAAAAAGACAATAGCATAACATATAACATAGCATAAATAAAAACAACCCACCATTTTCCTGTATGTTGCACCTCTTGGCCTCCCCCTGCATAATACCAGATGTAGTATCTTTTAAAAGAGATTTTAACATTTGTGTTGTAAGGTGTCTGAAAGACATACTTTTTGTTTTAAAGGACCATTACTAGAAGTTTCTCCTTATTAAATAATAGATCAGGAATTTAACTGGGGAATTCCTACGTGTAAGATTGGTAGATCCTTTTTTTAGGAAATGGAAGGAAAAGAACATATATTTTCCAGATATCTTTATTTCCTTTCAAACTAAAAATATTCTTAGACATAGTAGAATACTATATCTAAGGGAAAAGGGAAAGGGAAATTAATTAAAATAAAATAGTGGTCAAGACTAGCAGGCGTCCTCTCCACTGGCACGACAGATCACTCTCTGAGAAATTCAGAGACATTTGTAAATTTGCCAACACAATTGACAGTGAAACCTGAGAGAGCAGAAGCCACTGATAGAGAATTAATTTCTACAGGTTTCATTTTTGGCACTCAAAACCCAATGCAGGAAAAAGCAAGAGAGAAGTGGTATGGCATAATCAACAGAATGTGTGTGACTTTGATTAATATAGGCTTTTTTCAAAAGTTATGTTAAATCACAGAATCACAGAAAAGCCTAGGTTGGAAAGGACCTTAAAGATCATGAAGTTCCAGCCCCCCTGTATGCCTTATATATACATACATACATACATATATATACATACATACATATATATGTATATGTGTGTGTGTGTGTGTATGTATGCATGTACGTATGTATGCATACACACACATCTGTGTTGTGGCTGCAGTAGTACTTCAAGCTGAGCAGAATATGCTGATTAGGAACCAGTTTATTAATTTAGTGAACACATTACAAAACCATGCCTCTATGACTGAAGTAACCTGTTGCTCTGGAAGTGCAAGGATGAAAAAACTTAACTTTCCCTTTCTCCAAAATACACTTCTTTATATTCTTTTTTTCTTTTTAAAACCATTATTAATCTTAGTCAAATGGCAATGAAATTCTTGCAGAGATGCTAGACTGCTTAATTTAGATAGAGAATCATTGATTTTAAGATCTATTACATGCCCTGAAAAGCAATAAGCTTAATGATAAACTATGGATATTGAAGACTATGATTGCACTCATAATTTAGACTATGAGTACAGTTACAGTATGGGAAAGTTTTCACTTAGTGATAAAGCATCTGACACAGTAGTGTTCTTAGTTTTCTGAACTAACTCTGATCCCTGTTGGTATATGAAAAATAATTCATAAAATGGTAACAGAAAATAAAGAGGAGAAAAAATGTTGGAAAAGTCCAAAAATATTTTAAAAGGGAATTAGAATGATTATGTGAGTATACAAAAGGAAGACAGAGCAATGAAATGCTGTATGATTGTGCTTTTCCTAATTGACAGGTTGGCTTTTCTCTGAAGACAGTCAGGGTTTTGCTATTTTTATGTGAATGCTAAGACTTCTCCATAAGTTTCTAAAAGTGATTCAGAATAAAATAACCATAAACTCCTTTTGCTGGTAAATCAGTTGAATGCTTGAGTTACACCCCATGATAAAATACAATTTATATAATCACAAATATGATGTTTCAATTGAAAATAATAAATTAATTGAGAAACAGACAATTGATGTGCTCAGAGCTTTATTAGGTGAGTAATCTCCGTCTCCAAAACATAAATCACATGAAGAGAAGTTAGAATCAAAGCCAATCTATCAAGCTGCTAAAATAAATAAGGAAAGGAAACCTTAGACATAATTCACTATTCTGTTATTCTAATTTTATGCTAATGGAATCTACAAGCTTTTTTCCTTGTAGACATTTTGAAACCAGCTTAATTTATTGGCTATTCCAGTAGACAAAGCAACATAAACTGCAATCACCAGCAGTTTCCCAGAATATCCATTCCCTGGAATACATAAGAACCTATGTATTAATAGCAACTTTCTCAACTTCTGTGTTTAAAAGGCAATGCATAGTCACAAATTCCAACACAATGAAAATTCAAAATTGGTTGCCTGTACATTATTTTTATCAATTTTAAATCAAACATGAGATGGAAATTTGTCTTACTTATCTTTTATATTCTTTATTTTTATTGTCTGGAAAAATTCACAGTCTTCTTGAAAATTTTGGGTTACATCTGAATTACTGTTTCAGCATTGCTTGTATATGAAAGGATCAAGCCATTGTGCCTTCCAAGTGCACAATTCTAGATTTATTGCTCTCCTCAATGCACACGTTGTATCACCAGCTATCTTCAGCAAGACTCCTTCTGGTTTACTTCAATTCAGTCAACAGACAATGATTGAGCTCCTGCAAAATGTAAACTTCAGTACTTAATCCCCAGAAATGTAAGCAGTGAAACCGTGTATTTACCAAAGTCCTAAAATGCCTGTGTATATTAAGAATTTTATTTGTGATGTGCTCATTCTCAGCTGTCATCAGTGTCAGCTGTCAGCCAGGTAGACTGTAAGGATTTCTGAATGAAACTATAAAAATCTCTCCTTGATCTGCTAGAAGACACCTTCACTCCTATTTGCCATTCTTTCTTTAAGTTAAACACAAATTTTATGCACACTCTTTTCCACTACTTTTCATCAAGAAGTGAATTCAGGTTATTGTTATAAAAAGTTACTCAGTGGGTAAACTCATTGTCAGTTAAGCAAACGATTGTATTAATTCTGTCAAAAGTATTAACTAGGCATATTACATTTTGGTTTGAAGATATGAAAATATGAAATACTTCAGTCTTATTAGAGCTGCAAAACTGATTCCACATGGAAACACCAATTTAAGTCACATATAAAGTTTATTCTAATACTTCTCATAATGCATTTTATGGATACAAGAACCTCACTGTTCAGAAGATGTAATGAGCATAACAATAATTGAGATGGTTTATTCACCCATTTTTTTATTTCTTACATTGAAGGTGTCATAACATGGATAAATTCCAAAACAAAGAAGATGTGGCAATGTGTATCCACCCACCCAAACCCAGCCCATCCCATCCTATCCCTCTTTTCTTTTTTCTCAGGCTTCTGTATGATCTTGGAGTTCCTGTAACCCCTGAGATTTGTGTAATGAGTTGGGTGATACAGTAAGGCAGGAATGGCACTGACTGCACCCAGGCAGCACTGGCTGCATTTCTATGGTGAAGAACAAGAGCTGGGATAATCAGTCATTGCCTGACAATGTTGGAACATTCTGTACCTGAGCCATAGCTCATGAGTCATGGTATTATTGTTGCTGAAGTTTTTGAAAGCAATTTCACTTGGTACTAGAAACAATTTCCAATTGATTTGGAAGTCAGGTCTGTAACTACTGACCTGAGGCTGGAAAATTTATGCATGATTAAAGCAATCATTTTGAGACCCTATAAACCAGTCTTAAGTGAAACCTTTTGAGCTCTTCTGGACTGCAGTGGGCTGCACCAGCACTTTCCTCTGAGTGAGATGCCTCTCAGAAATTTTTGGAGAGTTTGTCATACTCAGAGCACTGTTGACTGATGACAGAGCCTGGGGTGATATCCTCACTTCTCGAGGCTCAACCCTTCACCCACTGAGAAAAGCCAAAGCATTACATGTGAGCATTTCTCTGACTCTCAAGTAAAACTTTTCAAAATAATGTCTTTATGCATACTCCTTAATGTCTGTGTGTGTATGTGAATGGATGAAATATCTTACAATAGGTGTATAATGAATTTCACGAATATCATGAACTATTTTGACTCTATAGTAGACCACAGTACAGTTGTAATAAAACAAGTTTTATCACTTTGTGAATCAGTCAGTGGTTAAGTGCTGTTCTTAAGGACACATATAATGGCACTAAATGACATTCAACACCTGTGTTTTTTGCCTTAAATTCTGCTCATTTTTGTAGCATATTTCTGCAATATTAAAACTGACACACACCTCCCACTAACCACCCTGACAGTACAACAGTACAACAAATTTTGCATCAAGGAGGGGAAAAAATTCACTAGAGATATACAAGAAGTTATTTTAGTTATTAAGGCCGATCTTTCTTGGAGAAACACTTCATACAAGTTCAAGTTCAAACTTTAGCATCCGTTTTGGAAAAAAATAAATAAGAACAAATCTGTCATTGGGAATCAGAATATCAGCTGCAACAACACTCTTACGAATCTTTGCTTCTGAGAAAGACTTTTATAGTTCCACCATACCTCAAACTGCTGTGAGGTAATTTGACAAGTGATTTCCAAACTGTCAAGACTTTTAACAGGAGTACGGTAGGAGCAGATGCAGTCATAATACCTTGCAGGAAATTTAAGTATTTTAAGCAAGTGAATATCTGTAGGCAGGTGCTTTACAAAGATTCCATGCAGTTTAAGTGAGTATTGAAAGTGCCAAAATTCTACAAATTAGACACTGAATAAGAAGAACACTTCAATTTCAGAAGTCAATAGATTTTCTTTAAATTTTATATAAGATTTTTCTTTATTTGCTTTATTTTGATATAGGCTTATGTAATCTGACCATTAATATCTAGTGACTTTCTACTTTACCTGTCCTATTTAGATAACTCAAAAAACCACTTCTTTTTATTTGAAGTATAAAAAGGATTAAAATCAAAATGGAAATTCAATTTTGGACATAGATTGAGAATGAGCTTGGAGGACAATTCAAACTTGAAATGACACGAGGAAACATAACTGTTCATAGAGAAAGGTAATGGTTGAATCGTTGGAAGAAAGAGACAAATTTAAAGGAAGGAATAAGAGACAAATTAAAGTAAATAGGTTTTGCTTTGGAAAGAGTTTTTTCTGTCCTCTCCTGACTTTTTTATCTCCTTCATCACCCCCTGATCACAACTTCTGAAAAGTCCTGCTTCCAAATTACACAAAAAAAAAAAACAAACAAAACCAAACGAAAAAAAACCCGAACCAAACAAAAAAACCCAACCCATCAAAACCCAAAAAAACTTTTCCCTGATCATCAAGAAGGCACATTGTCCCCACATTTTTTCTTTCTCTGTTTAACCACACTTACACGAACTTTCTCCCTTTAAAACAAAGTGAAGCCTTAGTATTTTGACAGTATTCAGAGCCTTTGGTCTTTTGGATGCAGACTTCAAAATGGAAGTCATGATGGTTAAGACATGAAACAGTCTTTTGAACTATGTTTGCTTGCTAATCCATCTCTTTGTGTACATACATAACCAACAGTGTCAGAGGAGGATGGAGGGAAGCATCATGAAAAGATATAATTTTCACCTCCATTTGCAACTTTTCAAAAAAATATCACTTAGCAGCATCTTAAAGAACAAGTGTTAGACAAGGAAATTAAAGAGATCAGAAACAAGCAATTAATAAGGGCATTTTAATATAGTTTCTATGAAGTAGGAGAAACTTGAGTTGAGGTTTTATTTTGTGGACCACAGAATCACAGAACTAAAGAATGGCTTGGGTTGGAAGGACTGTTACAGACCATCTAGTGCCAACCCCACCCTGGCATGAGCAGAGACACCTTTCACTAGACCAGGTTGTTCAGAACTCCATCCAACCTGGCCTTGAACACTGCCCAGGATGCCCAGGGATGGGGCATCCACAGCTTCTCTGAGCAACCTGTACCAGTGCCACCCTCACATAAAGAATTTCTGCCTTGTATCTAATATCTAAATTCACCCTCTTTCAGTTTGATGCCATTTCCCCTTGCCCTGTCACTAGACAGGGAATTTTTTTGTAAGAAGTCTCTGCAGCTTTCTTGTAGGCCTCCTTTAAGTATTATAGGCCTCTCTTACTTACTAACATTCATTTATGGTTGAGAGACCACTGAATATTACACTGTCTGCTTCAAAACTTCTAGCTCAGAAGCAGGTTTTGATATCCAGGGAAAATCTGTTCTAGTTGGTTTTTGAAATCAGAAATAAGCACAGTTGGAAAATAAAAAATTGCATTAATAATGTTTGCATTGTTGGAAATCAAAACAAAAACAAAACAGTATGTAAATTGGGATGTATTTAATAATTGTACAAAGGCAAAGGCAAAGGAAAAGAAAAAGGAAAAAGTAGTATTAAAAATGCAAATCTACCACTTGCTTCAGCCACACTTAGCTTTTAAAAATTGTCAATTCTACTTTAAAGCAACAAAATTAAATGACAAAATAAAATAGTACTGTTACTTTCCAAGGACCTCAACAGTGTAAAGAAGCACATACCCGCTTCTTAAGATAAAGAGAAATCCCTGAGGGTATGAGGATATGAAAAACATCTGATAATGCTTTTCTGAGCCTCTGAGATTTTTATGCATATTAAGGTGAGTTTTCGGCAAAGATATAAGTTTGAAATGGATACTTAAGCACAGCTGAACCACCACAAACATAAAAGAAATAATGATGATTATCCCAATTCCAGTGGATATGCTAGGGAAAAGATAACTACACAGTATGTGGTACACAAGATAGGACTCAGGCCATTGTTTGGGGCAAGAGCATTCCAGGAATACTCCTGGAAGTGAGCAGTTTCAGGGTTCAAATGTCAACATATTCTGAGTGTAATCTTTTTATGAGTCTATATTTCTGTGATCTAGTTGCATGAGGATTAACCTATTGAGGCAAATCCAGAACAAATAAATTGCTGATGAATTTCTGAGTGCAATATGTGTCAAGCTAGTGATGATTAACAACTACAGAAATAAAGATTTGCTGTAATGAATGTTCCAAGCAGAAAAAACCCAAACACACAAACCAAAAATGTACCCTCAAACCATCACACACTTCTTAGTTATGTCATTCATTAAAATGATGAAAGAAATTAGAACTTTCTTCAACAGTGTAGGTTGTTTAGAAAACTCTATTGAAGATAATGTGTTAACATTGCCTTTATTTCAAAAGGCAGTAGTCAGTAACTAATAGAACCAGAGAATATTGTTGATACCATTACAAAGATCAAGGAAAACTGAGGATAGAATTTTTGATGGGCTCCTTGATACTATTCTATTGGGTGAAGGCATTTTGGGTTCTTTTACTGAGGAAAACAGGTTGCTGAAAAGAATTTAAATATCTGCTGTGAGGGACCCTCCCTTCTGTCACAGAAATTGCTTCTTTGTGGCATCAGGCTTCTGCATTGGGTTCATGTTCAAACAAGATAAAAGTATATTTAAATGAAGAGGAAGGTCTCAGATTAGTATCCCAAGAAGCTGAAATACAGGGCTCTGTGCAAAAGAGTGGAGAAGCACTTGGAGATCTGAATATAAATACCAAATACCTTAACCATACATCACTTAATTGACAATTCTTTCACTTAGCTATTTGCTACATGAAAGGCACAGACAAGTAGGTAGATGTCCTCTCCTTCAGGGCAGACTTCCAGCAACAAAATAGAGAGGTTGAACAAAAAAAAAATGGGATCTACATTCTGATAGAAATATTAAAAGCAAAGAGACACATAAGTAAGTCTTGATAAAATTAATTATCTCTCATTAGAAGGCAGTAGCTCAAGAGAGCACCTAAACAAACTGCAAACTAAATTTTGGAAGTGCTGATGCCCACCTCTCTGACAGGAGCCTAAAGAGAAACAGATATGTTTGAATAACAAGAAATGTTTAACACTGAGATGGAGTAAGAACACAAGACAGGATGAACAATAAAAAAATAATAATACCAAACACTACGTGAACAAAGTCATTGAAGATAAACACTAACTCTAAGATACCTGACAACAGATGTTGTCTCAGAAATACCTTGAAAATACTCTGGAGCTGAAGCATATGCCAGGAAAGAAAGTGTTTCTTTAAATAAAAAGTCAAATGTTGTTGACCTAGTTAGTATTTGCTCTCCAAATTTTACCACTTTTATCAAAGCAAAAGGAATAGTCCCCTACATACCCATCAATATTCATTTTAATCATTTATAGGTCTGTTTTTCCTGTGAAAATTGTCTTGTAGTTTGGGGGGTGGGTGCTGAGGGAGGGTCAGCTTTCCTTAGTATTGTTGTAGAATTTGCAATTGCCAATACATTGTCTTTTGATTTCCTTTTGCTGTAGTGAGTTTATGATAAGAATCGATATTTATTTCTGGCAAGCTATGTAATTTGATGACAGGTGGCTTTAGTATTCCTGGATCTATTTTCTGAATGCTGTGAAGCTGAGGTGTCATTTTTCTTACTTGGGAGAGTGAAAGGAAACAACACTTTTAATATGTGATTCCGGATTATAACTGAAATTTGTATACACAAAAGGAGAAAAACAAAATTTTGTACTGTAGCTGTTTTAACAGGAGATAAACAATAATTTACCAGGAATGGCCTAAACATAGCTGGTCCTGATCCTGTGGCAATGGAGTGCTATCTGAACGTCTCTTCCAATCTTTGTTTCTATGATTCTAGAAAGATTTCCAGAATAAATAGATTAAATGTTGAATTATAAAATATCTGAGGAATAAACTTAGGCTCTATCACAACTTGAAAAATTGGTCACTCAACAAGAAAAGTTATGTTTCAGAGGTCAGCGGATTCACTTACATAGTGAGATATAGCAAAATTCAAGCTGAGTTTGCAAATCTCTTATAATGCACTATATCTGTAATCAGAGAACAACAAATCACAGAATCATAAAACATCCTGAGTCAGTGGAGACCCTCAAGGGTCATTGCAGTCCAACTCATGGCCCTATACAGGACAAATCCAAGAGTCACACTATGTTCAAAGGCTTCTTGAACCCAGTAAAATCTGAGAAACTGGGGCTGAATTAGGCAGATCATTTTTTCCTATTACATTGTTGCATTTTACCTCATTTTATCCCCAACTTTCATTTTAATTTTTGAATGTGCTCATGAATGTAAATTATCAGACATTTTGAAAGGATAGCAATAAAACTATTTCTGTTAGACTGACGGAGTGCTTGTTTGGTTTAACATTTTGAAAACTTGAGGGCTGGAGGAGGTTATATTATTTTTCAGGAGATAACTAAACAGTTTATGACAAATATTTTATAAACACAGGAATAAAGGCATCAATTTCTTGGCAGAAATGTTCATCCACTGGTATAAATTAATAATTTTGAGACTATTTCTGGTTTCCTGTATACACTTGTGATAAAAACTCCTCTAAAATTTGTCATCTTCTATTTCTGTACGCAGATCAGATAATTACATTTTTTTAAAATTATAAATGTATAGCCTGATAAATGCTCAATAATAGTTTGAAATTAATTATAAACATAGATTGATGATTTAGGTGTAAAATAATATATGGATAAGCACTCAAACTTCAGAACATTTTCAAGATCATGCTAGCTAAATTGTCTGAACCCATTATGGGAACACATTAAAGACATCAACTGAGGTGCAGATGAAAAAGCAATGACATTATCTTCCACTTTTGAACTTCTTCAAATCCATTGAAGCAGTGAAAGATTTCTCTGAGGTAAGAAAAGTATGTCAGGGAGAGGAAGAGAGGCAAAATGCAAATCAATATCTCCCTAATCTAGTAAGAGGTGGAAATTTGGATTACTCTCTTTTATCCAGCAAATTACCCTGTACACATTTCCTTCCGGGAATATAAAGGTTTGTGATTTCCTAGTGCTTGCATTCAGTTATAAACTCTGGGTCAGTGGCACAATGGCACCTTCCCATAACCCCTCTCCCTATTTATATTTCAACTGTGTATATACCATATATTTAATAGTCATGAGATAAAATATTTACGTAAAAACAGGCACAAGTCTTGCCACCCCTTAAATGAGCTCCTTAACTCCTGGGCTGATCCTCACAGTAAAAATTAATATTTTTCTTACCCTCTCTCTCTCTGGCTTGGATGAGGCTTTCATGTGTTTCATACAAAGCGGAATAACAGAAAAGAGTAAGAAAAATTCTCTGAACTACTCATAACCTCATAATTACAGGAATTGCTGGAACAGGTGCATTTGGGTCCCCTCAGGCCATACTGTCTCACACAGTATGTCTATTAGTTAACAGTTTAAAAAAATTCTCTTTCTAAAGTGAAGAAAGGATAAACTGAATATCTCCATTACCATTGCTTGTTTTGTCCAAAATCACCCTGCCTCCACCTGCTTCAAAAGGGAATTCTGCCTATAAGTGTTTGCCATGCGAGATTCTTTGGCAGATGTCAACAGAATCTGAATGATAGACTTCAAAAGAATTTTAACAATAAATTTTGATCATTTTACCTAAAAATATGAAATTACTGTGGTAAAAGAAACCAAGTACCTTGCATCTCTTATCAGTTACAATTGCTTCTATACTGTCCTTCCTAGAGTTCTTCTAGTACCCATGTCATTGTAAAAGTGAATATTCCTCGACATTGGCTTTCTGCTCCAAACAAGATAAATTTAAATGTGTAATTTCAAAAATCAGTCTACACTTGTGTCCCAATATCTCATAGTTTGGTAAAGGAATTTTATGGACAACACGGTGAAATTTGAGAAATACTTCTGAGATTTATGTAAGAATTCAGGAAGCAGAGGTAGAGTTTCTGATACAGATGAGTGTTCTGCTGAACCTTACAAAACTCAAGGAAGCATTTAACTCAGGTATCTCAAATGGATATTTAAGAATTCCTCTTAAAGCATGTAATTAATGCTGAGAACCTTCAATTCCTGAGTAAATCTCACCCTCATTTCTCTGTTCACCTAATCCTCCTTTTCAAAAATCTGACATCTAAATATGCAGAAGAATCATAAAAATATTTCAATATCAGCAAAATTGCATAAAAATAAGCAATAGATCCTCTTTTATATTCTTAGTGCTTGAGAAAATGTCATTTCACAATGATAATGTGAGTCTGAAATAGATGGTTAATTCATTTGAAGTTATTTTGGGGATTCTTTTTGGCTGCCCAGCTACTTCCTGAAAAGAAAAAACTGAGAATGGAGATTCATAAAAGTGATGTGTGGAAAGTTTTGTTGAGTGTTGCCTTCCAAATCTGAGATATTACTAGATAGTAGTTGCTTAGTTAATTGAGTGCCATTTTTGTACTAGCAAAGAGAGACACACCTCTTTCAGGTTTCAATAATTTTCAATATCAGCTGCATTAATCTTTTTATTTTCTCAGCATAATTTTCTGTAACACCCTTAGCTTGTGAAAAAAGTTTATTGCCCTCACTTGACAGATATGAAATCTGTTTATATAGAAGGAATAGAATTGTTGGGTTGTTTTTTTGGGTTTTTTTTCCTCTTTTTTGGTAGGCATACCGCCTTTGCTCTTATGACAGAAAAGTCACAGAAGTATTTTTGAAAACAGACTTTCAGTTTTTCACTCTTCATTTGACATTTTGACATGACATGTTAGTTTCTTTTATGTTTGATAGACATTGAATTTCTATTTTAAATTATTTAAACACCCTGAAATGCTTTGGTATATTTCAGACTTGAAAAAAAATGTTAAATAGTTACTTTAAATGTTTATGTCTCAGCGGTCCTTAAAAAAATAAATCTGTCTTTCTGACTGTGTCTGACAAGTTGCTTGAATCCTGCAGGGCATATAACCATTCCTACCCACATTGTCAGTGACAGCAGCCTGTAATTAAACTATTTGTTGGCATTAATTGCAAAAACTTCACATGAGTTTATAATTCCCTGCTGAAAGGAATGGTTTTCCACAGACAAGATAATTAAGTTCCACATATCAGACAACTATGTAGCTACTTACTCCTTCCACATACACCCTTGGCCTTTACTTCAGCTGAATACATTACAGGAGGTTTCAAATGTGGAGAAACCATCATAAGTCAAGTGAAAGCTTTGTTTTGTGTTCCTAGTTGTCAATAGATATTTTGGTAGGGTTGGCTTTTGTGCGGGAGTGCCTTCTTTCAAAAGTGACAATTTTACTATAGAATGCCTTTAGATGAAGAACCCAACCACTTCATTTACACCTCAATTGCATTTTTATCACCATTCCCTTTCTGGCTGGTATATTTGCTCTTTTACTGTACACAGTTTCTGGTGTATATCTTATGCAATCCAATGAATTTCATGGTCTTTTTGAAGCAATTTAGTGAAAGAGATTAAATTTTTTTAATGCGGTGATACACACAGTTATCTGACACCTACAGTAGAGACACTGAATTTTCACTTTGCAGACATTCATTCTTCTTGCCAATATAATATATTTTTTTTCCTTCAGAATCTCACACAAGTATATTTAAAAAAAATTCTTTCTTTGGATGATCAAAATTAATTTTATTTAATTGGATTGCATCAAATCACTTCAAAATAAGCAATTTATGCACCCAAGACAGCAAATAATCATTGCTGGTGATGTCAGCTGGATTATGAGGTCTGGGTAGCATATTATTTCTGTTTTCTTGAGATAAATAGATACTAAGACTGAAATTTTCACTAGTTCCTGAAAAATTGTCCAAGAAGACTGGGAGAGCAATCTTCTTGTGGACAAGGATTTCCTGTAAATAACTAGAACTGAAATGATAGTGAGGCTGTTCTTCAGAAGTCTAAAGCTAGAATCTGAGTGAGAAAAATTAGAATTTACCACTCATCCAAAAATATAGGTAGGCACATCCTTTTATCTAAGTAAGAAAAGGAAGATAATAGAAACTGAAATCAAAGCAGAACTCTAAATAAAGTTCTTGTGAGAACAATAAATAATGAAAGGTACATAATAATGAATTCCTTGTCTTTAAGAAGTGAGCTTAAATACAATAAGTATACTCACTTTGTCACATTTGTATAATAAATTTCATTATTACTTTCTGATTTTTTTCTGTTACATTTCAAAATATTACCCATAAGAGTATATTTTAATATTTACTGACAAAATAAAATTGTATGCATACTAATGATATAATTATAAAAACATCCAGAAAATAACTGCACTTTGAAGCATTAAGATAGATTAGAACAATTTCAGTTGGAAAGTAGCTACAATGATCATCTCATCCAATTGCCTGACCAATTCAGGGCTGAACAAGTTAAAGCTATTGAGGGCATTGTCCAAATGCCTCTTAAACACTGACAGGCTTGGAGGACGAATCACCTCTCTAGGAATCATGTTTCAGTGCCTGACCACCCTCATGGTAAAGAAATACTTCCTAATATCCAGTCTAAACCTCCCCATTGCAGCTTTGAGCCATTTCCATGCCTGCTCACGTAGGCTTTGTCAGATTTGGTGGTGTGATTCAGTGTGTCAAAGAGGCCAGGTCATTTGGTCATGGCATGCAGCTAAAGAAGCCTTTTTCACCCATTAAAAAACATACTGAGCAAGGCATAATTAATATTGCCTTATCTTTATTCTAGACAAGCTTATTAAAGTAAAATAATTAGCAAGGTGATTGAAATATTTTGTAACACCGTACTTATTTTGGTTGGGATAGAGTAATTTTCCTTCATAGCAATTTGTACGGGATTGTGCTTTGGACTTGTGATGAAAACAATGTTGGTAACACAGGGGTGCTTTTGTTATTGCTGAGCAGTGCTTACACAGCTGCAAGGCCTTCTCTGCTCCTCACTCCACCTCACCCCAGCAGCAAGTGGGCTGGCATTGTGCAAAATGGTCCACAAGAGAGGACACAGCAGGGGCAGCTGATCTCAAACCAAAGACATATTCCATTCCATGTTGCATCAGGCTCGGCAATAAAAGCTGAGAGGAAGAAAGCAGAAGGAGGGGACAATCGGAGTGCAGGCATTTGTCTTTCCAAGTGACCATTATACTTGATGGAGCCCTGCTCTCCTGGGAATGGCTGAACACTTGCCTGCCGATGGACAGTGATGAATGAATTTCTTGTTGTGCTTTTCTTGTATGCACAACCTTTGCTTTCCTTACTACACAACTTTTATTTCAACCCAGTGTTATGCTTCTATTTCTCTCCTCCAACCCACTGTGTGAGGATTGAGCAAGAAGCCATGCGGTAATTAGTTGTTTATGGGGGCTAAACCATGAAAAACCAATTTTAACATCATAACAGCTACAATATATGTTTTTAACACAATATAAATAGAGCATAAATATTTAATTAATCTGTAACTTCAAAGGCATAAATTTGGGATAGTTGCAGAAATGATGTACAGGTCAACTTGCTAGTAATATCTTCAAAACAATACATAAAGGATAAAGAATAGGTAGGAAAGTTGTCTATGGAAACCAGGTTTTATCCTGCAGATTAATCAGGAAAGATGCCTGGTGAAACCAGAAGCAATTCTGGTGCTAAAAATAGGGTGCACTGTATAACAGCAGATGAAACCATATTTTTATATTCTGGGGAGTGAGGAGAGGAACCCAGAGCACAAAGGATGAGGAAGACTCCACTTGCAGTACTGCATCCAGCTCTGAAGGCCCCAGCATAAGGCCTTGGACTTATTTAAACAAGTACAGAGAAGGGCCACAGAGGTGGTCCCAGTCCTCCAGCAAAAGTGCTCATCACAGGGAAAGGAAAAAAATCAGTCTGCATTGTTCAAGGTATGAGGTTCTCTTTCAGTTTTCTCAGCATCTTAGATTAACTGCTGTCCCAAAGAGAAAAAATATTAGAGAGAGCAGAAGATTGGATAGCAAGTGCTCTTTATAGAAATATTTCTCATGGAATTGTGAAGCAGATGAAATGTATAAAAAAATCTATCTGGATTGGTGTTGGGTGGTAAAGTGGCAGGGTTAGCTGCTTGAACAGAGGAAAGCAAGATTTCATGCCAGAAATAAATTAAAATTCATAAATTCTGTTTTGTCCCACCTTGATTTTTGCTAGGAATATGCCTGCTTTTCACTCAGAGAGAGAGGGAAGTAATCCATCAACATCTGTGATCTATCAATAAGAAAATAGGAGTCCAGCCATATTGTGTAAAGTTTTTGTTAATAATATATACCTCAAGTTGTTTGTCTGAGACATGAATTGTATTTCACTACTCCATATGGATTACTCAGCACAGTGCCCTGAAAACAAACCTACCTTTCCCTTCTCTTGCCCTGATGAGCAATTAGCAATGCAGTGGGTTGTAATGGAAATAACAACAGATGAGGATGGCCTTTGTAACCCGGTGGGACATGAAGCATGAGCAAAGACAAAATGTTTTTTACCGGGATTTTTCACATCATTCAATTCAAATGTAATTTTTTTAGCCTTCCACTTCCAGTTCTCTCAGCTGTCTTAGGGCAGAGGCATTCCTCGGTTTTCTTGAAGGAGAAAGTTGGTAAAGGATTCTGTCTGTAAATTCAGCTCCTATTTTACAAAACTGTATTAATTTCTCATTGCTGCATTTCTTTGTCATCCTGTAACCTTTTCCTTCCCATTGTTCTTCTCCACATACACATTTTCCCTTTCTCTCAAGAAAATTGAATGCCTACCTTTTGGGAATTGAGTTTTATATTAGAAAAGCTTACTTAAAGTATGTCTTTCATAGAGGCATTCAATTAAGAATTAATAGTGGACTTTCTCTCTTAATTAAATATTGAATGTTTTTAAAAATAATTAATAGAGATTCAGAGATAAATTCAAGTCTTTGATTAACCTGAAGCTGCAAAAACTATATATTATGCTGTAATAAATGTTAGTTTTAAGAAAATATTAATTATCTTTCCGGCTAATGTTGCATTCAGAGAAAACTGAGCTTAAACCACAAAGACCTTACTTAGTTAAAGAATTTCATGAGCACAAGCAAAACCTCAAGTTATCTGGTACAAAAAAAATTCCATAAATCTGCATTTATTAATGTCTTTGGATCATCTGTTGGAGGATCAGATGTGACATTGAACTAAGCATCTGAGATTTTATACTTCTAGAAGACCAAAAAATATCTGGTAATTTTCAAATTGTGTGATCCCCCTTGTAAGTGTTCTGTATAAGATGACAGATGTATTATCTACAGAAATTTGTGTAAGGAATTTTCAATTTGAAAATCTTGTACTCACTTTAAGGGCATATGTATTTGAGATCCCTTTTATTTTAAGAAACACATCCACTTTCCTATTTTAAATTGGGTTTAGATATAAAATTTTAGTTCATTTTTGTATATATTTTTGTAGTGGCTTTACATTGCATGATCAGTGCAAATGATAATCTCAAAATAGAGAGTGATACATCCCACTGCGTATGCACTCAAATTGATTTCTTATTTAACACAGTTTACGCTGCTTTTGTGACTATAATGCAAAGTGCAAAAAGGTACCACAAAGAAGCCCATAGGTAAATATATGTGCTGTTCTTGGAGCCAAAATTTAAAATAATGTCTAGTTATTAAATTGTCTAATGGTTAGAAAAAATAAAACTACTGCTTTACCAGATAAGAATCATCAATATTGTGATATGGTGGGAGCAAGTTCTTCTGGGTTAAAATAAGTGATTTTGCTGCATAAAATATTGCACATATATTAACAAGAAAGAAAACAATACCAAGAGAAGACATTAATCATCAGTTTATATTTGTAATATAGATAAAAACATATTCCCATATAATTATTTTAATTAAATTCTGAGTATTCTATTCTGCAGGTAAAAATTATTAAGTAAGAAAACTGTGAAATTGTTATCTCCTGTCCTGGATTACTCCAAGTTATGTGTGCACAAGAGTGAAATTAGATTTGAATGGCAAGTGCCCTTTTTTAATGGTGATCACACTCTGTAATGATCACATAAATGGCTATTCAAACTGCAGAATAAGATTTCAAGATTGCATCACTTTCTAGGGAATAAGACAAGCTGTATAGTTATTAATTCAGAAAAACACAACTAAATGCACTTAGAAGAACAACTAACAAGGAAAATTTAGTCACATAAATTAGTATCACCGAACTATGTTGCTACTCAAGCTGCAAATCAACTACATGGCTTTTCTTTCTGCTTGAACCTACATTTAATCTATATAAAAATATGACACAAAGTTCTCAGTGTCTCAGTAGAAAAGGTAGAAAAATCTTGTATTTACATTGTAGAGCATTCAGCATGAAAAAATGGGTAAAAACAAGGTGCAACAGCCCTGGAAATAATTTCAAAACTTTTCCATTTTCTGCTATATTTGATCTGTTCTTGTAGAAATTAAATGACTCAAAGGAAAGCTCAGCTGTCATTATTCAAATATATATTTAGATTAAACTTAATATTTGGGTTATACTAAAATCAAATCAAGAGTTAGAAACTGACTTAGGATGTTAAAAGTTAAAATCATCTTAAATCCCTACAGAAGTTATTTGGGAATTAACGTCTTTTCTTATTTAAAGACTGTACATTAGTCAGCATCATCTATATTTTAAGTTAGGGTTATAACAGTGTAAGGGAGACTTCCACATTTTTTCAATAGCCTGGATTTTCTTTCAAAGGGTTGTATTTATTTTTGCTTTTTGACTCTATGTGTCACCAACAAATTTAATTTTTTGCTTTTGATAAGACTGTAGGAATTAACACCATTTGGCAAACGTGTCTCTTTAACTTCACTGATGACATTTAAATTATGCTAACGAATAAATCATTTCACTTTTCAATTTCGCTAGAGACTATGCTTTATACACACATTTTGTAATGTAAATCTTTTATCACTCTGACATCAATTGAGATGCAGCCCCTACTGAATGGTTAAATAGAAACTTTGAGTATGTAATGAAACTCTTTTATGTCTTCCAAGTTGCAGATCTCTTACCCTGCATTTATAAGCATAAAGTGTCATCTTAACCTTCTATAATCCCACTGAGATATAGTTACATTCCATTTGCTAATTTTTTTAAGTGACTGTGTTTAAAACATGGAGGAGTTTTTGAGTAGGGTTCAGTGACACAATTTGATATAATTATAATTTCTAAAATAGGACTATTTAAATAATTCTATAACATAGCTTTTGTGATATACTGCTTTTGAATTGTCTCCACCTTACAACAATTTGACAACCTCCATCATATCTATCCAGGTTTCCACTGGATATGCCACATGTCTATGGAAAAACCTGGAAGAGGCTTTTGTCTAAATTTAAATTTTAAGTGACTGTCAGTGCCACTAATTGGAGATAAGAATGCCTACGCAGAATTTCAGGCTGCAGGGGAACATGCGTTCTTTCAGAATTGTTCTGTATCATAATTATCCTGAAGTGAGCAATTACATCTAGCAATCTGGAAAACCATTCTACAAGAATAGGTGGGTGAGCTGTGAGATCAAAGCAAGAAACCATTGGATAGAGACAAGAAGTGTCTATTCCCACAAACTGATCCACAGAGTTTTGAGAGGTAATTTTATTTTCTGTCACTCAATGGTCTCAAAATAAAATTTACAGAAAACAGAAGTGTTACCAAAGGCATTATTTTGGAACAGACACATCATTTTGAAAGCTCTTAGTGGTTTTGAAGGCAAACATAAAAACAGGATTAAAAGGGTATTGAGGAAAAATACAAGATATATTTAAAACAGTAGAAACTTGACAAGAAACAGTATGCAGTATTTTAAAGCTTAAGAACTAGCCGTTCATTTCATTGCAAGAGTATAACAAGATGATTATACTCAGTGACAATGGACCTGAGAGATTTTCTGCTCTATCACCTTGCAACATCAGGGATGTTTGCAGTGACACTTCTTGAAACACTGCAGAAGTGTTGGTGGTGTTGCTTTAATTAAGTCACTAATCTGACAGAGGAGCATATTAATTGCATCTGGCCCCATGAGCCAGGCGCCAGTATGGGATAAGCACATGGATTTGATTACCACAATAACAAGAGACCAGGTAATGTAAACAAGAAGGAATAATAGTGTCAGCTATGGTGTGAGTTTTCCTGCAAGGTCTCTCTAGGTTCAGGCTCATTAACAGTAAAACACTGCCTTCTTCCTGGCCTTCCTGTGGGTCACAGTCTTGGCAACTGCATTTGGAAGACAGGCTGCAGCACCAGCCCACACATAAAATATGGAAGACCACATGATGAGATATATTTTATGGGTTAGGCCAGCAGGTTCGTAGGTTTACAATCAGCCAAGCTTATACAGAGCCACCTGAACTACAAATAACTGAGAGCAAATTGAAAGGCAGTAGTAACTGACAGGAGCAAGAAATCCAAAAACAATGGTGGCTGAAAATATTTTTTTCCAGGTAATGTTTTCCTCAGAAAAATGCAATTCCTTAATATGCAACTGTTCATAAAAGTTTATGGATTTTTTTTGGGGGGGGAAATTGTAAAAAAATATTATTGTTACTTTTGTGTTTCATTTCAATGTTAAATAAATTTGCTTCAATAATATAATTAGACTTTATTTCATGTCTATTTAGTCAGAATTCTTTTTTTTGGATTATATTTTAAATTACATAATATTGTGGATACATAAGGTATTTATATTAATTATAGAAGTTCAGTGTCATTGAAGCAATGCTTTTCTAAGATAAAAATGACTATTGAAAGTAGATGATTCAGCATTGTCAAAACTGTAGAGCAGAACATCATCAAATAAATGTTTAGAATTTCTACTTTAGAAGTTTTATGTTCTAGTTTTTCTTCCTTGTTTTGAGAAGAGTAACCTAAAAATACCAAACTCTCAAAAGTTACAGCAAAATTATATTTTCATTTTTTACAGAAATGTGTAGAAGGCAAACAGGGAACAAAATAAGTAAGAGATTTTACCTTTTCATGCTTGGAGTATCAATACTGTCTATATTCAGGTATATTGCACTGTCTTTTCAATCCTGGCAAAAATTTTCAAATTAAAGGAAAGATCAGCAGGTTTTATGACAGACCGCACATTGTTGTTGGGGGCACTCAATTCAGCTATATGAGGACTTAATGAATTCTTGAGAATCCATATGTATAAAGAATTTTTTAGGTTAAATATGTTTGTCAGAATGACTCTTACATCTCACTCTCCAGTCACCTTGCTGTCAAACTTAACAGTGTTTATTTCAGGATCTTCTAAAGCAAAGTTTCTAAAAAGGTAGGAGTTAAGAATGCATATTTTTCAAAGTGATGTTTTTATCCTCAGAATGTGATGAGGACTTGTACACCTCAAGAATTTATTGGCTTAGCTTTTAAATAGAAGGTTTCATCACCAACAAACACTCTTCAGTTTATACTTGGGAGCCAGTTAGGTGTAAGTTTTTGAAGATAAAGGCAAAGCCAGCTTTTCAGCAAGACTAGGTAGGCCACATACAATGACGTTTGTCTCAGGCTATACAGAGTCAAATGTCATTGTATGTGGCTTATCTATATTTAAGACTGTTTATTCAGACATAAGCAGGATATATTCACCTTCATTTCTGACAAGCACTTCTTTCTAAATTTGAAATTTTTGAAAGTCAGAACATAACTATTAAGATATAAATTTATGAAGCATCACTCCATAGTCAGGTTATCAGTAAATTAAATATTAAAGGAAAATATCTAACATTGGATTAATTATTTTGCTGGTAGGATAACAGAAAAATAAGGAATCTGGCTCTTGTTGCATAGCAAAAAAGATCTTCATTATCTGCTATCAGGAAGTGGGTTTCCAGAACTTCTTAGCCAAGGCATGTATCTGGGCATAATGGTCAGACATACATTGTCTGTCCTCTTTCTGGGGTGTTTTGCTTGGTGAAAAAAATAAAATCTAGACTTTCCTCAGAAATATTTTAAACACTGCAATTTAATCAAAAGAAATATGGCCATTCATGTGTTGACCTTAACTGAATGCTGCCAGCATATGAATTGAGGATAAGAGTGTCATAATACTCTGTTTTTCTGTATTCCAAGAGACAAGTACCACACTAGTAAATCTTCTAGACACATGCAAAGTTTAAGGTATATAAAAAAGTTTTGTAGCCAGAGTAGAGTCAGGGCTTCCCATCAGGGGGGTAATCTTTAATAACCGAAATGCTGAGATAGATTTGATCCTATTGAGGTCATTACTGAGGAATGTCTCTTTAGTTACATTCTGGAAATGCCATTTTTCAGGGTATTGCATGTACTGAAATCTGGGGACTTTAGGCACAGAAACTTTGATAGTATCAGATGCCAACAGATTAAATCAAACCTTGCCTAGATGCCTCTTCTGCTGAGGATATATTTTATAAAGAGGAGTTAAACAGATATGTCCAAGTCTGTATCTCATGATGGGATGCAGTGCATTGATCTTCAAGGTAATGTTGTCATTTCCACATGATATAGTTCCACATCACATTGCAACTCTAGCTTAGGTGTGGAAGCAGTATGGGTGGATCTGCAGCATCCATAAAATGCCTGAAAGCCGTCCTTACTAGCTAGGATATTATCACAACTAAGCTGTTTGCTGAAGCAGTATTTCCAGGGACAGCTTGGGTTACTCTTTACAGCACTTCTCTGTAGACACATTCTACATCACTTAGATGTCCTGGAAAGGTAGCTTTAGCCTTGTAGCTTTGTGTAGGAGTGAATAATTTATGTGTGAGCTGTTTATGCTTGAATGTTTCAGTGGGAGCACTTCTCTTTTATAAAATAATGTTCACTAATTCAATTATAGAGCTCTACAAACAGTAGGATTGCCTTCCCTATTCACAGTTAGAATGCCAAGATGCCTGCAGGTAGATAGGTATGTCTGTCAGTGATCACAGCACCCACTGTGCAGAAATGTGCTTTAGAATAAACATTTCAGATCTTGAAAGTCAACAGAGTTTAACAGCAAGATAAAGACTATATGCTTTAGGCAGCTAGTTTTGGTATTGAAACACCTGAAAATCCAGCACCCAGCTCTTTCTGGGCAGTACAGACCACCTTCTTCAATTATCTGACCTATCTATTTAGTCAATAGCAAAAGATTTGGTTCATTGAAAAGGCAATTTTAAATAGCTGAGTTCCTTGGTCTTTAAATTGACTGTACACAGAGCTTGAACTCTTTGACAGGAAAGATCAAGTAGGAAGCTGCCTGCTCAGGGGCATATTCGGAATCCCAGAGCACAGGCCTGGAGCTAAAGAACAGGAGCCAGCCTACAGAGACTCTGCTTCAGATTGCTTCATCCTTAACTAAGACCAAGGGAAAAAATTCACTTTATTAAGGTGTACAAAGAATTTGGGGCAATATTACTGCTCAGTACAAAAGCCTAGTTGACTGCACAAAACCACAAAAGAATCGAGTTTCTCAGCATTAAACCTCACCTCCCATTTACCAGCCTTTGAGCATATTGTTCAAGCAACAGGCATGATATAGAAGATACATACTGGGGTCCATGCTCCTCCTCCATATTCTTTCTCCTCTGCCCACATCTTGAAGCTGATATTGTGTAATGAGAAATGCAAGTGATATGGGGCTAAGCAAGCAGCAAGCAAAGGTGAAAAGAAGTGTAAGACTGGTAATCTGCAATTGGAAGGTTCCATTCTGCTAAACAAAAGAGAACCTAGTTCTGCTCACAGCACTGCATGTGTATTTTCTATCAGAGTCATTGGACAAAGCCCAGAAATAATATGAAGGAGTAGAAAGTGGTTTTGAATAGAGGTTCCTGTGCTTTATAAATAAATCAATGTTGTCTGTCTTTTTAGACATACTAAAAGAACCTTTTCCAGCTGGAGTCCCTCTCAGATTCAGGATGAGGTTCAACACCTCCCTTTCATAGATCTCAAGCACACAAAAGCTTTGTAGTCCACAGTGCAAGTGCTTACAGTGAAAGGAACTGCTTTAGGAATTTTTAGGAACTGCGTTAGGAATTGTTTTGAAACTCCATCTTTTCCATTGCACCTAAGTTCAACTCAAGCAGTCTGATGGTTTTCAAAACTTGGATTGCTTTGTTAAAGTGTAACTCCATGCTTTTTCTAAAAATGAAGTCTAAAGAGACTGTTGAGAAAAAAAAATCACCTTGCACACATTCCCTATACCTGCATGCTGGGCAGACACTGCGCACTGCTATCAAGAGGAAGGTTGCACTTCATTCACGCTTTCTTTGTAAGAGCAGAATTATGGTTTCTTTGTGCTTAGAAGCTTGGGGGTTAATCTCTGGCTAACTGGATGCAGACAGTCTGGGACCCTTTGTAGCAGACTGCAGCTACATCAGGGCTGGACAGACCTTTGCTGAATGGAGCAGCAGTTTGCACAAGGGTGGCAGCACAATAAGGGATGGTATCCTGCTCTATCACCTGCAAAAGCTCTCTGAGAGCAACATGAGCTGAAATGAAAGCTGAGATCTTTCAGCATTCCGAGAGGACCAGTCCAATTTTGTTATGTGGAAGCCCTTACAATTTTCATTGAGACATCTTTTTTACTTCATGTTTGTATTCATTCTCTCAGTCTGTGAGAGCAAATGTTGGATGCACCACCGTGTTACAATTTGCAGATCATCCCTGGCAGTTAGACAGCTCATTGGTTCACATCATACTCTCTTTACCATGAGAAATCTGATCAGACCCACTAGTAGCACATCAACAAGTAGGCAAGTATAATCTTTTAATCTCACAGCCAGTAAACTTTTTCATGCTGCAGCCTTTACTATGTATCAGAACACTAATACTGCCTCATAAGAAGGTGGAAAAGTAAATAGTCTGCCATGTGTCACCACACGTGCCAGCAGCCATCAGCTCCCTAAACACTTTACCTCAAACGGAACGGGTTGGAGTATATACATAGCACACTATCCCCTTCTAAAGACTTTCCTGCGCTACTTTACACATAGAAATATTTTACAGACATTTTATAGATACTGCTCCACTTCTAATTAAGACTACATTTTATGCTGTGTATGCAACCAGGCACAAAAAAATCCTATGATGATGATGAGATTTTGTCCATATTTAGCACCCACCTACACATCAGAGATTAAATCTGTATTTAAAATCCACTTGTCTAATAAGAGGGACATCTTCCCTCGGTAGTGATAATGGAAATGGATTGGAATTCCTGTCTTCCAGTTTACTAGTATTTCCAGATATTTACTGGTATTTCTGTGATCACATATTGTGTGTGTGGCAGAGTTACATAGCGTGTGTAGTCTGTAGTCTGAACAATTTTTATTGTTCTAATACAACTACTAGAGGGAAGGTTTTATTTTCTAGATGAAGAGGGACAGGATAAGCACTTTTATATAAGTAACACTATCACAATATATGCAGTTTTGTCTGGAAGAGCTTACAGTGTGGATGTAACATTTACAGAGGTCCAGCTAGTACCAAACCAGACTGATAAATTTAGCAAGCATCATGGCATCAGTTTGGGTCCTGAAGCAGTATATGACCATTTGCATAATGTTACATCAAAATAAAACCCCATCTTTCTGAAAGTACTTTGCTAGGAAAAGAAAACACAAGAACAGTGAAACATACTTTAGCTAAGTTACTATTTCCTTAGCTCATTTCAAATACTCAAATGCGGTTCATAGAGAAAGAGCAGTGAGAAAGACATTCTCCCAAGTGAAAGACTGACCTTCTTATATCCTTACAGTCTAGTGGAAACTTCCTTTATTCTTCCTGTAGGCAAATCCAAATATAGTCTGTATGCAAATGAAGAGAGAAATTAAGTACACAAGGTCATATTCCACTACCTTTCCCCTTTTGGAACAATGCACACATCATCAAAGTGTGATCTATCATGAAGGTACTCTGCTATACTCTCATTTCTCTCTTTTATAGAGGGAGGAAATGTTAACTGTGGCAAAGAAAAGGCCAGAATCAGCCCCAAAATTTTAAATATGGGTTGGCTTTGTTTGCTTTTGTGTAATTTTAAAAACAAATAATCTACATGACTCACAGCAATAAGCAGCTATTTGTAACATTTCAGCATTTCAAAGTTCTAAATAAAAGCGTTTGTCTATAAGTGTGTCTGAACTTAACTCTCTTTCCCTTTTTAGTATGCAGTAGGTCATTCACATGTTAATCAGCTTTCTGCTTTCCAAAATTTTGATTCTGCTACAAAACTCAATTGTTTTGATGAAGACCAGAGGTCTGCAGATTTTGCACTCAGTATAGCCAAGTATTAGCTTGGTGACATTGTATTAGAAACTATTATCCTAAAAATGGAGCTCTTTCATGACACAACATCAATTGTAAATCTGGTGGTTTATCTGTGAGACAATGGGTTATGCCAGGACACAATGTAAACTCAGTCTTTGTTTTGATTGACAAGGCTCCTTAAATGTGTTATTAACTTGTTCTTGGACACTCCAGTCTTTTCCAAGGAAATGAAAATTATTTAAAGGGATATGTTCAGTTAGGACATATAAACAAAAACAGGAGCTTTTTTTCTCTTTTTATAATTTTTACTGAAAATAGAGATTGAGGAAATGAGAGCAGGCAATTGGCACGCAAAAAAGAATGAGTGCTTTGTTGTCTTCTTTAAAAAATACCAAACCCACAAACCAAACCAAACAAAACCCAAAAATACCTAATCAATTTTTATAGTTAAATGTTTATTTATTTATCTCTATTGTTTTTATTCACAATTATTTGACTATTTTTCAAGAAAATAAATAATGTGAAAGCAAAAGCTATTTTAGCAATGTTTTTATAGCACCTGCTTTTCAAAGAAATATGTGCTTGCAGGCATTGTAGTCAAATTTTGCCACTTGGAAGTCCAGGATCTTCTACTGAATTTCCTAACTGAGACCTACAGTTTCCTTTTTTTTTTTAAATTTTATTTTCTACTGGGAAAATAAAATTATTCTGTAACACCTCACTCCCTATGAGTTATGAGGTCAAAATATATCTATTTGGCTTAGGGGAAAAAAGAAAGAAAAGCTATCCAGTTGTATTGCTCAGAGGCTATACTGGCATAAGTTGAAAAACATTTATATTTCAATGAAAAGTACTCCTTCCATAAGAAGGTCTGATCCCTTTACTCCTCAAATATTTGCAATAGCTCTGATAATGTTAACAGCACTTCTATCAGTCTTCTCAGCAGTGCTAACTGTGAGGAAGTCCCCAAACACCACTCCACTTAAGAAACATGTGTACAAACACAACATGACTGCTAAGCCAGCTGCCCAGTAGCTAAGAGAAATTCATCTTGCCTGGATGTCACTTAAAGCTGAATTTCATTGCCCAGTTTCATGTAAGCTTAAAGCACATGAAATAAAATATTGGTGCTATCTATCTGGCTTATGTTAAGCAGAAAACATTTCTCTTGTATTANGAGGAAATGAGAGCAGGCAATTGGCACGCAAAAAAGAATGAGTGCTTTGTTGTCTTCTTTAAAAAATACCAAACCCACAAACCAAACCAAACAAAACCCAAAAATATCTAATCAATTTCTATAGTTAAATGTTTATTTATTTATCTCTATTGTTTTTATTCACAATTATTTGACTATTTTTCAAGAAAATAAATAATGTGAAAGCAAAAGCTATTTTAGCAATGTTTTTATAGCACCTGCTTTTCAAAGAAATATGTGCTTGCAGGCATTGTAGTCAAATTTTGCCACTTGGAAGTCCAGGATCTTCTACTGAATTTCCTAACTGAGACCTACAGTTTCCTTTTTTTTTTTAAATTTTATTTTCTACTGGGAAAATAAAATTATTCTGTAACACCTCACTCCCTATGAGTTATGAGGTCAAAATATATCTATTTGGCTTAGGGGAAAAAAGAAAGAAAAGCTATCCAGTTGTATTGCTCAGAGGCTATACTGGCATAAGTTGAAAAACATTTATATTTCAATGAAAAGTACTCCTTCCATAAGAAGGTCTGATCCCTTTACTCCTCAAATATTTGCAATAGCTCTGATAATGTTAACAGCACTTCTATCAGTCTTCTCAGCAGTGCTAACTGTGAGGAAGTCCCCAAACACCACTCCACTTAAGAAACATGTGTACAAACACAACATGACTGCTAAGCCAGCTGCCCAGTAGCTAAGAGAAATTCATCTTGCCTGGATGTCACTTAAAGCTGAATTTCATTGCCCAGTTTCATGTAAGCTTACAGCACATGAAATAAAATATTGGTGCTATCTATCTGGCTTATGTTAAGCAGAAAACATTTCTCTTGTATTACCCAAAAACATCTTTTTTTTTTTTAAGCTTTATCCTTAATTTCAAATCTTGATAAATTTCTGGAGTTTATGATGTGTCTTAGAAAATGTCTTTTCAAAACCTCTGTGCAGCAGGGTTTTTTTAAAGTAGTATATTCAACACAGAGAAGAAACTAGAAGAAACGAGGAGGTAGGGAACTCAAGGCACTTGAAAGAAAAAAAGAAGATAAATCCAGGAGATTTTTTTCACCATCATCTATTCCTAAAAATGTTTCCCTTTGCCAAAATAATGATTTAGTAATAAAATATGGGTTAAAGTGATTCCAACGCCTAGTTTTTTAATTTTATTTTACTTTTTAAAGTTTTCTATTTTTAAAAATAGAATTCTAATTCATATCTAGTAAAATGATACAAGGATAAAAAAGCACAAGGAGACTGAATAGAGGATTCAGATTCTTGTCTTACTGTTCTTGTCTACTGTTCTTTCATAGGAAGCAAGACATTACTTCAGAATTATATAATATCTAGTGGAAATGTGAATAGTTCTGTATATTTAAAATATTAATATCTCCTTTTTAAACTATTCAGTTGTTTGGTTTGGGTTTTTTTGGGGATTTGTTTTTATCACTAGTTCAAATAAAGAAGTTTACTGAGAACAGTTACTATGGGGAAACACTAACACTTAACAGAAATCATCTAAGATGGAGAGAATACAAACAAAAAATTGGTTTTTAATTGCAGTTTCAAATCTTATTTTGTGTGCCTGTCACTATCTCAAAACTACATATGCCACTAATTGATTTTATTTATTTTATTGATTTTATGCCACTAAGTGCACACTTAGTAACTACATTTGGTGTTTAAATCACATAAGTCATCTAGCACAGAAAAACAGTGATTAGGTAGCTATTGTGATGTATCTTTGGATTCTTCATGGCAGACCAATAAAAAGGGTTATTTGCTACTAAGACATAGCCATCTAACCTTTATTTGTAAATGTGTGGAGTAAGATGCTTCATCCCAACCAGCAGCTGGAGACACAAGTCCTCACTCTGCCATCCTAGACACTTCTATGGTCTCTAGAAATTACCCACCTGTGGGCTTGGGTACTCATGCTCTCCAGGTAACATGGATGCATCCTGTTTCTTACTTATTCATTACTTCCTCGAGGACAGCAAAGTCTAATTTTACCAGTTTCACACAATTTTTCAGCCGTCTCTTCTAGATTTAATAGCAAAATCATAGATTTATTTCATAAACTTAGGTTAAGTCTTATATTATAATTACACTTCTGTAAGCAGATTAAATATGTTTGTTTATATATGTACCTATATAAAAATTCAACATTAATTAATTTAATTTTTTAATTTAATTAATCTAAATTCAACAGGACTTCCTCCTAGCATATGTGGTACTTTTCACCTGAACTTTCCTATGTATCTCAACTTCATCCTGCAGAATCCTGTAGTTCCTTTCTAATAAAATAGATACTTTAGGAAAATATCTGGCCCAAATCCATAGGATTTCCACAAAAATAAAAGCCAAGAAAAATCAGCAGTATATAGCAATATCACAATACAGTGACAAAGAAACATTGGCATTTAATCCTCTAACAAAAAAACATCCAATGTATTTCAATCGTTCCTCTTTCTGACAAATTTCTCAGCTGTAACCACATATAGTTATGAAAACAGCCTTGTAGTTTTTAGCTCGATAAATAGTTAAAGATGGGACCAGTTTTGGACAATTTCTGTCAGCTTGTTACTGTTATGAGTCTGAGAATTCATGAACTCTGTCAAAAATCCTGAATCAGTAACTCTTCTGCTAACCACCACACACACACAAAAAAATCCCCTCAGTTAGTGGCCACAAGATAACAGGTGACATCCAGACACGATCCTGAGATTAGCTCAGTTGGTTATAGCATGTTGTTAATAGTGGCAGGGTAGTGGTTTGATCCCTGTACGTGCCATTCATTTAAGTGTAACTTCATTGAACTATAGCTTGAACAGGTAGAGTCACCCCATGTGGGAGAAAAGATGGTAAAAGATTAGGAATGGGGATGCGGCTGAGCCTCATCCCTAATGGGGTACAGCTCTATAAGACAGGTGGACAGCATTGAAGGAGAAGAAGCATGGAATGCTGATGTGTATTGACCAATAACAAGAGTAAAAGGGCACACAGGTGTTATGCATGTGAGAGAAAAGGTATAAAGAGTTAGGAGGAGAGAGGTGTTGTTGTTGGAGCTAGCAGGTTGTGCTGCGAGAGGAAGGGGTCAGTGTTGTGTGGTGCAGCTCGTGGGGTTGCAAAAGAGAACAGGAGGAAGGCTTTAACAGACTGCTGATGCTTGCTACCATCTTCAACATCAGCCTTTTGAGCCCACTGTCAACCAGGGGAAAGTTTTTAGATAAGGGGCTGATACTTGTGTCAGTCGAGAGTCCTCCGTTAACTCAATTAGTATCCTGTGTAAGGAGCAAGGAACAGCAACCCTGATCAAGCAAAAATAACCTAGGCCATATCTATTTATTTTCTTGAAAAGATATATTTCAGTAATTCTTCTCCTCCTGCAGTACTGTCACTAATAAGGAAGTGTCCTTTTTAGAGAATTCAGGAGTATCTTATAGACACCTCATTTCTTTGTACGATGAGGCAGAATTATGACGAAAAGTTTTAGTGAAAGTTAGCATTAGCTTTATGAGATTTCCTTTAGTTTCTTCTCTCTCACTGACTAGAAAATAACATTTTAAAATATATTGCTTTCTTCTGTACTTGCATTTGAATACATTTTTAGAGTAGCTTTCAACACAGAAATTATTTCTAGACATATGTTTTGAGAGGTTCATCTGTGACACTTTTCACTAATATACTGGAAAGAATGATATTTCTATGTGATAATTAGTAGGACAATTTACCTTTTGAAAATTTAGAAACAAAATAAAAAATTATATTAGCACACCATCTCTACAAGCAGTCTTACTGATATAGTAAGGATGAGAGCAGTGCAAAATGACAGGAACCATGAAGAGATATAAGTAACACAATCATCAGTACTCTCTCATCTTTTTCCAGATCAGTAGTGGCTGGGCACCATGACTTCTCTTCCTACTGGAGACCTACAGTATAAAAAGATATTCTGTGAACAAACTGGAAGAAAGCTAGAGCATTCCAAAGGCTACTATTGTTACCATGCAGATAATTCTGTGACTTCGTGAAGTTCCTAACTTTCAGACTGGGATTTGTATAAGAGAGAAAAGAATACTGGGAAGAGATTGAATGTTTCTTGCTTTGACAATCATAAATAATTCTTGCTTGAAATAAGTTTTTTTCTCTTTCAGCATAAAAAAAGACTATAGTTCAAATGCAGAGGTTTTTATGCTTTCGCTCTATCTACTCTTAAAATAGTGCCTGCACAGAGATCTGCCCTTTTTTCTCTAAAGGATGAATGAGCTGTAATTTCTTCAAAATATGCTTTAAATTGGGTAAAAGGATAATACTTCCTTTTACCTTTATTAATTTGGCTTGTCATCTCTTAGTATTGAATTCTATTTAACCTCTGCAAACTGTCAGCCTAAATGACAAATCTCCGAACAAAAAAAGGAGAACCTTCTAGAAAAATCTTCTGGATCAGAGAGTCTAGACTTCCATTGTTACAAATACTAATCATGTCATTTCCCTTTCTTAAATTGTTATGATTCTTTATTAGTTCCACTGGAATACAACTTAGAAAATCTCTTTGATAACTAGGAATCAATCTTTTAATTTTCACCTGGTTTATTCTGAGTTATCATTGTGCAACCTATGTTCCTTAGCTGCAATATCTTGATTCCTTCCCTGGTATTCACACTCTCTACAAATACAGAAATCACATCTCACTCTTATTTTTTTTTTTGAGGATTATTTTTATTTTTTAAGACCTCTGTTCCCCTCATAAACCATGAGTGTTTTGGTAGTTAATGAATTATCAAGTGGGAGGGAAGGTAGAAAACTCAGATTTGTAGTCAGGCTTTGTTTTCACTTCCAAAAAAATTATTTCCATAATATTCTACTGAGTAGAATTCTAGTGTATAATTACTTTAAATCACACTGAAATAAAATAGTTCATGTGACTAGCTGAAGCAAAAACCCAACCAGAACTGTTAGAAAACATCATATATTTGCAGGAAGAAAGCCTCTTGACAGAATTCTGGATTCCCAGAGACACAGAAGTTCAAATTAGATGGTTCAAGGCAGAAGACCTGTACATCCAAAATGTGACCTCCAGTTTCTTGCTATCAGATCTATGACTGAAAAATAAAGCTCATGATCTGATGTACCATGTCACACTCTGATTATATCTGCTGTTCCAAACCTAGTATGATTAACTCGCATGTGACAAGAGCTTGAGAAATCAAATGCACACATGTGTTAGAAGAGATATTTGTCAAGAGGAGTAAGCATTAGTTTTATTATACAGGACACTAGACCTAATTTAAAGAAACTGAAAAGTCACTGAGTAACTATGAATAAAGACAGTTGGGTTTATGAACAAGACAGAGGTCTTAAAAATCAAATAAAGGTAAGATTCTTAGTAAAAAAACCAAAAAATATGAGAGGCGATTTTTGTACACAAACCTCTTTTGCCCATTAAATGCATGTAAAACTCAAAGTATGAATTGCATGTAAGTTCAGAGCCTGTAGTGTTTATGTATGCTACTGGAGGCCACAGGCAACAGCCTAAAGAATTCCAGGTTTGATTTCTAATGAATCATCATTAGTATATTAAATAAATGGGGTTTTTTTATTACTTTCTGTTCACTGTCTATAACTGAAGAAGACAAGATTATGGTGAAAGTCTTTTTACTTGTAACTCTAGGAATGAAAGAGCAAATGGAATCTTTTTGGTTTTTCTCACAGGAGAATAATGTAGTAATTATGATTATCCATTAAATCTATCTATAAGAAATGTATGGTTCTGAAAGTATCCTCTCTGATATCTTTTACTAGCTTAACTTACTTACCATCACCATTTTTCCTATAAAAGGTTTGCTGTAAGTTCAGAGAGCACTTCTAGTTTTCTAACTGCCTCATGACTTGAAAAGTAAATTCAGCTTAATATTTTAATGAATAATTAGGAACTGAAATATGATGCTGCTTGTTTCCTTAGTGTGCATCTATTCATAAAAAAAAATAATCCTGCTGTCAGGAATTGCCTTCATATTTGACTTGTGTACAATCGAGTGAACCACCGGTGCTCAGCAGCCCAGATGGAGCAGCGGGAGGCATTGTGTGAAACGTCTCACAGCAGATTACATTATTCTCTACATGGAGAACTGAGCAATCTGTCATGCCCCTTTAAGGCTTTTACTTAGCTGCTCTGTTGGCTACTGCTTAACAGTGGCAGAAATGTAATTCCACCTACACTTTGGACAGAGGTTGCCAGCTGGGAACATATTTACAGCAACATAGGGGACATGGTTTTATGAAGTCCTTTTGCACACTCTCAGAAACAGACTCTCTTTATTACTTGCTTTCTTAACTGTGTTTGGGGATCTAGCTCCAAATACATTATTCATAAAATGGTTTATATGTGTGTGTTAAATCAAATAAAAATCTTCCCAGGAGAGGAAAGTGTCCTAATAATGTACACTTATTATGGGAAAGGACATTACTAAGGAAAAGTTACCATATCTACATCTTTTAACATTACTCTGAGAAGCTCAATAGAAACTGTAAGGTTGAGAAAAGTTAAGAGAAAAAACAGATGACTTTGGAATTCTAACAATTTGTTAGCTGAGTGTCTTTGCAGCTCAGGTTTACGGAAGCTCTGGGTTTTCTCTATTGAAACTGCAATGAGAAAATTACAGTTATGAACCTTTTTTGAGACACTAAATGCATGATCAGTGTTTATTGACACATTTTCAAAGGAAGAGCACTAATCCACCTAAAATTCATGGTTCATAATCTGCACAAATAATTGTTTATTATCTGTTTATCAGGGAAGATTTGCTGAATAGCCCCAAATAAAACACATACACTACTTAAATGGAATAAAACTAATATTTAAAACGAGCTAATAAACAAGAGGGATGCTGTTGGCAACAGCTTAAGATCACCTTTGGACTATGGAAATTAATGAAATTCAGCCAATATTTTTTCAATCCATCCCTGACTTGCTAGCTTACAATGGAACTAAGATTCCAGTTCGTTTTGCAGCCAGTAGAATGATTTAGGAACTGCATAAAATTGTGCAACTTTCTTTACACATATATTCGAGCTGTCAATGTTACCCATATGTTTTACAAACACTGTGTACATAAAGATGAATAGACTTTAATCAACCAGGTTTGAAAAATAGCAGATCTTATTAATGTGATTTCTTCTGTGTTTAATGATTTCTTATAATTTTTAATAAAAATTTTAGGAGAACTACTGTGGACTGAAATTTATGTTAATTTTAAAATATGTCAAAATGCATTTTTATTTAATTATGCTTTGACTAGAAAGAATTTGTGAATGAAAAATAAACTAATCCATGTTGTACAAGACAAAATACAGTCCCTGTAAGCACAGGGCCAAGGGCCTCTGAACTTTAAGAAGTAAAAAAGACTGTTGGGGCAAAATAGGTTCTTTTGGACATTAATATCTTCTGTAAGCATGAGTCAGTTGTCAAAAATGTTTTTAAAAGTACAGCTATATTAGAAAATGAATCTGCAATTCAAAACACATATAAGGTCTCCAGCTTGTTACCTGTGTGTGTCACAGTCATGCTTTCTATTAGAAACTTATTTGCATTATTAGTTCAACTCTTCAGAATGGGAAGAAAGGTCAAAACATCAGACTGATAGTTTAAAATCTGGGGAAGTCTGCAGTAGAAAACAAATTTTAATCCAAATTGTCATCATGGCATTTTGGTACATTAACCACTGGACAATCCGTCCTCTCCAGAAGTTCTTTCCTTACAATTTCAATAATTTCCTCGTCCCTGAATTACTAAGGACATTTGAAGTCTTCCAGGTTGTCTTTCCAAGACCAGATTTAGCAAGGAATGAAAAAAAGAAATGCACAGGGATGAAGGGCCTTCAGAACCACTTTCACACAGGGTGTTAGCATATCTGTTGCAGCTCTGCAGTGGCTGCAGTCTGCTTCACCTGTACACTTAATGTTGCATCCAAATTTGTCTTAAAAAGTTCCGTGTCAAAATCGCTTTCTCAGCTCACAATGGCTGGAGCTTTTTCATGTGCATCTGTGAGTGTGTGTGATCTTGTAAGGAAAAAAGAGTTAAGAGCAAGAATGTGGAAAATTTAACTTATGGTAGAAGCAAAAGGAGGAGGAATACTGAATGAGGAGAGTTACCAGAATATATTTGCAATGTTCAGGAAGTAAAATTTGAGTCCTTTTCAATCAGATCATCATAGAATGGCCTGGGTTGGAAGGGACCTTAAAGATCATGTAGCTCCAACCCCACTGCCATGGGCCGAGACACCTTTACCTAGACCAGACTGCTCAAAGCTTCAAGGGATGGGGTATCCACAGCTTCTTTGGAAAATCAGTTCCTGTACCTCAGCACCCTCACAATAAAGAATATCTTCCTCATACCTAATCTGAACCTACTCTCTTTCAGTTTGAAATTATTCCCCCATGTCCTGTCACTACACGCAATTGTAAATAGTCTCTCTCTACCTTTCTTGCAGGCACTCTTCAGGTACTGGAAGGCTGCAATTAGGTCACAATGAAGCTTTCTTTTCTCCAGGCTGAACACCCCCAGTTCTTTCATCCTCTCTTCGTAGGAGAGATGCTCTATCCCTCTAATCATCTTGATGGCTCTTCTCTGGAATTACTCCAACTGGTCTATGTCCTTCCTGTGCTGAGGACCCTAGGGCTGGATGCAGCACTCAGATGGGGTGTCACCAAAGCAGAGGGGCAGAATCACTTCCCTCAACCTGCTGGCCATGTTCCTTTTGATCATATGTCAGTAAAACAGTATCTCTGCATCCCCTTCAAGAAATATCTAACAGATATTTAATGGCATGCATTTTATCAGTTGCAAAGCTGAAAGTCCAAATAAGGAGCTCTCCTGAAGATTTTCTATCTTTATCAGTAAAAAATCTGATAGCATATATGAAGGTTTACGTCCTATTTTCTACTTCCTGGCACTGTGGTCTTCCTTCTGCTGCTTCTGGTAGAAAAATAAGATCTTGTTCTGGTTACAAATGCATGGTGCTGTATTTCAAAGGACAAGCCAACATTAGGTTTGCTGTCTGTATTAGTAAGGGCAAGGTTAAGTGTGTTTAAAAAGATACTGTCTATCAGTCTGAAGTGAATTACTGTGGATGCTGCATTTCTGCCCAGAGATAAAAAGCAGTTAAGCTACCTATTCAGCTACATTGATTAATTATGTATTAGTCTTATTATTAATTGTATGGGTTTGTTAATTTGGTAAAAATGGGAAGTTACAGACAATTCATTCATTTTGTAGTAAATAAATAATTGAATATACAATCCCAAGTCTACTGGGTAAACTCTATCTCTCAGATGACAGAAAATCTGTGACCAAACTACAGCTATGGATTCTGGCCATCATCTGGCATGAATGTATTCCACCTAACAAAACATTACAAAGTTTTGTGATTTGATTTCAAATAGAAATACTGCAGAAAGATCACTGATGATATTTTCAGAATTATTTATCAGTTCTTAAGGGAAATTTTTAATGTGCTTTTGAGGACATATCTGTTCTCTTAAATGTCTGACATGCCTAAGGTAATGATCTTTTTATTTCAGTGACATTTCAATTTGTTGGGTTATGATTTAATTTGATGTCTTCTGCTTTTCTTATAATGACAATTAGTGAATTATTTTTGTTAACCTACTCTATGATAATTTATAATTTGCGTTGGAGCTGCATTGTCAGCAGGGCTATAATGTATCCTCCTTGAGCTGATTATAAAGGGGTTGTCAAATTTCAGTGATCAAACAACAAGGTTATCCAGGCTGCTTTACACTTCTGATACAAATAATTTGAGCAGCATGTTAGGGCTTGACTCAGAGTTTTGTTCAAGCTTTAAAATACAAAGTAATCTTTGGGACCAGATCCCTGTCCTTGTATTCAGGACTGCTATTTGAGTCAGGGAGCTGTCTAACTACAAATGGACAAGGACTTCAGAACTTGCTTACTTTGAAAGTGTGAATGTTTAGACATTTATAGTTACCCCTTTTGCCATGGAACTTGGTAGCATACATTCTAGAATTGTGATAAAATAGAATGAACATAAGGAAGACAACATCCACAAGATTCTATGTCTCCAAAAGTGTCTAGCACCACCAGAATACTTGCATTTATCTTCTTCATTAGTTCCTCACTTATTTTTTTTTTCTTGCTTACTTGCACAACATATGGGAGAGGGTTGAATTTATTCTTGATTGCATAATCATTATAATTAGTCCCTCACCTCATCAGCCAAGAGGTTGTACAAATAACCTCCAATTTGCTATCAACAAAATGGATGATCTCAGAATTTTTCTTTATTCAAATGCTGCCATTATCATATTTCATTACAAAGTTGTCAGCTGCTTGTTTTAAATCCTGAGCTGTCCTGGCATTCAGGAACAAGCAGTATTTGCTCTAAAGAGCAGTGCTGTACCATAGCACAGCATAGCATCCAGTCATTCAGGGCAGTAGGATCAATAGCTAGGTTAGTGCTGAAAGCCCTATATCTACGTTTTACATTGTTTCAGTGTTTTACGTCAGATACAATATATCCTGTCCCCATGGATAAACAGTCCTCCCCATGTAACTGGTTTGAAGCTGTCTGAAGGACCGAACATGTCTTGATGGGGTGGAAGTACATTTGTCCATCTGAAGCAGACATCCTGGTACAGTTTCCTCTACAAGATATCTTCTTTGCAATCTTTGAAGCAATTCTGGAAGCCATCTAATTTTCACTAAGCATAATGATTTGCTTTAAAAAAATTTTATTTGCTACTGAACCAAAACCCAGATGCAAATACACCCACAAGTTTACAGGTCATGTTACAACCCTTTTAGTGTTTATTGTAAAAGTATTGAACTTCTCACCTATAGATTTTAGAATCAGAATGCCTTACCTCTGAAATACCATGTATGTTTAAAAATTTTTCAGTAATTATACAGACGTAGACTTTATTTTAAACTGGGATATTATGGTATATTTTTCTAAGTCTTAATCCCTCTATTCTTCATCACATTGTGTCTGTGCTGAAAGTTCACTCTTGAATAACTGGATAGAAACACTGCCTCCATGGAAAAAAGGTCTAAAAAAACCACAATTAACTTTTAGTCAGGAAGAAATAACTACTAAATATTCTGTCCACACCATACAACAAACAAACAACATATGTTCACAAGAAATAATGGTGTGAACCATTAGTCACAAAATAGTTCACACATGAAATATATTAATTTTCAAAGCTGAGATAGAGTCTAAAATAAGATAATTAGTAACAACACCTACAGCAGTGAAAGAAAGTTCAGGGAAGTTCCAGATAAGTGAAGCAACTGAGCAAGAGGAAGCCTTAAAAAGAATCCAGAAGAGATCACAACCATGTGAAAGCTACACTAAAAAGTGCAATTGCTGCCTTTTCTCACTAGAGGGGAGTAGGTCTTAATACTCCTGGCAAGATGCTCTGCAAGCTTACTGGTTGGGGAAAAGGTATCAATGTTTATCGGCACCTGAGTATGTTTTTGCCATGTTTTCAGGACTACTTATGCACTAAATAATACTTCACATGGACATCAAAAGTGCCACGGAGTTTAGTTGGAGGTCTGACTAGTGGTGTCCACCAAGGTTAAACGCTGGGCCCATGCCTTAATGACTTGGAGAAAGGAGCAGAAGCCTCCTCAGCAAATTCAGTGATGACAAAAAGCTGGGAGGAGTGGCCAATCCCCCGGGGTGCTGTGCAGGCCTTCAGAAGGACCTTGACAGTTTGGAGAAAAGAGGAGAGGAACTGTCTGAAATTCAGCAAAGGGATATGCAGGATATTCCTGGGGAGGAATAACTCCATACACTACTACAGGCTGGAGACAGACCTGCTGGAAAGCAGCTCTGTGGAAAGGATCTGGGGGTCCTCATGGACAACAATATGTCCATGAGCCAGCAATGGCCAAGAAGGCCAATGATGTCCTGGGGTACTTTAGAAAGACCATTGCCAGCAAATTGAAGGCGGTGATGCTGCCCCTCTGCTCAGCCCTAGTGAGGCCACATCTGGAGTGCTGTGTCCAGTTCTGGGCTCCTCAGGAAGAGAGAGGCTTGGAGCTCCTGAAGCAGGCCAAGCAGAGGGTAACAAAGATGATTAAGGGACTGAATCATCTCTGTTACAAGGAAAAGCTGAGACAGCTAGTCCAGTTCAGTCTTGAGAAAAGAAGACTGAGAGCAGACCCATCAACAACTATAAGTGCCTGAAGGGAGGGTGTCAAGAGGATGGAGCCAGGCAATGGTGCAGGTTCCAAGCAATAGGACAAGAGGCAAAGGAAGAAACTAATGCAGGGGGTGTTACAGCCCAGCATGAGGAGGAGCTTTACTCTGCAGGTGACCAAGCACTAGAACAAATTGACCAAAGAGGTTGTGGAATCTCCCTCACTGGACATATTCAAGAATCATATGGACACAATTCCATGCAATGTGCTCTGGGATGACCCAGCTTGAGAAGTGATGTTGGACCAGATGATGCACTGGCGTCCCTTATCATTTTGTGATTTTGTGATACTAATCTGAGAGTGAAGTTGAGAAAAAGCAAAGGAGAGCATGTTTAAGTTGAGCACTGAAGTGCACTATCATTTGCACAAAGATTGAATGAGGCCTTATGCAATAGCAGCCTCCTTCGCATTATAGATTCTATGTCCTTATGACATAGATGTGCCATGATCCACAAGGTCACTGCCAGCTATGATTTTCTCATGGGGGAATGGGAGAACCTGTGATTGTTCTTCCTTTAAAAGCATTTGGCTACAAATAACACTAAGAACTACAAGTTTTAAAAAAAAAAGAACAGAAGTGTTTTTTATGCAGTAAGTCACTCATGTTGAAATTTTCTGCCTATTCCCACTAGCATTCTGCTGGGAAGAGAGAAAATAAAGGAATCCTTGCAAATAATTAAATATCATTAATTAATTATGGGGAAGGCATGGTAATGTATTTCCACAGTGCAAGTGCATTGCATAGCTTGCTAATTTTGCTCCACTCTTTTTGCTGGTTTTTCTTTGGTTTAATTTTGGGGTTTTAGTTTGGGCTTTGGGGGTGGGAGGGGGTGGGATTGTTTCTTTGTTTGGTTTGGTTGCTTGTTTTGGTTTTGGAATTTTTTTTGTTTTAATTTTTATACCTTGTGCTCAAGCCTGGATTGTCTTTTAGTTTTTAATTGAATCAGTGTATTATGATTAAATGCCTCAAAAAATCTGGACTTACTGGTTTCTTTGGAGAAAAAGTCCCAATATTTATGTGTAGAAGAGAGTGGTATTTACTAGCACAAATCACCTTTTGTCCCTTTCTGTAAGCAGCCTGAAAGGCTGGAATCTGAAAATCCCAGATTTCCCATAGCATGACAGATATTGTTTTTATCACTATATTCACATTGTTCTTACCACAATTTTCATTGAATTTCATATCTAATCTCCAGCAAGATGGAAAAACAACATTAATTTGCTTTTTCCACACAAATATGTATAATTAATGCTTCTAAATCTTCATACGCTTAACCATTGGATTCAAAAGCAAGCTTTTGTGTCTGCATCTGAGGAATGATTTTTTTCTTTACAGTTTTTGCAACCTAATCCACCTTTCTAGGAAAACCATTCCGTAATATCTTTACTTGAAAAATGTGAGGAAAGAAGATAACTGGTGGCATGGCACAGCACAAAGAAATTCAGGTTTCTGTTAACAGCCTCTATATATCAGTTTGAAAATGTGCAGATTGCACTGAAGTTCATTTCAGAGGAATCCTGTCTTGAAGTAGTATTCATACTGAGCAGCTGGAGAATGAAAATGACAAATATGTGAATTTTGGGTTGCTGTATTTGTTGCTACAAGAACTTGGTTGATTTGGCAATCAGATAACAGAAGAATACACAGAAGAAAGTCTGAAGCCAGATCATAGTCAGAAGTAGCTATGAAGCAAATTACATTTCCTTTTGCTTGACAGAGCAAGTAGCTTATTTGTAATGATTCTATAATGGTAAAACTTAAACTATGATCAAACAGGGAAATCACTCTTTTTAAAGTCCATTTTTTCTCCCAATAGTAACAGAAGTAGGAATAGTATGGTAGCAATGTAAAGAGGGTTTTCCAGTTAAGCATGTAAGGCAAAATAAAAAAGAACAGTTTTCAGAGAGCAAGAACTCAATTTCTGTATATTTAGATTTAACCACCAATTTCAAAATTATCAAGTCCTTTCTTAGTTTTATATTTTAATATCATAAACTCTGTTTACAGAAACTTCAGTGAGACGATTAACGTACATCCAAGTGAGCAGTGATCCAGAACAGAAGGCCAATATGAAAGTAACACCAATGCACTGTCAGAAATCTTCAAGACATTTTTGGATGAGAATAAATTTCTTGTCAATCTCAGATGAGACAGAAACCTTCACATGAACATCACACAGGTTCCCAAAGAGATTATAGCCTCTTGCAATCATTACAGTGCAAGACTCAAGATTAAATTTTGACATGAAGTATGCGTTAATTTCTAAAAGACTGTAATTTTCATTGTCAGTTCTTTTCTCAAAATTTTTGTCTACATTTTAAATATGGTTCTCCTCAAAATATTCAATTCAACTTCCCCTCAAACTGTTCAAATCTCCTTTTCCATGCTTATGTATTTACAGAGCAGAAACTGAAGTCCAAAAAGCCTCTGTTTGATATGTTTTTTTCTTAGGAAAATGCAGAAGTCATTAACACAAATTTTGCATTTGTTTTTCCACTAATCCCCAAACATATACATAATGTCTGCAGTTTTAGAGCCAGACTTCAAATTTAGTGAGATCTCTAGAGATACTATTGATGTTTATGAGCTTGTAAAAAATACAATAGGTACGTTCTGTATCTTCCAGTGTCTAATTGAAAAACTTGGTCAATTACTTCCTTGCTATTTTTAATGGGGATGCCCTTCCAGTGTTTGTATTAATCCTCCCAATGCTACATGAACAAAAATAGCAAAAAAAACCAATCTTAATGCAGCAGCATATCTTACAGTAACTCATGAATTTCAAAGCACCACATGCTTACAGATCTAGCTAATTAGGCACTCAGACAATGCTAAAGCAAATCTCAGTGTGCAAGGAAACAAACATGTGAAGTGAAACATATTTGCCTCTGTTCATCTATTTGTCTTGTTTTGCTCTTTCCCTTTTTCTACCCCTCTGACAAGCTGCTGTTTTTCATTTTGCTTTTCATGCTTGACTGGAAGTGCCTACTTCACGTTGCTACTGTACTAGCCACACTTCTGTTATTATTGACAAAACATAAGCTCTTTTTACTGCCTTGTCTGTTTGGTTGTAGCTTAGCTTCTACCAGTCTAGTATCACTTCAGTTAAGCTGTCATGTTAGAACTGTCTGCACCTTCAGAAGCTGCTATATCCAGGGTATTAGCCAAGTACTATGTATTTGGGTTTGAAACTTTTGCAACTTCTACCTATTTTTTAAAAGTAACAAAATTTCAACTCCATAAAAAAATATAAAGGTTTAGTTTGGTTTCTGAGGGTTCCCAGACTCCTCATGTCTAGTCAGTTTTTCAGAGTTCTTGTATCATTCTTTTTTTTCTGTATCACTGCTGCTTCCATATGCTAGACATTATAGTTGAGAATTTCCTTTAACAGAAGCATTCACAACTTCAAGAATTCCCCAATTTAATAAAAGGGAGCCAGCAAGAAAAAAAAATCCATTTTAATTTACATTTCTTGCTATCAACAGTACTGTTCTGAATTAATTTGACAATCCAAATCCTCTTCCCATACAAACAGCTTCTTTTGGACTGCCATACAGTTAGAGAAAACTTTGGTGCCTGAGAAGCTCTGGCCCATGACAAGAAAACTTACTGTCATAATTTGTAAAATAAATTTCTGGATACAGTTAAAAACATGATGTATATTATCTTTCTTCCAGGGAGTTTTATGATCCTTTTGCACTCATAGTTCAAGACACAGTTTTGGATAATTAAATGGCATCAATCTAGATGTATCTCAATGATAATCGATCATCCAGGGCTGATTTTCAGGTCAGCTGCTGGGCTTGGCTTTCTTTGTGGATATATTCTTCTCCCCCAACCTTGTTTACTTCTCCCTTGACCTGGGATAATTGCACAATAGTGTCACCTTCATCCTAGCTCAAGTTGCCTTAGGCAGCTTAACTCACAGTGCAAAGTTTCCCCTCAGGAAGCATATTCAGAGAGGGGTGGGCTTTGGTGGTCATAGCTTCTTTATACAGTTTTACCATAATGGGCAAAAGTCCTTCCTAACAATATTTAAGCCACTAACTATAACATTTCAGTCTCTCACAATGAGTGATCTCCCTGTCTATCTCAACCCATGAGCTTCTCTATCATATTTTCTCTCCCATTCTTCTGAGAAGATGGATAGGGCACCTTGATGGGCACCTGGCAGACAGCAAAGGTCAATCCACCACAGTGACAAACAAAGTTAACTGGATAATTTTTCCACATGGAAGAACTTTTATACTTTCTTCTCTTCAAAAAATTTTCTTTCCCCTTGCATTTTAGAGGAAATCCAAGTTTTTATTATTTTCATTGAACGTCTAAAAATTGGTATTACTTATTTTTATGCTTTAGCTAATTAAAATTCTAGACAGTTGTTTGTTCTTTTTATTTCCAATTTGCACATTACCTGCATTGATTTAAATTTGCTAACTATCAAATCCTTCCATAAAATTCTGTCATTTAAGCAAATAAAAATGTGACATCTATAATTTCTGAAATGCAATTTGTGATTAGATGTAAATTTTTAAAAGTAAATTAGGTTGAGATACAGGTTCTTCTTAAAGTATATGTAAATATTTTCATTTTATTATAAAAAGTAATTATGTTGACAAGCAATATGTTTGAAAGTGAAAGTGAGGTTATGAAAAATTAATGTAATCATTGAACTGCTTGATAACTCTTGAAAATGTGATAATAAAATAAAGCAAGGAGATGTCATTTTGGAGAGCAGAAAAAGCAAGGTTTGGGCAAAAGTAAATGTAAGAAAATCAAACGCTGTTACGGAAAAGAAAATGCTGACATAATCAAATATAAACTTTAGACATTTATTTCTGGCAGACATATTACATACAATTCCCATACTTATGGGCCTGGAACATTTTACCAAAATAAAATTGCTTCAAGGTGATTATCTGGAAATATCCATTGGCTTAAAACAGTCCATTAATGCTTCCTAAATTCATGTTCTGTCATGAAACTGAGCTTTCTTAAGTGATCTTATCAATCAAATTTTTCACTCATTCCTACACATCATGTTTCCAGACCTTAACTTCAAAAAACTCATAGAAACCCAAAATAGAACCAAAACCAAGCTCCTGCATAAAGTCCATATATATCCACAGGAAGAGTTAAGAAAGGTTCAGCCCATAATGGCAGGATTTTTCTCCACAAAAATATAATTTAATTTTAGTGGGCACTTTCTTTTTGTTGAATCATAGAATTATAGAATGGTTTGGGTTGGAAGGGACCTTAAAAATGGGCAGGGACATCTTCCACAAGACCAGGTTAACTCAGAGACCCATCCAACCTGGCCTTGGACACCTCCAGGGATGGGGAGTCCACAACACTCTGGGCAACTTGTTCCAGTGCCTCATCAACCTCATAAATAAAGAATTTCTTCCTAATATATAATCTAAACCTGTCCTCTTTCAGCTTAATGCCTTTCCCCTTTGTCCTATTGCTACATGTCCTTGTGAAAAGTCCCTCTCCAACCTTCTTGTAAGCCCTCTTTAGGTACCGGAAAGCTGCTCTTAGGTCTCCCCCAAGCCTTCTCTTCTCTAGGCTAAACAGCCCAACTCTCTCAGCCTGCCTCCACAGGAAACGTGTTCCAGCCCTGTGAACAACTTAGCAGCCCTGCTCTTGACTTATTCCACTAGGTTCATGTCTTTCTTGTTTTGGGAGCTCCAGCACATCAGTCAAAGGTGGTGATGTTAAAACACGCAGTCATTCAGAATGTGGAAGGCACAAGATCTGTGCTATGCTCAGGCTGTGAAGCCTGTCTCACATCCCATGAAAATGTGTAAGCAGAGAGAGGAGCGAAGCACACTCTTCCTGTTCAAACATACATAGTAGATGGAATGGTCAGAAGAGGAGGAAAAGGGGAAAAAAGGTCTGGTAGCTGGGCAGTTAGGGCAGTTGTGTTCAGCTCTCCACACTTATGTTTGAGAAACTTTAATCCAATTATTTATATTAAAATATATGAACAGTAAGAGTAAAAGGAATGAAAGCATTACTTGTCCCTCTAAGCAAACCCAGAGTGCTACATAAGAATTAGCCTGCTCATGTCTTATACACCTTCTGCAGCAGCTCCTTTTCCATTAGCCTTACAAAACAGAACTAGAAGGAGTACATCTATATAGCTATATTTAGGAAAGTAATCAGGAGCTTTGATAAAGAATCAGCTCTTCAGTTTTGAAGCCTAGAATAATTATATTGTTTCTCTTTAACATTGGACACCCCCGTCCACAGATGAAGAGTTCCACATTTTCTTGCAAGGAAACATGCCAGCACTGAGGAAGGGTGGGGCAGACAGGAAGCAGTCCAAAATCTAAGGCCAGCGTGCAAACTCATCTTCCTGCCTCCTGGCACTGAAAAACTGAGGGGAAATGGAAGGTAAAGGAGGAAGTAAATAATCAATGCCATTTTTTTGAGTAAAACTCACTGGATCAAAGACAGGGTGGTACAAGCAATATGAGATAGTTTGTCCCTCAAATATGTGGCTAAGCTTCCCAAATGCATGGTAACTGCTTGCCATTGTTTTACATAAAGCAAAATGTCATTGTCCATAATAAAAAAAGAATGCTTTTTCTTGTAGAGAGCTAAAAATTTTCATGGAGGTCAAGACTTAGAGACAGCAGAGAATATTTAACATCAAACAGGCAAAAATGCTTAATATTCATTAATACCAGAACAGTGTAGAGAGTTATGCTATCAGAGCTCAGGCTACAGTCCCAGTGTTACTAGAGAGAAAATTAAATATTCTTTTCCTTGTAAATTGAAAGCATATGTATCATATGACATATATTTAAAATATGTATGTAGTTATGTACTTTGAAGGCAGCTCTAAATCTTGAGGTATGACAGAGTTTTTAATATTGTCTATCTTAGTGTATGTACTATTTAATTGACTGTAGACAGTCAGTGATTGATCAGGTTGTATCTTACAGGCAAAACAATATTTAGCGTTACCTGTAGCTGAACTGTGCTGATCAGCATTTTATTACAGACACTGGTTTTGGCAGAATAATTTTCAAAATGGAAAGAAAATGAAGACAATAAAAAAGTAACAAAGGATAGAGTGGAGCTTGTTAGACATGGATGACAGCGAAGTAACTCTAAATAATTTGAAAAAAAAATTAATTAGAATATACATACAGAAAGAGCAAAGTTTGATCTTTCAAAGGATAAATTACAAAGGTACTATACTTCAGTCCATGCATTAAATTAAGGACAAATCTTTGGAAAGATGAATATAGAAAAAGATGGAATACAGGATAAGAAACAGAGAATAAATAAATACTATAATAGTTACAAATGTTAGGGAAAAGCATTTCTAAGATTTTATTGGCTCCATTTTAGATGTGACTGAATGTTAGTTATGACTTTGAAATCTCAGGAAAATGTTATAGTCAGTACAAATGAATGAGAAATGAAATAAAACAGGAAAAGAAAAATGTTCATTTAAATAATGCAAATAAGGCAGAGGAAATAAAAAGAAGCAGAGATAAATCAGAATCTGATATATAATACAAAGGATGTAGTAGCAACTACTATAATTATTAGCATATTAATAAGCCAACTCAACAACACTTAGAGAATTAGGGAACCACAGAATCAACTAGGTTGGAAAAGACCTTTGAGATCACTGAGTCTTACCTATGACTGAACACCACCATGTCAGCTAGACCATGCCACTAAGTGCCACATCCACTCTTTTCTTAAGCACCTCCCGGGGTGGGGATTTCACCACCTCCTAGGGCAGCCCATTCCAATGCCCAGTCACCCTTTCTGTGAAGAACTTCTTCCTGATGTCCAAATGAAACCTCCCCTGGAGCAGCTTAAGACTGTGTCCTCTTGTCCTATTGCTCTTTGCCTGGGAGAAGAGACCAATACCCTCCTTTCAGGGAGTTGTAGAAAGATAAGGTCACCCCCAAGCCTCCTCTTCTCCAGGCAAAGTAACCTCTACCTCCCCCAGCTGCTCCTCATAGGACTTGTGCTCCAGATCATTAATTAGCCTTGTTGCCCTTCTTTGTACACACTCCAGCAGCTCAATATCCTTCCTAAATTGAGAGACCCAGAGCTGGACACAGCACTCAGGGTGTGGCCTCACCTGTGCCAAGTACAGGGGAAGAATGACCTCCCTGTTCCTGCTGGCCACACTATTCCTGATACAGGCCAGGATGCCAGTGGCCTTCTTGGCCACCAGGGCACATCCTGGCTCATATTCAGTCAATCAGCACCATCATCAGGAGGTTTTCCTTGCCTGTCCTTTTGCTATCAATGTATAAAAACATTTTTTATTATCCTTTATGGAACTGGCCAGGTTAAGTTCTGAGTTTTCACCTCTCTAATTTTCTTTCTGCATGACCTAACAGCATCCTTAAATACTTGCTGAGTTGCCTACCCCTCTTTCCAAAGGTTATACACCCTCTTTTTTTTTTTCACTGAGTTCCTGCAAATGGTTTCTGCCCAGCCAGGACAGTTTTTCCCCCACCAGCTCATCTTTTGTCATATGAATTGATCTATGAGGTGATCTTCTTGTTGCTATATGGACTTAAAATTTTAAAATTCCGTGTTCTGCCACAAGACACAGGAATATTACTTTTCTACTACTTATTCATCATTTCTACTGATTGTTTTTCAGAGTCAAGGTAACATTTTTGTTGGTTTTCTATAGCATTTTGACAAAAAAAAAAGATGGAGGACTTAAAAATATAGTATTGAAATACTATATCAAAGGTATAATCATCCTGGAACTGGACCTGGGAGCTGGAACTGACCAAATTAAACTTATTCTTGGATATCATGATTCTTTCATATCTCCCCTTTTATGGGAGGTGATTAAATGTCCTCTATGCTACCTACTTGGGATCTTAGACTACATTTGATTCAGATTTTTAATTAAGCAGTGTCTGTGGTAGCCCTATTATGAATTCATTAGCATGTCAATAATAATATTAAGCAGTTTTCCCTCCTGAGAGTTCAAAACACTTAGTTAAGAGGGTAATAAACACTAGTATTATTTTAAATGTGGGTTAAATACAGCATAAAACATTGAACTGACACGCTGAATGTCAGAGTCAGTAATAGAGATACAAATAAATTCTGGATACACTAAACCTCAATTAAATCAGAAACACTGGTTCAGATTCCCTCCCAGGGCACACTATGCCATTTTATTATAGGGTTTCACTCTTTTTAGAAGTTTGCCTTTGAAATTGAAAATGACTTGTCACTGGACTAATTAGAGAGGAAGCTAATAGCTGAATACAAATATTACAGCTAAATTTTTCTGTATTGAAGGCTGCTAATTTCTTTGCACTTTTTTGTGTTGCATATAAAATAATGATATAGGAAAATATGTCTGTGCCACTGAATAAAAGTTGGCTTGTAGCTACGGAGAAGGATTCCCTCTTCTTAAGGAATCTAAATTCTATTTTGAGTCTGCCACAAATGTCCAGTGTGATCTAGAACTACCTTTCAGCCTCACTTAAATGCAATTGTTCTGCAAGTAAAAATTTCTAAATGTCTCTGAGATAGAAATAGAATTGCTAAAAATATTTTGGATCAATGGTTTAAAAGCCGTATGACATTTTTAGCAAAAGCAGTACTTGTTTTGCTTAAACAAAAATGTTGCGTCAATGCTACCCTGTCTGCCTCCATATTTTTTGCACTGTTTTGAGAACTTGCACCTGCCTTTATTTTTCTTGGTTTGGTTAATACAAACAGACATTATTAATATAGTTCTGTCAAGCATTGTTTGGAAATATTTTTATTATGTGATTAACAAATTTCAAACTGTATGTATGTATTAGAATTTATAGTAGATTTGTACAATAACTTGAGTGTTGCTAATGTACCATGAATATGTGAATATTAATGCAATGATAGCAAAGGTCTCAGTCTCTCTTTGTGTAATTAAGTCACTTGTCTTTTTCATATAATTATGAATTTTTCTTCATGTTAGCTAAAAAAATAAAGGGAATCTTTCTTTTTAATGCAAATAACTATGCCTGTAATTATGAACCTACAACACTGTGTTGCTTCTTTTACAAATAAAGATCAGAGGCACAATCCATAACCCAACCAAATATAACACAATACGAAAAGTTACATCACAGAAAAACAAAAAAGAGTGATTGAGCAAAGAAGAAGAACAACACAACCATGCAGAATTATAACAATGAAGAAAAATTATCAGGTAAGGTAAAGTATAACCGTATTAGGCAGTCCCCAAATAGTTGCGAAGCATTTTCCCCATGAAAAGTTGATCTGAAAATTTTTCACTACATAACTCCTTTCTCTACAGCAGATTGATGACTGGCATAATTTAGTCCAGCAATTCTTTATTCTGAATACAAAATAACAAAGTTTTATTATTTCTTTGCTAGGTGAGTATGTATGAGGCTATAAGAATTCAGGTTTTTTCCAATCTACAAGTTTATGTTAAAATTAATTTTTAAGAGTCTTTTGAATGAAAGCAAGGAAGGACTTAGAAAACAGTTTGAAGGAGTATTATACATTCAATGAAAAATATTTTTATAGGAAAGCTTAGTTTAGGCAATCTTGCTCTTATATATTTACTGGTATTGAGAATACTGAACAAAAAAAATGTATGTGATGTTGAAATTTTACATCACTAAACCATATTTCTGACAAGCTGGCAAATTAGTTTAGAATTAATTAGGACAAATAAAAAGCAACATTCCAAAAGCTTTGTGGGTTTTTTTAATTTTTATAGAGAAGGTTGGAAGTTTAGAGTAACTGTTTGTTCTCAGGCCTAGAGAAAAAGCCAAGAAAATATTCAAGGTTACTGAAGCTTTCTAAAGGAATGAAAGCAAGCCCATCACATATTGTATCAAAAGATTCAAATGATAATTAGGCCTTAGTTGGTCGACCTATTTTTTTAAAAAAACTTGCGGGAAAAATACAAACCCGATAATTTATGTGTACACAGTCAATATAACAAGAAGCCATAAAAATTTTAATAACAGAATAAATCTTATTAACATGCCTAACATTAATACAACACCAGATAGGACATTTCCAACCTGAAACATCAAGAATACAACCAGACAAACTGCCAATATATTTGGATCTTTAAATTTGTGGTGACTGTTGAAAGAACTATTGGAATATGATCCATATTAGGAGACAAAGAAATGGGAGAAGACTAGTTTCTTATCAGATAATTTTGTATCATGTAAATGTTAACTTTGCTTTAATCTTTAAACTGCAGTATTGCTGTCTAAAGTTTCTTCATCATTTTTAAAGTGCTCAGATGAAAAATAGAAAGATCGATTCTGCATGATTATACAGCATTTTATATACTGGCAGTGAGAGCAGGAAGCCTCAAGAGTCAAAAGCTCTCTTGTATTTCAACTGAGGGCTTTGGGATATAAATATAAATCTCCAAATACTAGTGGTGGATGCTTTGTTAGGCAGTAAAAATTGCTGCATTCAATGCATCATGAATGGAAACACAGTCCATAACTCCAACAGGACAGTGCCAGTCAGGGACCTTCACATTTCCCCCCAGATTGCCTCTGACAATCATCTAGGAGAAGCCCAGAGCAACCTAATGGATGTAAAGGGATTTTTTTATACAAAGAATAAGAGTCAGTGCTTGGTATTTTTGGGTTTGTTTTGGGTTTTCTTTTGGGGGGTGGGATTTTTTTTTCTACATCTTTTAAAACACTTTTTGTCATTTTGACAAGTGACTTTAGAAGGGATCAATAAGTAACACTTGGACTCAATGGTCTACTTTCCTTGATTCAAGTCTTCTGGCCTATCTCCAGTTTAAATAAACATTTTTCATACACCTACTAACTTTTTCAAAGACCCTTAAGAGCATATTCACTCACAGAGCAGTGAATGGTTACATGCAATTTTCCCCCAAATCCTTCTTTAAAAGCTCTAAACTTTCTGAACCTTATAAGATTATCACATGTCCAGAATATTTTCTCAGTGTCAGTTTTCCCCATCAGGAGCTCTGAGTTCTGTTTATGAGAACACTGAATTTTTTGACCTTGACAGAATAAGCAAAAAAAAAAAAAAAAATTATTGTTTGATTCATCCCTGCAAAAATACTAAAAGGTACAGGCAGCAAATGCTGATATTCACAATATGAGTTTGTAACTGATTCTGAAAATTATCTGGTCCATTGCAAATTAGAAAACGTCCACAGAGTAATGACAATAAAACCTGGTTGTCTCCTTTTTTAAAAATTAATGTCCTTCTGACAGGTTTCCTGAAAACCTGGGATCCAGCCATTACACCGGGCATTTGGAGTCATAGTCAGCTACATGAGGTTGAGTACCATTGAAGAAAATACTTGCTCCCAGTGGCTGCTTTGCACAGTGGAAGACTGACTCCACTAAACTAGACCTCTCATGCCAAGCAATTTCAGTGACAATATAAAAAAAAAAAAAGAAAAAGAAAAAAACAGCTACACATTTGTTTAAGGCGTAACCACTGCAGGAGCTTTCAAGGGGAAAAAATTCCCGTGATTAAAGACAGTAGGCACAAGAAAATTGAACACAGAAGAAAGACACAAAATGTAGAGTTTTTGTTAAAGGCTTTTAAATGTTACCCATTGCACAAATATTTCTATTCTCTTTGTTAAAAAAAAAAGCCCTTTATTTTCCAAAAAAATTACTGTCTTTGAAATTTGTATTTTTCAAAACAGAAATAGTTTAGTGGTTTCAACTATGACTGGAAGCAAACTGATACACTTCATAAAATCACTTAATGATTCATCACTGTCTCACATTGCACAAAATAAACTAGTTGCAGTTTAGGTAGGTTAAAAAGGTTAAAAAGAGAGCCATCAGATAATACCTGGATGTTATACGTTATTTCATTTAGAAATAGGAATTAAAAAAAAATCAAATAGTCATGTCTAAACACTGAAATTAAGTTTTCACAGGACAGAACAGCATATAAGTTAAGTTCTACCCTGAAAGCATTTCTAGTTCATGGAGGATGAGGGGAGGGGGGAAGAAAAAAAGACATTCTGGTTTCTATTTCATTATATCAGTGACTGGATAAATAGAAGGAAAAATATCTGGTCCCAGCATAAATCTTTAGGAAAAAAACCACAAGCAACTGCTAAGCTTTGTGTCTGAACTTTGTAATTAGCCAAAAAGAGCTTTTCAAAACCTTCAGTTTATAGGGGAACCATTGCTCAGGGTTACAGGAAGAGATTATTTTTCCTCAGTTTGGAGTGAATTAGGTTTGGGAGCTGATCAGTCTGTGTAGAGTGAAGGAACATAATCATAATATCAAGTAAATTGTCTTTATAATTTGAAGGCAATCAGTGAGACTATGTGCACTTGGGGACAGCTTGATATGACATGCTTTCCCTTTACCTATCCTGAGGAAGGTTTATTAGTGTTTCTCTCAATCTCTTTAGCTACAAAGCATGAGACCTCTATCTTAGATGCACGAGGTAATACATAAATAACTCCTGTCCTCAACATTTCCTAACTTGCCAAATACCAGGGATCACTGATCACGCTGGAAATCTGCTGTGAAGTGGAACAAGGTGTTTAAAACAAGCAATTTCTTTTCATTACACTGACCTCTACAAATGGCCTCATATCTTCATTAGCAGCTCAGACAAGGTAAAAAACTTGTTTTGCTTTGGAGGAGAAAATAAACTATCATCTTACACCCTCTCAGCACCAATAGGAAATTCAGTCTCTTGGTTCATGGTTAGATATGCAAAATGGGCATAGACCCCCACATTTTAAGCATGGTGGCATAATTAACCAAATCCAGAGTGTAGAATGGTGCCTGAACGCGCTTATGTGTTGGGCTATGGTTTTTTTATAATAAAGTTAAATGCACCTGAAATCTTTTTCAAAGATAACAACTAACCCTTGCTAGTAATAATTTTTTCAATCACTTTTTCTAATGAAAGCAGTAGTCCCATAACAGATAAAATGTCAGCTGTGTACGTGATAATGTCTGACAGCCAGGACTCCATCAGAAAGTGTAGTACTTTTTTATCTGGTCTAATTAACTGTAGAATGGAATCTTCATCCTCTTTGTCCAAGTGTTTTGGAATGTGGAAGATATGCTTTTGACTACCTCTGCAGAAGACTGAAGGGGTCTTTGATCTTCCAGTTCCTAGGTGTATTCTGCAGACATTATGCTGTTGTATAAAAACTGGAATCTGATTTTTAATAAAAAACCCACAGAGAATCAGAGCTTGGAACAAATTAGGGGGAAAAAAACCCAATCTGAACTCCCTAAATACTATGATTTACATGCATATTTATATATATTTAAAAGCATATGGTGAAAAAGCATTAACATATAATATTCTTTTTCTTATTATTTTTCTCCACTCATTAAAAAATTGACCTATTAGCCAATATTCTGACAAAGATGGTGATATCTCATAATTACTCCTAACTGATACACACTTTTTAATGACAAAAAGGTAACTATCTTCCTTTCAAAACTAGACAATGTGTATTACGATAAAAAAGAATTTTATAAGATTTTATTTGCCAAATTTTTATTAAAAACAAGAGAATGTTCTAAATGTTCTCACTTTCTGTAACCAAAAGGGAAGGAGAACTCAAAAAAAAAAATAAACACTCCCTAGCCTCCTTCAAAATGCACCAACAGATTTATGACGTGTGAAATGTGTATTCCAGCACGGCATAATCATGGTTCTCACTTTTACCACTGTAAAAGAACCACAGGGAAATTATACTCCCAGTTTAGAAGTTTATTTCTCCATAATAATAAATATTAGTTGAGAAATTATTTTAAAAATATGAAATACAGCTTAAAACAAATCAGGTACTAAAAATGAGATTTTTGGCTGGAAATTAGTATAGTTCCACTGGAGACAAAGGAAGCTTATTTATATTAGCTGCAGATTTTGTTATTATTTGATATTCAGGGAGCTCAGTGATGACAGAGCTGTAAGGCAAACAGTGAAACAGATGAGAGAAAAGGAGAAATAAGGAATGAAAACGCATGCAGAATATATATTCATGCTGGTAAGGCAGATCATCTGTCCTTCCAGAAATCCCAGTAAGCACAGAGAGGCCACATGTCCATTGGAAGCACCTAACATACCTGCTGAGAACTCACTCAATCTCATTATAGTCCTTCCTGAGGCTTGTCTGCCTCTCTCATTCCAAGTCATATAGTGGGACAATTAGCTAAGCATATAATGGCACAGGATCTCAGTCTTGCTTTGGGCCCTGTCAGCTGATACAGTTCAGACCACAGCAATTAAAGTAATCACAAATTAAAAATTGGGCTGGAGGTAAGCCTTAATTCTCTGACTTTCTGCTTTATCATGCCTGGAATTTTTATGCAAATTAGTTTTCTGAAAAAGCAATATCTGCTAATCCAGAGAAAAATGCATGCAGCACTTTTCCTGTTGAAAAAAAAAATTAATATCCCCATGCTTGTAAGAGATTACTTAAAATATTGCAAATACTGATATGAAAGGACCCTGTTCAAAAGCCATTAATATGCTTTACAATGTGTTTTTCTTTCCATTTACTGCAATAAGATGATAGGATAGGACTTAACACACTAAGGGAAATTTCGGCATGCCTACTGATGTCAAGGGCAAGTAATCATGTCAGCTCTGGTCACAGCTGGAGCTGGCAGATGAGGCTTATTAGTACATCCCAGCTGTACATTAATGTTCCTGACTGCAGCTCAGAACAGAATCCATTTTATGACTACTGATATAAAGCAGGTATGCTACTCTCTATGCCTGAGCATATCATGTTTTCCAGTGATCATTCAATGCACCTTTGAGTCCCACATAACCTAGTCAGCATGCTCCTACCTTAATTTAACACTCCAAGTAGCATCTTTAATATCAATTACTTGGTTTAGATTGGGAATCCATAGTTGTTGATTGTCACACAGCTGTTATTTCCATGGATGAATATACTTTATTCTGCAAATATTTTTCTTGAAGATTCATAAGTTTATATGTTATGAAAAACTAAAATATACTATTAAATCTTATTTTAAAAATTAAAGCTTTCTATATTCAAGTTAGTTACTAAGTGGAGATGCCATACCTGATATTACATGTTGCTAGGGAGCAAATATTTATACTGTGAGTTCAATGCAGCTAAGAACTTCCCATTCTTGTGTATAAGTATCACTATTTCAGAACCACTAGGCTTTATCTAAAACAAATCAGGCTTATACTTGTTCCTGTGTTTGGGGAACACAAACTGCCAAAACATTGTGCAACTGAACAGAACCATTTGCTCTCCATAGCTTCTTTGCGAACAAAAGAACTGGTTTGGCTGACAAAATCTTACTGGTGGTTCTTCTTTTGGTGGAAGTCACAGCAGGTTGACACAGAATCTGCCTGCATCTATACTTCATAATCATACTATGATTATAGCTATTTCCATCATGGAAACTGTTCACTCACAGGTGTAAAATTAAGAATGTCGTAGAAACCTTTAGGACAAGGTCAGAGATTGTAACACTCCTAAAAGTCCAGGGTGTATTTGTGTTTACTGTCTTCTTCTCAACCTCTCACTGATATTATAAAGAACCTTCAGCAATATTCCTTCCCATTTCAAATTACCTCCCTGTAGCTCTTTCCCTAGCAGCCTCATGCATTCAAATCTGATGCACAGAGACATTATTAAAGTCAAAATCATAAAGCAGAACTAAATACAAACTCTGCAACTAAATTTTTTAATTAATTGTTGAAGACTTTAATTTCTGTTCACTTACCAATTCTTAAGCTCAAACTTTTCTGTTTCCACAGGTTGTGTGGGTGGACCTGCATTTTTAAAAAAAATCCTATATAGTTTTTTAGGCCACTATGTCAATAGTTTAAAATCAAACCCCTCTGCTCTTTTAAAGCTGTTGCCAAGGACTTGAGTGCATCAAAAGTCTTTGCAACCTGTCTCACCCCACTCTGCACTCTAGGTGTTTAACTAGCTCCCAGAGGTGTTGAAATTCAGGTTTTATGTCATGTTTGCATCAGACTGATGTGAGGTTTACTATGCTGAAGCTTCAGTTCTTGCCCTTCATCCTTTTCTGATCTATAATGCCGGTCCAACACATGCCTTTGCACCTAGCCAGGTACCTTCTTGATTCTTACCTTGTGACTTTGTTTCCTGGCTTGACCTTGGATCTGTCACATCACTGAAAACATTTCTGGTCACTCTGGACTGTGGCTGACCCTGGTTATCATCACTGGACCTGCTCTTCTTCCCCTGCAACTTGGCATCCAATATATGGAAAAAAATTTAAATCTGAGGTGGTTTTAGCTACTCATTAGAAAAAGTAAAGCATTACTTAAGGTTCCTTCTGAAAACAAAATAAAAAACCTGAAAAACTCATGCAAATAACATCATGGATTCAGAATCTCTGATCTGCAAAAGATAAATTGTGTTATTTTTATTCCAGTCAAAGGTGATGGATGGCAACTCACCTTTTGACTGACTGACCATCACTTGTGTAATCAATAGTACACACGAATAATGGCGATTTGAGGACTTAACCTGAAACACACAGAAAAATAGCAAAGTACCTTTGCATTTCTTAGGAATGTATCTCACAATGATTTGTACATTTGAAAAACTCTAGGTTATCCAATAAATTATGCAGCTATAAGTTACATCACCAAAACTAATATCCATTGTTCATGCCCACAGTCTTATTTTACAGTCAGAGATAAAAAATGCTGTTAATAAATATAATTGTTAACAGAAAAAACAAAAAACAAAACCAAAGAAATTAATCCATATCACCAAAAATTTCCTAGTAATTCCTATTACCAGTATATTTTTGTCTGTGCCAGTGGCACTCACACATTACTTACACAAACACAATAAAAACTGGAAATATTTTATATGTCTCATAATTTCAACATATAACTACTAAGGATTTTTCCATTGCAGAGTTCTGTACTGGAGAGATTGCTAATAAGAACGTATGCTCTCTAAAGAATAGCAGTGCAAGATAGTATAATAATAAACAGCGAAAATTATGCAATTAAAATTTTCATTCTATAAATTCTTTTAATGAAATTCTCAAAGAACTATAAATGGGCTTAATGATCTTAGGAGTTTTTTCCAATCTAAACAATTCAATGAGTCTATGAAACAATAATATATTATGCCTGATAATACCTCTGTGTGGGAGGAAAAAACTATATGACCTTGTTAGCAAAGACAGAAATGTTGTATTAAGTTGACTGCTTTACAGTGTTTTCTGTAAATTGGCAATGATCTCATTTAAAAAAAAAGAAAATATAAACACTTTTAAAAATAAATTTGAGGAAACTGTTCTCACAAACTCCAGAACTACCATTACAGGTTCAAAGGCTTTTAGGATATTTATATTCGTGTTTAACCTTTATATTTTCAGTCATGAAGTTTATTTATCTCTAGCAGAGGCAGAAGCCTTCTTATATATACTTTCATAAAGTGTGAAAGTTTTTACATCAGCAGTGAAGTAGAGAGATTTTTGTTCACACTGAATTTAAGAAAGGGCTTAGTGGGAAAAAATGCTTCTTTTAAATAATCTATTCTTTTAAAGCTCTTGAAATAAAAACTACAGTAAAAAACCATGAGAAAATTTCATTTTTACATTATTCTAATTTTGTGAATCCACTGACAATAAATTAATTATTTCCTTAAGAAGTCCTCCAAACAGTGTCTGAGGCAGTTTGTTTTCTAGAACTCAAATAAATTTTGAAATTTCATATTCATCTTCTTTTTGGACTTCTATCACTATCATTTTGTTTGCCTCTTAACTAATACTTCTTTTACCATCAGCAATTCAACATAGCTTCAAAACCTGGACTCCTGTGGTTCCTGGCAGTATTTTTAAAAGAGAAATTTAAGAAAATGGAAAACAAAAGAACAACTAGAAAAAATCAACCAACCAAAGAAAAAACCCCTTCCTCACACCTAAAATTAAGGGGGAAAATTTAAAAAAACTCACATATTTTGAAAGACAATTATGTTTTAATTTGTATGAACTGCATATTGGTTTGAACTAGTCAGTTAAAGCCTTGACTTTGCTCTGATTGTTCAATGTGAGTGTAAATATTAATGTGTTGGGATGACTTTTCCTTGATTTTAATAATGTGTTTTTCAATATAACCTTTTTGTTGTGACATTAATATTTAAAGAACATTTTAAATTAAATGTAATGGAGCTAATTATGAGAGAAAAAGCATAGGTTAAATCTGCTCTTTAAAAAGAAGACACACACTGGGAATTATATATTTCTTCCCTATGCGTTTTTGATAAATTTTACCAGCTTACACACTAAAAACATTTAGCTAGAAAGGCTTTTAAATTACTTTTTTCTGCCAGATAATGTGCCTCAGAAAATACATAAAATCAGTTTAGTATATGAACTCAATTTCTCATATTATTGTAGAATGTTTGTGTTGATGACATGGGAAGAGCTTTATTGTCATATTAAATAGAGACAGATGGATAGACAGACAGATGAATAGATGGATGGATGGATGGATGGATGGATGGATGGATGGATGGATGGATAGACAGATAGATAGATAGATAGATACATAGACAGATAGATAGATAGATGATAGATACTTACATACTTAAATGTAATGTATTTTTCCAGCAACACTTTGTTCTTAACTGTGAAGAACAGAACTTTATTTTGCTATCTTGAACTTGCCTCTTAGTCCATTATATATAATAAAATCTGTGAATGATGTAATGTATTTCTTCAAATTAAAAAATTTTACCCAGCTTAGCCAATAAAACAAAATATGTCTGCCAATTTTTCCATTAAAACCTTGCTTTACTTAAATTATAGGCTTTACTTAAATTATATCAAACTTCAAATTTTCTATAATGATTCAAAAAGCATGGCTATGCATAGAAATAGAAATGACTAATAAAATATGACTTTAAACTGACACAATGGTTGAATTCAAGAGATCACTGTAATATTCCAAATTCCAAACAATTACTTTTTCTTTTCAGAACTTCAAACGTCAATTTCCAAATGAGTTGCAACATTTTCTGTAACCATGGTCATAATTCTAAGTGCTGCTCCTTCCAGAGATCCCAGAAACTTAATTACTTAGCAATTAAGAAGTTTTAACCCAAGCATACAGGAGCAGATGCTATGCTCATTTTGTTATGTCCTATTATGCCTGTAAGAAACCATAGTGCTGAAGATGTATGAGATGTCTTTCATTTTCCAGATGATGAGGCCTGCTAAGGGCCACCAAATAAAAAAACCTTTTATAATTTTCTATATTTCTGCATTTGTATGAGTTTAGTTGATTTTGGAAGGAAGAAGAAGCCACATCATGAGCGCTGAAATTTGTCTATAAAAATCATCCCTCTGGAATTCTTAGCAAAGTCTTTATGTCAAGGACATGACATCTTAAGAACAACATTTTGTTCTGAAGCTTGGGAAAGTTCAGATTAACTTGATATTAAAAACTAATTACCATTTCAAAATGGAATTGATCTAATTGAAATGAGAGGCCTATTCCCTTCACACTATCCCTTAATCGGAATTATTCCCTAGAATTTTGAAGATCATGACGCTTGCCACTTTTAGCAGCATGAGTAAGGGAATTACTTGAAACCTAAGTGCAAACTGACCTATTTGGCAGATTCAGAAGTCCTTGCAATCTATAGCTAAATAGATAGTGAGACAAGGTAGAGAACATTTAATAATTTAATAAGATTACATTTGTGAATTCAATTACCGATGGATTAAAATATAGATATTTTCACTTCTGAGAATTATTGGGAGACAGTATTATATGGTCATTCAGTTTTTAACTAAAGCTGTTAAAGAACATTTTGATGTTTGAACACCTCTGGGAAAAAAAGTGTGTTTTCCTAGGAAGAGTGAGCAGGTTTCATTTTACAAATGCTTTTAAATCTAACCTAGAAAAGCTGCCTAAAAGTAAGGGCCTGCAGGCATAGTCATTTAGCCAAGTTGGTTTAATACCAGTGTAGTTATATTGCAGCTTTTGAGAAAGACATTTGCTAGAAAACCAGTGATCCAAGAGTTTCAGGCAATTAAAAGAATGTTAGGATATACTCCTATCATTTAAGTCAAGAAAATAATGCTTGCAAAATGGAAATGTGAATAAGAGAACAGGTATTACTGATAGTCAAATAGCCAAAGTAGAACAGATTTCTACCTGAAATAATTCAGAAAAAACAGTACTATACCATAAAAATAAGTAAAGGATAAGAAGGAAGGTTATACACTGAAATCCAAACTACAGAAATATAAACCAGATGAAATCCGGTCTGAAAAGAGAAATCTGGCTGAGAATCTGTGTCAGACTGTCTCACAGCTATTGATATTAGAAAATTATAATCACTTCTAAATCAATAAGACATGAATGCTACAGTGCACAAAGCTAGAAAATGAAGAGCTATAACAAGCAAGATTAATTTATAAACTAAAAATCAGAGAGGATTTTAGAAGCATGTGACAATCCTTTTAGTACATAAATTTGAAAATCTGATAAATGCCAGAGTTTATATGTTCTTTCTACCTTTCAGTGACTAAAAGTTTAGCTCACTGGCCTGTTGTGTGGCATGAACTCGTAGCATGGATTAAATGATAGTAAGGTTTACTTTGTCTTTGACAGAGTGATATTGGTAGCATAACACTGAAAAATACTACAGTTCTCCAGATTTTAACATTGACACATACAGCATACTTTTTCATGCCTTACTACTAATAAAGCACAGTGCAGTGCACTGCACTGTCAATTTATTTTTGCTAATATTGAGAATATTCTTTCTCTTAACAGACTTCTTACACATGGATTTTTTTCTGGCTCTTGGGTTTTTTACGTATCTATTGCAATGAAAATTAGCAAAATAAAATTTATCTGTCTTTTAACCTTTACTGTACAAAAATTCAGAAATAAAAGCAAATGTAAATTAGAAAAGCTAATTAGGTATCTAATTAGTTATCTGTGGAATATAATTTCATAATAAGGCATCTCATCCTGGACTTCCCATCAAGATGCATCAAGGCTTCAGGAGGTATTCACCTTTATGGAGATTTTTATGTAATTTCCGTTTACATAATCAAATTTAGCAACAAGGTAATTACCTTTAAGGTTACGTGCTGTTGTAAAATTAAAGAGCATACTATCGTGCAGCAACGATACAATATATTTTGATCTGGATTTAGCTTAAAGGAACTATTTCTGAAAGTGTGATGTGAGAGTTTCAATTTTATTAGATTTATAAATATTTCAGATGTTGATAGATATGATGGTTTGACCTGTTCACAAAATATACCATGAGAACTTAAGACAGAGGGTGAAAGAAAATGCAGTCTTAACAGTGAGTTTTCACACAAGGTATTACAATTGAATGAACTATACTAGCAAACAATTGTTCTTCACATTTGTACATCCCACACAGCTAAATGTGTCGTTCTTCAGATTGATGTCACCTGTGTCATCCTCCTTTATTCCACTTCTGTATATAATTTTAAAGAAATCTGAATATCTTCTCCAGAAGAGCTGGACATGACTAATGTGGATCATTAATACTTCTCTTTCATTCTCTTATCTCCCTAGAGAAGTGGGGCTGTCATAAGACATCTCCCAGTTGGGTGAGCTGGGGTTTTTTTCTCTCTTACATTTTAAGCATGCACGCTACCATTTTTATGTGCTAACATTTATGTAATGTTGTATAAATGTGATATACAACAAAAACAAATCTTCATGTTTGAAAGTCATCTTATCCTAGCCTACTTAATTTGTCAAAGCAAGTACTAGCACCACAGACTGCAGTTCTTCATTAGTACATGGACCTCCTGTGAGCAGTCTCTAACAAAAATGAAGGTAAATGAAACCATTTTGTAGTCTTAATAAGCAGCACAAACAAAATTTAGAAAACTGATATTAAATTAAATGTTAAAAATGATTTGCAAAATAACAAGCTTTTGTCACTATTTTAGTCTTCACTTAAAAACACAAAGTTATTATTGGTTACTTGAAACTATATTTATATTATCTGATTATCTATTCATAAATTCAGAGCTGAGCAATGTGCAAATTATTTGCATCAGGACAATCATACCTGCTCTAAAAGACAAAGAGAGACACAGAAAAATAATCATAAATAGCTAAATAAATAAAGGCAAGACCAAACTTTGAAAGCACAAATATGAACAACAGATTTGAATTACTCAATGTGAGACCACATATGGGAAAAGATAAAGATAACAGAAGCATTAAATGGATTTTGACACCTGTAATTCAAGGCTAACCAACATGCAGATAAGTATCTTCAGGATTCAAAGCTCCCAGTCAAGGGAAATGTTGCATGGTTCTAGGAACATAAATAGTTGAATCAGGCTACATATTACAGATGAATTACACAGATGACCAAGACAGAGACACCAACTACAAAGCCATTAAGTTTGTTCATGGTAGAATAAATTAACCAACGAGCTGAACTCTGAAAAAAGATTGAATTACTAATATATAAGAGATGAATCTTGGGAATTTACATTCTACTGTGAGATTTTATGTTTTCTCTCTGGATATTCCAGACAACATGAAATAATAAAAAGACTTTTAAAGCACTGCTTTAAACTAGGTAGAAGTTGTACAGATATAATAAAGGTCCGAAAAGCTTAAGATTTATTAAAAAACCCAAACCAACAACCAGAAGTAAGAAAACTCCCCTTGCTATATTATTTTTCTAGAATTCTTCTAGCAAGCCAAATTTCAAATAATTAAACTACTTCTTTGTTTACATCTACTAACATAGTTCAAGTTATAGAAGCAAGATATTATGTACAGAACTTTATCAGAACTATGTAATTTGAGACCAGTTTTGTCTCCCAAGACTGTAAAATAGCCCAACTACTAAAGCAAAATTTCATTGTAATGACATTTTCTGGAAGGCACATAGTTGAGACAGATGACCCAACCTGACACAAGGGATAATTCTTACCATGTGCTGTCATGCTGTCATTTAGCATAAAGGTAGCAGAAGAAGAAGGAAGGAGGGGACATGCAAAAAGATGACATTTGTCTTCCCAAATCACCATTACACTTGATGGAGCCCTGCTTTCCTGGAAATGGCTGAACACCTGTCTGGCCACAGGAACTGATAAATGAATTCCTTGTTTTGCTTTGCTTGTATTAGTGGCTTTTGCTTTAAAACATCTTTGTTCCAACTCCCAAGTTTTCTCACTTTTACTCCTGATTCTCTCCCCCATTCCACTGCAGAGCGAAGTGAGCGTTAAACCATGACATCAGTAGAGCAATTTCTTGGATTATCTTTATGAAGGTATCTTTCCCTTCTGGCAGTTCTCTGAGTAAACAAATAGTCCTATGAGGAAAAGTGACTGCAGATGGGAGGCTCTAGTGACTGTTGGTAAAATGCCTTATTTACCCCTCTAAGTCAGAGGGGCAGGCTGAAGGAGATCTCTACCCAGCATCCCTTAGGTTACTCTTCCCTGTTATCTTGACTTTGAGACTCAAAACTGGAAAATCTCCTGGTATAAACCTTATAGTAGCACACACACATGATACAAAAAAAGTCCCTGAATAAAATATCTGTCTGATATTTGCTACACTTACAAATAAAATTCAGTTTTCCACTTACTGAATAATTTTATGAAGGAAAAAAGGCTGACAAAAAATTCATAAACAGTAAAAGCATAAAAACCTTAGAAATGCAAGAAGTAAACTACAGAATTTTATGTAGCTTGCTGTAAGCAAAGACAGACCTGATATTTATGCTGAATATTTCCAGGGGAATAAAAATATCTGAAACCCCACAGAGAAATTATAGAATGTGTCTCTCTCTTCAGTAAGTAATGAATATATAAATTGTTGAGCACACAGGTAAATACTTTGGGGAAAGCTGTTTGCTCCACATGGAATATTGTCTTAAATTGGAAGTGCCCTGGAGTAGGGCTATTTTTTTAACAGGTTATTGTATTTTCTGTTTAAAACACCAGTTGCATGTAGTTTATTTTAATAGTAATAAAGTTTTTTACTTTCTTTGCAAAGCTCTTTGAAATCTGTTGATGAAAAATACTATATGAAAGCCAGATGCTATTATCATTATTATTTTACGTGTAATTTAAATGAGAGGAGTTCACAGGGAATTATATGTTTTAATATATTAACAGTTAGAAGCAGAAAAATGAGGAACTTTGCAGGGACTTCTACTCCACATCTACAGAGAATAATTAGAGGAGAGGAGAAGGAGAAGGAAAATACGTAAGCAACCTCTAGTGATATTTCCCCACCAGTTAAGAAACTAAGGTGTCTCTTAGGGAATTATTCTTCTGCATATATGATAAGATAAATTATGTAAATTAAGTAAGCATTACGGTTTACAAGTCACTTGTAATTAGTTCATGTGAACACACTTCTGTTGTAGCCATTTCAGAAGGGATCTAAAGAGAAAGATCATTACAAATACAAAATGATTTGACAAATTCTATTTAAACAAGATGGAATCAATACAACATTGTAATTTATAACCAAGAG
>VXBC01012253.1:397036-449959 GCA_013399945.1 Ploceus nigricollis | reverse complement strand
TTTACTTCACTGGTACAATTTATTTCTGTGAAAGAATAGATGTTTCTTCTATTACCTCAGATAAGATTTGCTGAGAAGTGTTAAAAAATGTTTTGATTCAATTAGTGACAATGCACCCCTGTGGTTATAATGCTAGCAAAAATATTGAAGGAATGGTCAACAGTCAACCACAGTGAAAGACAATGGCAAGTGTAGACAGCAATTTTCTCTATTCAGAAATCTAATGGTTGGAAAAAGAGTATGGCAAAGTGTTACAGAGGTCCCTAACAAGAAAAAGCTGAATAGCAACTTCCATTTAGTAAATTGTGAGCAAGGCAAGTTCATGCTTCCAAATGTTAGCAACAAGCCTCAGGTTTAAAAAAAAAAAATAACCATACCATACTGCAGAAGTGACCAAGTTCGTCTGGACTTGTTTGATCTCGAACATGTTTTAGTTTGATTTTATGTGTATTTCCAAATAATTTAAGAAAATTGTTCTGTGGTGCCAACTTTCTCAATTATGGGTTTGCAATTGTCTAAATTGGCCTACTTCCTATGGTAAAATGGTCAGACCTATTGCTTGTGCTGTGATTTTGAAATTTTAAAGGCATATTATTATCTAAATTCCTACCTTAAATTTGGTTTATTTCTTTTGCAACTGTAGGATTCTTATCCTAAAATAAAGCACATTCTATAAAGATAAAATAAAAATGATCTTACAAGTTTACATAATCTTAGTACCTTAGTATAAAGAAGCCAAAGGTGAATACAGTGTGTAATTTGTTAACAACTATAGGTTAAGAAGTATAACCACAATCCTGAGCAACAACCCTCAAGAATGAGAAGGACAGAACTTCCTGTCAATGTCATAATTGTCTCTGTAAAAAAATAGGGGTGCTGACAACATGCCATAACAGCATGTAAGTAGGGTGGGATTTATATCAGGCAAAGGAATATAGGCTAGAAAATCAGTGCAAAATGGTTTTAGTAGGATGAAAAGAAATTGCCTCAAGTTGTGCCAGAGTAGGTATAGATTAGATATTAGGATAGTTTATTCATGGAAAGGATTGTTAAGCTTTGGAAGAGGCTGCCCAGAGAAGAGGTGGAGTCATGCTCCCTGTAGGTGTTTAAAAGATGTGTAGATGTGTTGCTTAGAGAGATGGTTTAATGGTGCACTTGGCAGTGTTATTTTAATGGCTGGACTTGAGTATCTTACAGGTCCTTTCCAACTTAAATTGTTCTAAGATTCTGTTTATACAATGGCTTCTCTATCACGGTAACAGAGAAGATCCTGTTTAAATAGACTGACAGTATTTACCTGAATGATCAAGTAAAAGACAGTTCCAAGACACAATCTAATCGTGACTGATGGCCAGCTTAGCACTTACCTCAGTCAAGAAAGTTAGCAGCATAAATCACTGGGTTCAGTCTCAGGTAAGTAAATAGAAAATCTATCTTCAAAATAATACAGTTATAAGGAGGTTTTGAATTAACTACACTAAATAACAGTCTTCAAAACTTAAGATGTAGTTTTTGTCCTAAAGACTTTATGTTTCATTTCAAGGCAAAGACATTTCCCCATCTTCTGTGTAGATTACCTTCCTTAGTCCAGTGTTTCAGATAAGTCATAAATCTGATTTTTTTTCCATACAAATTACAAGCCTTTGAATTAATTTTCTTCTTGATTTTATTTTCATCAAATTTATTTATGGTGTCTGTTTATTCTTTAGTAATGACAAAGTTGTGATAAGGCTTTGCAGACAAATTCAAATATATAGTTGAAACATAGTCTGAATCATTTCCAACTGAATGATTTCTTCAATGTGTGATTCCATTGCCCTGCAGATCCTGGCATGCTCATCAATCGACCCCTGTTTGAAGCTACTATTCCCCTGGGAAAAGGAAAATATCATATGAAATTGCTTCAGTGAGCTGTTCTGTCTGTCTCTGTGTTTTCACAAGCAGTCAATCTGGGATTAATGTTAGGAATCAGAACACAATGCTTTATTAAGACAAAAAAACGCAGTCTGAGATGCAATGAGACGATTAGGTCAAATAAGCAGAAAGGGAGTATGCATTTAAAAATAATGTATATTTTTTCCTGGCACATTATCTTCCTTGTTTAGTATCATTCGATTTTTCACAGTTATGAGAGATCACAGTCACAGATTTAATTTGGTGAAGTAGCTGCTAAAAATGGCTTGTATCTTCCATTCAACTATTCACAATTGTTATGCCTATATAAAAGAACATTCTAAAAGTTGAAAAGTCAGGCAAAGAAAAACTAATCTGAAAATTAAAATTAATTTTGTAGACTTATTTCAAAATTTCAAACATTTATATATGTTTTATGATATTGCCATATTTTTCTCTACCCTCTGCTTCATTTGGTAGAAAATAAATGTTGCTTACATGCACCAGATAATGCAATAATATTTTATATATTCATTTAAAATATTTTTGCTCAAACTATAGCTTTAGGATTTATTTACTGGTCATTATTTCAACACTGTTCTTATTACAGATTATCAGTTATATCCCAGGGTGTTCTGAACTAGTCTAAGCACTGTAGTATCACAATTTTTTAAGATATGTTTGGTAGATGAAGGAGCACTATAATTTCATTTCATAACTGGAGATCCAAAATAGAGGAAGATTGCTACGTTTTGTGCAAGAGGCAGCTGGAACCTCTTATGACTAGGCAATTTTCCTTATGCAGCATTTGATATGTTCAAAGCACATGTCCCTTTGTTTTTAATTGCTACTGTGAATATACAGCATTTTCAGCAATTTGTTGTGAAAGATCTCACATTTAACAATTGATAAAAATGGGTGACCCTTTTCAAAGAATTTTTTTCAGTTACTCATGTCATATTTCATGAACTGCCATGCACATCAAATGAGAATTTGCCCCAATTTGCTTTTAAAACACTGTATAAGTAGATTATCTTTCTACAGAAGAGGACTTTAGTCATTGCATACTTCCCAGGTTCTTAGAGACTGTAGCAATTGCAACCTCCAACACTACTTTTTTGTTTTATCTACATCTGTTCTATGTAATGAAATGAATGCATAAGTATTGTTCCACTTTTAAAAAACTTTTCATCATTTTATTAACACTCAAAGTACCTTATAATCTCACATTTCTCAAACTTTGATTTTTGAAGTATGTTCTTATGCAGTTTCCAACTTTAGATCTATCTTTTTTAACTATTTCATTAAGATACCTGCCTATAACATTGAGTGTTGTCGAGTGAACAGGTTAATAACAGTAATATGTTATCTACTAAGTGAATATTATTGAAGCATTTTGCCATTCTGTTTCTGACCTACATCTGATAAGTAAAATAATTTTAAAACAAATGGCATATTTCAAGGTACTTTGTTCCATGCCTACAATTTTTTGCATTTATGATTATAAAAATTTTAAATGTTTAATTGAAATCAAATTCCATATTGTTATTTTACTGGTGAGCACAAAGATGAAAGCATTGCTTTCCTTTCTTTTCTCTTCTGAGGGGTTTTGGAATGTGTGGAACAAAACTAAGAAATTCAAAGAGAGGAAAAGTACTGTAATCATATGTTTAATGACTCAACTGAAAGACTTGGGTGATTAGCGCAGACTAAGCTAACATTGCTCATTTCTTATATCAATATGCAGTTCACTCAGGACAAAGAACAGCCTTGAAATAGAAAAAGGTGATTGCAGAAAAGCCTGTAAAAATAACCCCAAAGCTGTGTTACATGGTCATTTTAAGAAAATAAATCCCTCAAAAACTCTCATTTTAATTTATAGCCTTAGAAGTTTGTTGTGAGCTGTGTCCATTTGTAAAACTAGCAATTTCTGTATCAGAAAAAGAAGTAATGCCAGATGTTACAGTAATGTATCGTAAGTTACGGAAACGTACATATATCTAGATTATTTTATACAAATATTTTTAAAAGAAAGACTTGATGGAGAGAACTTAAAAAATCAAATTTCTATAGAAATCTATCTTCAAGAATTGAGCTGCATGTGGTGTCAGTAACATAAAGTGGTTAATTTCCAAACTGATACTCTTTAAGGCAGTCAAATAACCTACCTGCTCCAGTAAAACACACATTCTTATTTTGTGTATTCATTAAGTTGAATATTTGTGTTACTCACTAAACCAAAATAATTTTTTTCACTCCGTCTGCTTTGTGTGCAACAGAAATATAATGTAATATTAAAAATAGATGATTCACCATTTATAAATAGAGAAAATCAGGAAAAGTTTGATTTCCTATCTCTTGGAATGGCAGGTAGTCAAGAAGGGTGAGGCAGTTTTGTTTGTTCAAAAGAGATTATATATAGATCACATCAGCAAAGTGAAATGAAAGTCCAGCTGCCCGGTGTTTGGCAGAAACAGAGAATGAAACCAACAATTTTGTTACAATAAAGCTCAAAAAAAAACCCCAACAAACAAACAAAAAAACCCAGAAGATATATAAAAAGTATTTTTAAAATGTTTTTGTAAGAGAAAATCTTGTGATAATGACAAATTTGACTTAGTCACTACCTCAGAAAAAATAGGCAAGAAGTAGAATATGCCTGAAAGAAGTTAAGAAAGTTGAAAAGTTGATGCAGTTTTATTAAGTTTAGAAAATAGAACTTTTTCTACCAAAATGTATGAGTATTTCTATTGCTTCTTTTGTTCTCTGTAACATAGTTTATGCTTGCACCAGCTGTCAGAGCTTTTAAACATTTTAGAATGCACAATGCGGCACACCCTGAGCTAGAATTTTTATTTTTACTAAAGTTTCATTTGTAAAAAAGTAAAAAAGGAAGATGTAAAAAGAAAGGGAGATATATTATTTAACAGATACTTTATGCACAATTGATGTGGTAAAACTCCAAAATGATGGAAAATAATATATGATATGGAAATTATATCATAGCTTTAATACAGTTTTCTGAAATAACTAGCTATTCATTTTACTTTATTCTACTCAGCTGAAGTACAGTATGTTCCGTGAGTATTGTAAATACAAAGCATATACTGCAGGAGGTATTGCAATTGGAAGGTTTGACGTAAATTCTAATATGGTTATGATAACAAGCACAATTGTGTGTCAGCCATATTGATATTTTAATGTGAAAATGAAAAAGAAACTTACTAATATTACCAGACTTTTTTATCTGATATTTTTGTTTTCCCTGTTGACTGTTCTGCTGCTGTTATAATAGTAGTCTCTCAACTCTTGATTACATGATAACTCCCCATTGCTATATGTTTCAAACTGTGAAGACATCCTTCAGGTGAAAATACTGGTTTGTCCTATATCCCCAGTTTCAGTTGAGCTGGGATCATGCTCTTTTATTGTGTCAGCAGAAATAATTAATATTTCAGGTTTCAATAAACAGCAATTTGGAGCGGGCTTCCTTCAGTACCCAAGAAGTTGGTTGGCACTTTACTCATCACTTCAGCATCTCTAGATCCAGAATAGGCCCTCATTTACTCCTAAAACATTATATTGCTCTGCTGTTTTTCAGAGTGTCTAATTCTCTATATCCTCAGAATATCTCAGAATAACCTTCACCTAACTTTGTTATTTGTAATGTCTCATCTTACTATCAATTTATTATTTCTTGTAATTGGTATGAAATTACAAAAAAAAACCCAAACCAGGTTGTTACATGTATCTCTTCGGCCAAGTGGAATAAGCTNAGAAAAAGGCGAGCAAGGGTAGGAGTTCCTTGCCCTGCTAGAAACACCTCACAAAAGCGGTCTACTTCTTTTGTGCCCCTCTTTTCTAGGGAATGACTTAAGTGGGACCTTTGGCTTCTATCCAATTGGCTATCCCAAATTTGATGTGATGTCCCCTTGGTCCTATGAGGTGTCTTTTAAGCCCATTAAGGAGAGAACTTCTGGGCTTCTTTTCTTTTTAAGGAGACAAAAAGGCTTCTTGTTTACTCCTCAGCAGAACTTACACTGCTACACCAGGTGATGACACCGTTTCTAATTAGCAAAGAAAATTGCATAATTTCAACTACTCTAACTGTTGCTAACAGTTTGTGACCACTGGCAAGCGTTGACTTTCCAATCACTGCAGGCATGGTACTTAGGAAGCACAAAAAGCAACAGTTTGTGTTCATTTTAGTTATACATCATTAAAAAATTATGGACAATTTATGCCCCATCCACAATTAATTTCTTCCATGTAGGCTAAATTACCATTTCTGGAACCAGAAATCCTAGGACTCTTTTTAATGTCATACTTAGTTGCTAAATGCATGGCTAGGAAAACATTATTGATTTTTTTTTCAAGGGTGATCTAAAATATTTAACAGCAGTTCTGTATGAACAAGATCACGTGGGTCTTTTTGGTTTATATGTTCAGATTTTTTGTACTCAAGACAAAGAAATAGTTATTAGAATCTACAAGAGGACCTTATCTAAACATCAAGGAATGATTTTAATGAACTCTGAACACAGATTTTATTATAAGATATGGTAGAGGGTCTCTGCAGACATAGTAAACAAGATGTGCATATATAAAGAAAATCTTTTGTCCTTCAGGAGAAATTTCCTCTAAGACAGTGATAAAAGTATTTTTTTACTTCTTTTACTTTTTTGCTTATCTGATCAATTATGAATGGGTGAATGACAAAGAAATAACCATTGTAACTATTTTTTAAAAATTGATTAATGAAGATAATTCTAAGTTACCACAATCCTCTGCAAATACTTTTTTTTTCCATAAGGAACTGCTTGCCACTGACTGAAGAATATGAGATTTGCAGTTTTTTGCTGAATGTTGGTATCTGTTTTCCTATTTAGTAACAAATTTTAGATCTTGTAGAAAGGAAAATATAATAATATGTATGAATCCTCAAGCATACAGAATATGATTTCTAACCATCAGCACTTTATAAAATAGACCTTTTACTTTTGGAAAAATAGAATCAAAGCCACAGAGGAGAAAGCAAGCCATGGTCACCACTATAGTGTCCTTCAAGAGTTGATTCTGCCTGGAGAAAAGGGTCATTTATTAATGTAGCATTTCCCATTTTCAATGGAAGAACATGAAGAGGAATGAATTAACATATTATAAGTAGTAGTTATCCCAGCAGAACACCAGTGTGATTTACTATGCATGGGTATGGGCACGGAATGGATGGTTCTATACTGATATATTCCTAATAATTGTAGGTTCAAGATTCATGCAAATATTTTAAACAGATCCTACAGTGAGTGTCTGCTGTAAATGTCACCACAGCATGTGTTTACCTGTGAGAAAACACAGGTAAGTACTCCTAACATTCACAGAAAGATGACATTAGAAGGGTGAGTTTCTAAATTAATCAGAACTATTCTATTTCAGAAGAAGGGAAATAGTTTAGCATTTTGAAGCTTCAAATTGATTCAGGTTTTAAGGATTATTTTGAACTATCAATTAACTGACTCAAAACATCATATTTTGTCTTTCTTATGTATTTTGTATTTTTTTCAAACCTCCTCTAATACAAAACTTGTCTGTGTTCCTTTTTATATAGCATAAATGTTGTTAGAGTAGCTTAATCAGTTTTATGCCAAAACTTATTTAGGCTTTACTAATGCCTTCAACTGGAGTATTGCATGTTCTTTGTTCTCTCGGAGCCTTGGTACAAGGGTTGGAATGACAGCATACAATTTCATACTTACAGCTCAGTCTTTTAATCAGCTGTACTTCAGAACTGTAGAAGTAAAATACAATTTTCTGCTGTTTTAAAACATCAAAAATGCATATGAAGATAATTACTTGCACAGCTATTAGGCAGCTTTAGTATCTTCTCTGCTGTGCTTTCTTGTCATAGCATAGTCCTGTCAAAGTTTAATTATTCAAATTCAAGTATATCACTTTAATCTAATGCACAGAACAGCGAATATTTCAAACATTGTGATATGGGCATTGAGACAGAAATGTGTAGCTTGTTTAACAAGCCATCTAGACTGACTAGGCTCTGCAATGATTTGACAATTTAAGTGAAAACTCTTTAATTTGTGTTATGTTTTTTTGTTGTAGATATTTGGGTTTGTTTCTTTTTTTATTTTTTTTTAAATTAAGCAAGGTGAACTAATTCAACAATATTCATCTTGGCGAAGGAAGATGTATGATTACCCAAACAATAATGAATGTTAAGAGAGAAGGGTTTGAGGTATGGTTTTCTCTTCTCTTTGCTTTTTAAAATAGCCATTTTATTAGGTGTGATTTTAGCATTCAACTTGATAACCTCTGATTACAATATTGATTTTCTGTAAAAGCTTAGAGTCTGACCACAGAAAGCAATAATTTCCACAATTTTGATTATGAATATCCAGCTCCAAACATTACTCTTTTATAGGAATTCCCTGCCTTTACAGACCAGCTGTAATCTGCCTTGTCTTTACCCCTCAAGACTTATATCTACAGAAACAAATCTAGGCTAACAGACATATTATGTATCAAGAAAGTATTTAACAACTTAAGTGCCTCTACTCATTACAGTATTAGTTTATTTTCCCAAGCCCACATCTTAGTAATGGATAGAAAAACTGTAATAGATGTTTTTCTTGTACCAGATACAAAATAAGAATTTCAATAGAACTGAAAATTCCCTTCTTGCTAGCTCTTATCTTTCCCCTTTTTACATTGCAACTGACTGTACAGATATAAGGAAAAAAATGAAACATGACGACCACAGTCTCCTTGAGTGGCATCCCTGAGAGCTGTTAGTTTTCTCTTCTTCTGAGGTGCAGTCTTTCATATTGATTGACATACAGACAAGCATGTCAAAACCTAGCACATATATGGGCTAGATTCATTATGTTTTCCACCTTTTGCTTGTTGTCAGTTTGATCTGTACTGGAGGGACCGTAGAATCCACTTATCATTCTTTTTGCCAAAGGGCATCTGTGCTATTCATTTACTAGGCCTTGCAGAGATAAATTCAGCTTGCTACAATTAATAAAATGGTTGTTTTCAGGACGCCATTTGTAGAAATAAATGTAAGTTACATCACTGTGTGTTCATGGACATGTATAGCTAGTAATATTGATCTAATACACAAGACGCTTTTCAGACAACTGACATAATCGGTATGTAAAGATTATCTTTTCAGACAGATTCCTCTTAATATATTTTGAAATCACTTACAGACAGACTCAAGAGGCAAAGTGGATTTCATGCACGCTTTTACCAATTGTTTTTCTTCTATGATTGAGAATGAAAAAAGATATAGCAAAATGCACTGCAATAATATTACTGAGATTATGTTCCATAGAAGCAGCATATGAAAGCATTGAATGTATTTTATATAGCCGGCCATATGTTCCTTGTCACATGGAAGGAAAAAAATGGAATGGAAAACAAAGATAACAGCTTATTGCTGTGAATTCTCAAAACTGTGGCTTTTAAGAAAATAAAAAAATAACATCACAGAGGCTATATCGTACATGGCGGCACAAATCCAGCACTAGATTTTGGGGGGTGGCTTTCTTTAACGAAGTAGGTAGATGTTTCTTGTAAATTTTAAGTACTTCATATAAGTATATGAGTATAAAAAGTCTGCAAAACACCACTTCAGTATTTTAAGTACTACCTCAATTTAAATATTTCTTATTTAACTTTTCATATTACATAAGTGGTTTTGAAGGGAAATAAGACATATTTCATTCAGAAAGCATTGAAACAGAAGAGTACAGTACCACTTACCATTTCTTATCTGAAACAAATGACTCCATGGTGTTGAAGGCACATTTTTCTTTGCACTGATCTCTAATATTATCTATACAATGAGGGCTGTACACAAAGGAAACTAAAACACATTTTGAATCACTAGTGCCTCAAAAGAAAAATGCTACTAAAATATAGCACTAACTTTAGTACATCTTGATTTTACTATCACCTTAAAAACACATTTCAGAGATGTCCATCTTTTAATCTTCAGACAGATAACTCAGCAAGAAAGTTTCCACATCAACTGGTATTTAGAACAGAAATGTTTTAGTTAAGCAACAACTTGAACCAGAGGACTTCTCTTGACAGTGTCAAAAAGCAGAATCATAGAATCATTTAATTTGGAAAGAAAGTTTATGGTCCTCAATTCAACCATTAAACTAACACTGTCAAGCCCACCACTTCACCGTTTTTTTTATTTTAGTAACACATCTACATGTTTTTTAAAACCTTACATGGATGGTGACTCCACCACTTCCCTAAGTAGCCCATTCCAATGCTTGACAACCCTTCCAGTGAAAGACATTTTTATCCCAATATCCAATCTAAACCTGCCCTGGAGAACTTGAGACCTTTATCTCTCATCCTATCATTTGCACTTGCCAGAATCTGAGAGCAACCCTCACCTCACTACAACCTCCTTTTAAGGCAGTTTCAGAGAGTGATAAGGTCTCTCCTGAACTTCCTTTTTTTTCCAGTCTAAACAAATTCCAGCTCCCTCAGCTGCTCCTCATAACACTTGTGCTCCAGACCCTTCACCATTGTTGCCATTCTCTGCACCCTCTCGAGAACCTCAGTGTCATTCTAGGGGCACAAAAGTGAACACAAGATTTGATGTGCAGTTCACAATTCTGGGAACGATCACTGTCCTGGTCCTTCTGGCCAAACTATTTCAGACACAAGCCAGGAAGCCACTGGCCTTCTTGGCCACCTGATCACTCAGGTTCAGCTGTCTGTCAGCCAACACCTGCAAGCCCTTTTCCACCAGGCAGCTTTCCAGCTATACTTCTCCAAGCCTGCAATGTTGCATGCAGTTCTTGTGACCCAAGTACAGGCACTTGGGTCTCCTACAACTGACAGTGGCCCATTGATTAAATCACCAGTTGTGAAATCCTGTTCCTTCAAAACAAGAACTTGCTGCAACTGAAACATTCAGCTCACACCAGAATGGGAATTTGTAAAGGCATTGGAGGGTCTAGTGAAGAGAGGAATTCAATATTTTTCTTAGAGAAAATGTGCCATTTCAACTCTTTTAACTCATCAGGCATTTATGTACATACTTCTAAAAACATCACTTTTTTCACCAAGAAGGATTTTTAAAACTCTTTTTATAACTTTGACACTTAATTCATTAATGTTATTTAAATGCAAATTTTATATGTGCAAGACGATTATTGAAGCTTGGTTTTTTTCCAAGTTATTCCACTGGGCCATAATGTATGCTTTAAGACCAGTCTATTTAGACGGTTTTAGGATATATGTAATCACAATGAATAATTCCAATTCTATTTGTTTCCTTTGAGGTTTCTCTAATACTTTGATGCATTCTACTTCTCTGTCTTTCCCTTCAAAGTCCCAATGAATTCCCATTTGAGTCATTGCAAAAATATATCCTCAGGGTTATGATTTATTCCTAGGCAGATTGACTAAAACTTAGTTTTCTTCTTCTCCCATCTCACTATTATGCAATGGGGATTTCAAAATGCTAAGTCTCATTGGCTTGGTTTCCAAGGGTATTTAAGAGCTAACACATCTAAATACCCAATTTTAACTTCAGATTATTATAAACAAGGTCCACCTTTCCCTATTTCAGACTAATCTTCACTTTAAGCAGATCTGATGAACCCTTCTGATATATGAACACATCCAAATAGGAGAAGGATAAACGTGCATACTGCTTGTGCTCTAATGCCGTGATAGTTCAGGAAGAACCATCAGTTCAGGAAGAAGTTCAGATGTCCAGGAAGAGTGAGTCACATATAAATAATGTGTATATAAATAACGAGCTACAAACTGGACTGTCTCTGCTTGTCTTATAATGTGAATAACTTTGGTATATAGGGCAGCTACTCTTTTCAGGTGCAGACAGGGTAAAGAAAACATTAGACACTGTGGAAAAAGTTATGTAGAGAGTGTTCTAAACAGCTGCACAGTTCATGCTCCATTTCAGGAAGATACGCACAGAACCTACCTATATGGGGGAAAAATGTAGGAAACATAATACAAAGATTGCTGGTCAAAATGTGAAATATTATGTGCATTGAAAAACCTCTGACTTAACATTTACCAAAAAGCCCACTGTGATTAGAGTATAATGCTAAGGGAAAACATGCATGTAATACATATTTATGACCTTAGTTAGAACCGGCTCTATTAACTCGAGTACAGATGGCCCAACATTTCTGAGGGAAATATTATCATTGAAAAGCATTTCACTGAGTCTGATTGCTTTGATTGACTCATCTCAGGTTTGACTACATTTTGCCAAATCAAAGGCAAATCCTCTAGCCTTGCCAGGCTGCTTCAGAGCAATCAATTTATTGCTGCCAAGTTTGGCAGGTCTGGGACCGANTATATATGTGGCTATATATAGACATACAGATATGTATGTGTATATATGCACATGCAAAGGCCTACATGTAAAAAAGATANAAAAAATGTAGGAAACATAATACAAAGATTGCTGGTCAAAATGTGAAATATTATGTGCATTGAAAAACCTCTGACTTAACATTTACCAAAAAGCCCACTGTGATTAGAGTATAATGCTAAGGGAAAACATGCATGTAATACATATTCATGACCTTAGTTAGAACCGGCTCTATTAACTCGAGTACAGATGGCCCAACATTTCTGAGGGAAATATTATCATTGAAAAGCATTTCACTGAGTCTGATTGCTTTGATTGACTCATCTCAGGTTTGACTACATTTTGCCAAATCAAAGGCAAATCCTCTAGCCTTGCCAGGCTGCTTCAGAGCAATCAATTTATTGCTGCCAAGTTTGGCAGGTCTGGGACCGATCGCCGAGAATGCTTCCAGAGCAGGGAATCTGAAAGTTTTGATTGTCAAAAGCTGGGACAGGTTCACACAGCTTATTTGTTCTGGGTCAGTCAACATGATGAATCTGCCCTGGAAGCAGTTGGCTGGTGCTCCCAGTTCTGGCATGAATCGCTGGTAACTGAACAATTACCAAGATCTTGTAGCTTGCTTGCTAGTGTACACACATTGTGGGGCTGATGGCCTTACTGAACCTCCAGTCTGAGAGTCTGAGAGGCACAGTGCCAAAAAGCTCTGAGGGACTCAGGCGACCTCTTAGACATTGCAAGCTCTATGTAAAAAAGCCAGGACCTAAAAGCCTTAATGGGCTCCTTCATTCTGCATTTCAAGCTTATCTGCATGGTGAAGCATCCTAAGGACTTCCAGAGCTGCTTAACAATGTTATTTGTCAATTTNTGTGTTTGTGTGTGTTTGTGTTTGAATTTAACTCCAGGAAGCAAGTCAGTCCAAGGGATCCAGTGACCAAGAAACCATTAAAAAGCGTAATCTCCACAAATGTCACACCTGTTGAGAGCACCTAATGAATGCAGTAAAACACGCCATATAGTCTGTTCTATATAGCAATAGAGACACTGTTAAACAGTGGATTTCTTTATTTATAAGAAAGGTAAAAGATACAAAATTAAAGAAAGAAATCCAGAATAAGAACCATGTTTTCATTGTTGTTCTCCTCTGCATAAGTATTCCAGACCCATTATCTATTTTGAAAATTTTTTTAGTTGCTTTTTGTTTTCCCCTTAGATTATTTTATTCTTGCAGTCAGATTTCAAATAAAATTTTAAAGGAATAATTTGGTCACTTTTTCTCTGTTCACTGTCTTGCCAGGATAGTCCATTTCCTAATTTAGCTTAATCAACATGAATCCAGCTGTGAACTGTAAAACAATTAAGGAAAACCATCCAAAATTCATTTCCATGTCTTTCCATCTCTTGTTTAAATCGTCTTTTCTGAAGTACTTTCAGGCTTTTTACATCAAGCTTTCTGTTTCATTTATGGAAAAATACAGATCTAGTTATTAACACAATTGTGCTGATGGATAATGGAAGAGCAAACAAGATTAATAAATTAATGAATATCAGATGACTCAGGAGGCTGGTGCAAAGCCAAAGAAACTGAAAACCCTTTCTTTGATCTAGGTATGAGATCATTCTTTGGGAACTGCCAAAGGTACAGCATCTTTTGTATCTCAAGGTTTGGTCTCAAGAAAATGTGTAATGTTAATACAAAAGGCAAAGTACTGCAAGGAAAACAAAACTGAAAAATAAAGTAGAGATGGCATCCTTCTGGGCTCATGGGATAGGAAAGAAAGGATGTCAAAGTTTACCAAGAAATTATAAAAATTAATTGGTGGAATATATGTGAGGTGGTGGGATAACTTCTTGGAAATAAAAAAGCTAGGGATAAAAAAAATCTTAACTGTTGTGAATTTCTTGCTTTATATAGAGAGGACATAAGAAAGATGTATTTCCCATTTAAAACAATGGCAGAAGAATGATTTGAGAGAAATGGGGAATCCTCTGAAAAGTTTGGCAAGGCTAATTTAGTTTTGTATTGTAATATTTTGCCTTCTCTAAAATGATTTTAATAAATGAACATTTTAAAAATGTGAAAAATTACTTAACGACTCTAAACTGGTACTAACTATGTGTCAAGTATCCACATTACTGAAAGTACTTCAGACTTAAGGGTGAAAATAATCTGTAGACTAATACATGTGTTCATACATTCTATTACTATCCTATCTGTATGTTGCAGTGTCATGTGCACCAAAGTGGGATCATGAAAATACACAAATGGCTTAGCTGATCTCATCCAGACTTGTGAAAGAAAAGTTCATACAGGTCTGACCTATGGCAACCAGACTGCACAATCTAAAAGAGACTGACCCTACATACCAATAGCTGCATATAACTTAGCTTCACATCTGAAGTTGGAGCCAATATATATAAATTTTAAAAAGTGTCAGAAAGTTAATTGTTTGTACACTAAAGTTTTTTTCATTACTTCTCGCCTCGGTCATGAAAATAATAGTTGGTTTAGATCTTATGTCAGTTCAGGAGACAGGTGCCAGCCAAATGACAGAGTATTTCCCTATTTTCATTTTAGGAAAACTGAAAGAAGATCACATGCTGTGCAGGAGAGCATGAAGATTGTTTGATAAGTTTCCATTAAAGTGTGCTGATGGCAATGTTAAAGTTAGCTGGGAAAACCTCACCCAGCTGATATCTGGGAAAGAAACAATCCATTTGACGTTTCACGTTATCAAAATGAAAGCCAAGTGTTCCTTTTTAAAGGCATTACAGCCAATACTGGGATCTCTCTAACTCGTTCTGAACTGAAGAAATAATTTTCTTCCTATGGTGAACCTGACAGATGAAGAGTTCTAAAAATTACACTAAATATTGTAAGAACTATTGCTGCAAGTGTGCTGTATCCTGCCTTGCTGTATGATGATATTCAAAGAGTGATCTAAGTGTTAAGCTAACTCCATTTCTGATTTTTTTTTTAATTTTAAATATTCAATCACAGCCTTATTAGCATCTCATTACTAAGAAGTTAGCTAAGGAAAGGACAAAGAAGGAAAATTAGATGCAACATTATAGGGCATATTTTCACCTTGATGAGCAAGTGAAACTCATTAGGGGTTACTGAAAGTCATACTCATGCTTCAGAGGAATAATGCCCTCAAGGTATTTTGCAATTATTAAAATGTTAAAGCAACAATATTGATATTTTATATAAAAGAGGAAATTGTCAATAATAAGTAAGAATATATGCAAGGCAAAATCTATACAGATAAGAGAAATATAATTACACAGTTAAGGAATTTTTTTTTAAATTATGGCGAGAGAAAGGAATTGTAAGAATAAGATAACTGTAATTTGAAAGCTAAAATTGTTGAAAGCATACATAAATTATTAAGTTTCTTCCCTGATATCAGGGACTTGTGAATATTTTCTTATATTCCTTTCTGGAGGGGGAGGAGGACATGGGTTTTGAGGCAAATAGCTGACAGCTGACTGAGCACCAAAGAAAATGCATACGTGATCTGAGCAGGTACAAACTGCACACTGAGGAAACTAAAGAGTAATGCATTAGGGTTTCAATCAAGAAAGGCACAGCCCCCATTAGCCATGTGTGTGCTTCTGTGCTCTTCTGGAAGAGATAGAATGTGCAGTGTATGGCAGGATCAGCCCCAACTCCCATCACTCATATACGTATACACACACATATTTGGAAAAGTTATTTCCTCTACATTTGTGTTTCACTTGGATTATGAAGTTGCTTCCAGTTTACCAGTGACACACTAACTCAAACACTAAAAATATCATCAAGACCAGAAAAGCACTGTCAGCAAAATGGCTTCTTTATCAAAATGCAAAGAAACTCTGTTTCCCACTCACTATCTCTAGCCTAGCCTTATAGAGGAACTGAAATCACGCTCATCAGCTTAAATTCATGAAACGGGTAAGTTCCAAATAACATTCAGGAATATACATCAGGACTCTGGTGAACTGTATTTTTATTCACACATACTTCTGAAATCTGAAATGCTTGTACAAAGGTTTTCTTAGCTCTAATTTACCAGGAGAACTTTTAGCAGTCATATTTATAGACAAAGTAGCATAACCCATTCTGACCTTTCAGGAAACATTATTGAAAGAGCCAGTACTTATGGGTCAATTACCACGAGGTACACTATACTTCTACAATGTCTTCCTAATATACATCTATTTCCTTTCTGAACTATATATTTCTTGACCAGGCACAGGATTGCACTGTAGTCCATTTAGGAGTTTTCTTCTGTTTGTTTTGCTACTGCATCATAGCTACAATGCATTTGTGGCAAATGCTGTCTTTTTCATCAAATTCAACTTGAGGACTTAAAGCTTCAAGACTGCAACTGGAAGAGCTCCTCAGCAGCAGCAGTGTGTGATTTAAAGACCAAATTATGTTGTATTCCTCCTGTGAAAATGTTAATGGTCATTACCTAGAAAATGTAATGCCATCAAAAGCAAAGGCTGCTGAGAAAAATTTTAGGGTGTTAAAAGTAACAAGCTGGCAGCACTGGATACCCTCTGTAGTCAAAAAGGAGGAGAATCTCTAGCTGCATTTGCAGTAGTAACAATCTGATGTCCAGTCACATATTTGGATATTATTTTTGCCAAAGCTGTGCAGTTAGTGCAGCTGTCCTTCCACAGAGAGATCTCTAGGAACATTAAAGAATCAGTGTGCAAGAACTTGAGGATAAAACTAAGCTAAAATTTTATTAATTAAATTTTAATTATACAAAAATACCTACAATAACTGTACCAATTAGAGGAAAATACAAAACACAAATGTAATCGCCATCATAAAGTATCATATTTTATAGCTTCAATGTTCTGTGTTTTTAGACAATTCAAATAAAAATAGTGCAAAATCAGCAATAGGAATAGAAATAAGCCACTGGAAACACATAGCAAATGTGTAAGTCAAACAGAGAAATACTACTCTGAGTCAGCAAACCATCACTCTTGAAAAACGATGTTGCCATCTCAGGCACCATCTCAATAGCCCCAGCAACAAAATCGCTCCCACAGTTTGCAATTCCACATTCACCTCATTATTCAAATAAGTAAAATGTCATTTGATTGTGGAACTCTTCAAGAATTACCATTTAAAGACTACAATATTGTAAAACATTATAGATTTATGCTGGGTACTGCTGGAGTAGGGTTCTTCATTCTATCTCCTTGGTTAAAAGCAGAACCAATTTGCTCATAAGCAAAATTAAGTCACACTCTAAATCAAGTTTTTTAAATGGGAAATACATGTTTGTTCAGTCACTTTGATTTAGTAATCATTTTGATACCAACATGAATCAACAAAATAACGCTTGGTATAGGCAAATAATTTTCTTCACTAACATGACTAAAGAAGCCACTAATGCTGTCCACAGGAGTAACGCAACTGACTGTGTGTAAAATGACAATAGTGACAGTAGTGAAGTCTAGAAATAACTGGCCTGATATGAGCTAATTTGTGTGCCAGCTGCAGATTAGCAGAGTTCTATGCTTGCATTTTTATGTGAGAATATGTGTGATGCCAAACCTGCATGGTTACCAGCACACTGCACATGGGTAGACTCTAGTTTTCTCTGATGTTTCTATAGCCACTTAGAATTGCAATCACATTGCACAGAGGGCAGGCTGAGTGCAAAGAAAGGGCATATGAGGATCCAGTACTTAAGTATGGTCTTCCTCAGAGTTCTCTAAGATTTGTGGAGGGTGTCTGAATCCAGGATGGCTATAGTCATTAAATAATTTATTTGTACCCATCAATAGCTACTTCAGTGTGCACATTCATACAGAACACGTGAAAAAAATTCAGGCAAGCCGCCTGCTCCCAAGAAAGTGCATGGCCTTAGGCTCCTGCCTGTCCTCTTCCTACTTCAATGAGATTGAAATCTACTCTTCATGTAAAGATCATTCACTGATCCTTTCCTAGTTCTTTCCCTGGGTGAATGGACTAGGATCTAATGTAAAAACATCTGCATTTCATGGATTTTTCGTTTTATACAAAATTTGTATTCATCATTAATGATGACTTAGAGAATATTTATAAATTCTCTATTTTAGAAGGATAACTTTAGCGTCCATATTTTTTCCACGCCTATAAGCATGTGCAAAAAAAGAAAGCCAAAATCAGGAAGAAGGATTTTTTTATTATTATTTTATTGGAAAATCTATAGGAGAGTACTATTATATATAAATCATGTAGTTACTATTTTTATGCCAAGCATAAGGTGATAAATGTCAAGTCATTAGCTTGAAAAGTTTAGAGTCAGCTCAATGCTGGTTCTTGGCCTGAGTGTCTTTTCTTTTTCTATTTTTATTCTATGGAATATTGACAATGTGTGTCATGCACAGAGTAAGTAAAAGAGAACATAAAAAGAGCTGTCATTTGCAAAACATCTTGTTTTGAGAAGAGGGAATTCAATAATCTTTTTTTAGAAATGGAAAGGTGAACAGAACTTAAAGCCTTCAAAAAGGCCCAGTCTAAAATTATAATGGTTAGCACTAGGGAGTAAGTTAGAATATTACTTCTGTTATGCCAGTTGGCATGCAAGGCTCCACTTAGCAGTAAAGAATGTTGCTAATGTGCCTCAAGTGTTTCTAAATTCAAATTAAATACTTCCTCATTCTGTGTGTATGCTGGGACCATCCTTTCATGGCTTGAATAGACCAAACTATGTTACTCTGGCTGCTGTGCCCAGCTTGACGTAAAGACAAGAATAACTAGGATAATTTTAGAGGTTGTTTTTGACTCAGGTTTTTTGAGCTTGATAGTTTTACTTTAAGAAAGAATTTACCAGCTGGAAACATGTATGTACTAACAGCAACAAGAACTTCATTTTCAGGATAAGTTAACAACTCTTCATGTCTAGGAAGTCCCACAATATAGTGTGGGATACATTAGAAATAGAAGTAAAGCCTTTATCTGTTTAGTAATCACTTGAGATCCTTATTTTTTCATTATGAATTCAGTTTTTCCCTGTATATCTCAGTTTTCTTAAAACTGAAAATACTAATTTTCTCTATTTTGGGCTGGTTTAAAAGCTATGATCTTCAGAACATACTGAGAACTTCCCACTCAACGGTACTCCATTTTAAGTACCGAAAAAGATAGACATCCAGAGTGACTGCTTATCTCTGAAAACTTGGAAATAAACATCTAATATTCCCCTGACTGTTTTTTGAGCATTTGCTTTTGAAATAGTTCATAGTCATGAACTAAAATTCAAATCATATGACTTAATTCCACAGACAAATTTTGATCCTCTATCCAGCATCTATACTGGACTGCTGCAGCTCGTCTGTGAGAAAGTGTTAGCTCAGAAAAGGCTAGAAACCCTGATTATGCCATTTTGTGGTTGAGTCATGCAGAGAAAGTGTTTTTTTAGTCTTCTGCTCTCCTCTTTGAGTGTATGTAAAGTGGTATGGCAGACTGGCAGTAGGAAAATAATTTCCCTTTCTGTTTGCATAGTATGTAACATTTTGGTTTACCATAAATTTGCACAAAGCATCATCTTTAAAAGCATCTCTGTTCACCTCTGTCACTGCTGTCTAAAGACTTTTCAGCAGAGGGAGATACTGTGAAAAACTGATCTTGCTTTATTTGCAGTATGGCTTGAAGGTCAATGAAGATATTTTGTCTCATTTGTGTAATTGAAATTCCTTTGAACAGTCCAAGTGCAAAAGTTTAACTCATAATTAAATGCTGAGATCACATTTCCTGTGTAAGACACGGTGGGTGGAGAGAAATATGAACAAGAACAGAACAAAAAAACCAAACAGCTAAAAATACTTTAAAAGAGAAAGAATTTATTTTCAGTCCATCAATGCTTAACATGCCGCAAATATTTTTATTTATTTATTATTTATTTCCCTGACTAGCATAATTGTATGATTTTAACAGGTCAGTATGAAATTTTGCAAGCTGATTGGCTGTTTGATGCAGAATTTTTTGGAAAGTGAAAGAAGTCCATGAAGGACATGAAAAAGGTATCTCAAAGGTATTTTTCATTGTTTGTTTTCTCAGTCTTTACTGAGCATGTATTTATTCAGAGGTGAAACAACACATGAGTAGTGCCAGGCACTGTAAGTAAGATCTGGTACCATCATCACTCTGAAGACAAGTTCTCAAAGGACACAGGAACACTCAGGGAATCAGCACAGTGTTATCAGAAAATCTTTTTGAAAAATCTCTAAAAAAAAGAAATAAGACACGGTAAAGTAAAAAGGGTGGGAATAAACAAATGATGATAAGGAGACTCATAAGGTAAAAGAGACAGACCAATAAGCCAGCATAGAAATGTGATCCAAATGTACCTCCATATATATTTCTGCTGTGCATATAATGTGTCAAGGGACAGAGAAAATAGTCACATATGACAATGTGGCTATTTAAGTACATCCTGCTCACAGGACAAAAGTAAATGCTTGAGTCCTCAATATCATCCTAGAAAAAATTATGAAACAAATGAAGAGGCTCTTTTCAAGCCTCTACAAAAGAAATCATCTTCCTCTGCCATTTTCTACTTAATCTTGTTCCACAGAGTTTAATAATCTATTAATATAATCATTTGCTCACTCAAGCTCAAGGGGTGAAGGTATCTACTGTCTCTAAATGTCAGCATCATGTATCTGCATTTTCTACTGACTTCTATGGCATTAACATTTTCTTTTTACTTTGTCAAACTCCTAGGAAATCACACTTTTAGTATATCATCGTTACTGAAGATAAAAAGTCAAGTTCTGAGGAGAAATTGCAAGATTAGACTTGCATATGTAACCCTTATTTTCTACACAGTTATATATGGAATATGAATGACTAAATATGTGATCACATGATTTTATGAACAGCATGAATATAAGATTTTTTTTCCGGTGACTTCTGTCTCATTTTGTTCAGAAAACTGATATTGCCTAAATTATAAGTATTTGCTTATGTTTTGCTTCTGATTTTTTTAGCCTTTTGTTTCTGATTTTCTGTAATATTGCACATGAAAATGTTCAGTTAATTTGAATTTATTTTTCATCCTTGTGAGCAGACTATTTTAAAGCTAAATCTTCCTTGCTGCAATATAACCATTTTTTCTAGAATTATAATTTCACACCATTCTAGTTACCTTCTGTATAGACAGTGGTTTCTAAGCTGGATGTAAGCGCTATTCTCCAGCACCATAAGAAAAAAAAAACCACTTCGAAACTCACAAGACAAATGTCGGTGTCATAGATGCCTGAAAACGTCCTGCAAGGAAACTAACTTTCCTCAGATATGCACCAGCAAACTTAATACATATATAAGATTATACTCTAGGAAACTTTAGTGGGTTTTATTTTAATATGGAAATCAATAGATTTTTGTGATTTATTAGATATAGCACCTACTAATATAATAAAAAATAAGTTTCTTTACTAATCCTGTATTTGCTGATGCCCAACTATCAGAAACACTCTCCATAAAAACCACAATCATCTGTATAGTGATGATTTTGTGTATTTTAACTTTTTTATTTTTTTCTGCAGTAATTAGTTAGCTATTTAAACATGAAATGAGTAGGAAAATAAACTTTTTTATCATTGTTATATTAAAAATAAATCACTCATAGTCATTTATTTTCCACGTGTTCTGTAGTTAGAAGAATTGAAGTTCATTTGAAAGATAAAGCTTTACAAAATAACCTTCACTGAGGAGCTATGTCTTTCATTGTCCTATAGGAAATCTGTTTTGATTTGACAGAATGATAAGCCTTTGAAAACTGTGGACTGAAAATACACAGTAGACTTTTTGCTAAGCTCACAAAGTGCCCAACTAAGAAAGGATTCATTGCACATGAATAAGATCTAAATTAGCTGTGCATTGAAAAGTCTCATTGTATGCAAGTCCGGAAGTCCTTGCAGAACTTGGGTCCTGGCGAACTGTTTCTGTGCACTTTGTCACAGAGATCACTATTCTGAGGTGGTAAAAGGTCTCTTCAACATTTTTGGCGGATCTGAATCTTACACATATCTTATAGTAAATCTAAAAAATAGTTTTTTGTGGGTTTTTTTTTTTGAGGGGGAGACTAATTTACTTAGGTTTCCCTCCTCGTATCTTTTTTTAAAGAGGAACTTTTTGTTACACAGGGAAGAAGGATTTAGAAGCAACTGTACCCAGTTCTTTACTGGTACAGAATTGTGCTGTGACTTTTGAATATAGGGCAGTCACCCACAAGTTTGAAGAAGAACAGATATGTTTTAATTCTATTTGTGTGGGAAAGAATAGTTGCTATTCCTATACAAAAGGCAAGATACAAAAGGTGAATGAATAATTAAACAGGCAGGTAACAGTGGACTCCAAAAAATCTCACAAAAATAGCACTCTGTGTGTAGTTTCATACATGTATGTTGCTTCTGTGACAGAATAATGAACACCAGAAATCTTTTTAATTTTGATGGAATTTTATAGGAAGATTTTAAAGGAAATACACACTCATTCTGGAATGTCTCATGTGGTATATGCTCCCTGTCATTGTTGTCATAAGAATTATGATGTATAATTATATACAGTATATATGTTATATATTGCACAATGTGTAATTATTGCCTATAAAATATAGAAGCACAAGAAAAAATCTCATACTGATATAACGAATACTACAGAATCAATATGCACTGAAGTAGTAAAATCCTATGGTAGAATTATTATTATTGAGTCATAAAAATATGAAAATTAAAAGAATCTCTTTACCCTGAGTGACCTGTAATCTGTTCATTGACAATTTTTACTCTGTCCTCCAGATCCATATGCAACTTTCATGCCTCTACTGCTAGTATTGAATAACAATGTTTTAAATTGTTCATATTCTGGAAATAGATTTTTCTAATTTCCAGACTAAATTCTTGAGAAATTGAAAATTGTTCATATTCTGGAAATAGATTTTTCTAATTTCCAGACTAAATTCTTGAGAAATTGAAAAACATGTTTCCTATGTCAACTATACTTTAAAAATTTAACATGTTTTTTTTTCCCCCTTGTGTTTAATACCTAGATTAATTAAAAAAAAAAAAAAAAACACTTTTATTCTCTTTTGTTTTTTATTGTTCCTAGCTATACTGCATAAGCTTTTCTACAGTACAAGAGCTTGAAGTAAGCTTTGCAATACTTAGTTCAGGTGCTGTTAGCAGCCTAGCAGTAGCTGCACTGAGATGACAGTTTCCTGGTTTGCTCTGTTGCTAAAAATGAAATCTATATTTACATTGATTTTTCTCTTTAGATGTCAGAGGAGAGAAATCTGTGAGGAATATGTGAAAGTGGTGTCTTGTCTCTCTCCTGAATAGACTATGTTTGCACTCAGCTGAGAAGTTCTATGAAGAAACTTCGTCTTTACTCATTCCTTGAGATCTCTTTAAAGTATTAACTTAACATTTCACAATATAAGGAGTATAACCTCCTTATAAAAAGATGACTGTGTACCTGTCTATATGTCTATAAAACTGGGAAATGATTGCCAAAAATTAGGAAAATACCTATTAGACTACGTTTTATCTGTTCAGAAATCATGGATATTAACCTGGAGAAACAAAACTGGAGTGCCCTTCTCACTTAATTTGAACTGATCAAGTAATTTTCAGATTAAAAAATTCAGTCATTGTTTCTCCAGGCTGATATGCTGATTTTAATGAGAAAAGCTCTTCATTTTCACTTACATATGCAGCACAAACATATTTTCAAATACATTATCTCTTTCATAGGCATAGAAGAACCAAATCAAGACAATTTTATAGGAAGATTTTAAATCTTCCTATATACATATATATAATATATAATATTATATATATATTATAGATATGATACATAAGCATGTATTCTTATGATACATGCTTATCAATGATAGCGAAGTCCAGTTGTACACATGCTTTATTTTTGCACATGTGCATGCCTTTGAACATATTCACTGATAGGAAGTTCCAGTAAGTACAGTGCCTTCATAAGGAGAGTAGCTTAGTTTCTAGTATTTGTCTGCCACAAACAAGTAAATATATTTAAAACAATCCCCAGTGTGAAATCCACACTGAACTGGTGAAGTTAGTCAGGCTTAACAAAATTTGTATGGATAAGATTTTTTTCTTTCCTCTGGGCAGCCAACAATTTGCACAATTTTAAGCTGTAACTAATAGGATTAGTTTTCTATCACATTATCAGCTTCATTTTCTGTTTTTCATGGGGAACTGCAATTTACACTAAATTATGTTTTAAATAATGCCATACCAGTTTTACTGGTGAACTAGGTGGCATTGGTTTGAGAGGAGCTTTTATATCCACTAGAGCCATGTGTTGGAACAAAAGTAATGTAACAGATCTACTGAAACTTATGACTGTATTATTGCTGGAACATACGATACTTGACTTTTGTACTTTAATATCAATCTTTTGGCAGCATAGCTGCTGCAGAGGAAAAGAAGTGCATATCAGCTTTTATTCTTATTCATGTGCTGACCTTAAATTACCCCCTTTCCCAGATGGCCAGTCATCTCTAAGTTCTGAAATGCAAACTGGCACCATTATGCTTGCCATACTATTGCAAACCTGTTCTCCCTGAATTCTGTACCATATGAAGTGTTTTGTGACTATGTGCTAAAAAAAAAAAAAAAGAAAAATTGAAGAACAGAGATATTATTTGCTTGACAAAAACAGGAAAAAGAACATTAAATTTTATTAACCTAGAGCTTTTCAGATATTATTCTCTCACTGTTTGTTTTATTTAGATTTACTCAAATGCAATAAACTCTACTGTCTTAGTGAAACAGGACTGTGACTTGCATTCTTCTGAGTATCAATCATTTTATCAAAATTGAAGCTGACAGAAAAAAATGAACTTGTTCTAAAAAAATTCTAGGGCCATTTATCTTGGCCTCCTGGTTTAACATAAATGCTCTAAAATGCTTTAGAGAGGAAAAAGGATCATAGAGCAATTTAGCAAATGGCATAGTGAGCACATTATGCCGAAGGGCTTGACAACAGGAGGAAGTGTTTGCCTTCAGCAATATCACTGTATTCTTCTCTGGGAAAACACCCTAATCCACAGTTTAGCCAAGGAGCCTTTTCCACTCACAGAGAGGTAGCAAAATGAACAGAAATGGAAAGTACTTGTGTCATGACCCACTGCAGGGGAGAGATGTTTATGGTAAGTTCTCATCAGTCTGAACAAAGACCAGACTACGTGTCAGGGAACTCCTCTGCTTTTTTTATAAAGGCACCTAAACTTGAGCAACCAGCCCAATATTTAGACTCAAAAGGGGTTGGCTAACAAGCCTTGAAATTTTACAATACATTTTGACAAGTGGTGGCTAGCAAGCCTGAAATTTTACTGGGTTGAATATGATAGCAGTGCTTTTCCCAGGAAAAGCAAGGGAAGAGACAAATGAAGAGAGAATTGAGAGAAAGAGAAAGAGAAAAAAAATCCCCTGTCCTTAGATGCCATGTTGATCCTGCCATGTGGATTTGGTCAGGACCTGGGATAAACAGTTAGAATGAAAGAGAAATAGAAAAAAGAGAAGGAGAAGAAAGAGAAGAAAGAAGAAAGATGTGTGGGGGACAAACAACTTCATTTTATAGTTAACCTGATGAATTCCTCTTATGCAAACTAGACTTTTTGCACCATTTCATTCACACATGCACAGACAGGCTTTCTGAATGAGCCCTCGCTACCCCAGGAAGTGAATTAGAGGGATGGGACAAGATGGAACACTGTTTACTGGGGCACTTGAAAACGTTGGGTTGACAGTTGGACTCGATGATCTTTAAGATCTTTTCCAACCTAAATGGTTCTATGACTCTATGATTTATACTCAAATTATTTCACTGTTTACCCCTTTAGAAGGAAAGTTTACTTGCCTGAACATTTTTCCTCACTTATTTCATCTTGGCCCCTGTGTTTGCCATTGGTTCATCAGATTTATTCTCTTTGATCTCATTCAGTACACCAGGGAGTTTCTTTCTCTTGTCTTATTTATGAAATAATCATTCTCACCCTAAAAATATTCATTACCCCAAAGTGCTTCTCAGTCCATTTATACAGTAAATCTTCCCTGTGTTCTCTTCAAATTTTGGTTCTCTTTCCTAATATTTATTTTTTGCATTTTCTTTATTAAGAAATATTTTTTATCTCAAATCTCCCTACCTCAATCAAAATAATTATTCTCATTCTTAACCTATGCAGGTACTGATATCTCTCCTTTGTTTTTATCATAATTTCTTGGTTCCACTCTATCAAATGAAATATAAGACATTATTTTCTTTTGCAATATGTATGACACACAGCAGTACTGATATTTTTTTTAAATTAAAGTACATTTTTTTTTACTTGAATATTGTTTTTTTTACTTTTATATGTTTCTCACTGCTCAGAAGAAGACAAATTTGCTGTCCTGGCAAGCATCTTTCCAGGCAGACTGATCCCAGCAAGGCTTCAGAGTAATGAATTTTATCAAGAAATTCTCGCATCAGAATCTGCCATATTGCAACTTTTTCCCCTTATTCAATCTGATCAGGACATTTTCTTTGCTTGTTACACTCCATTCTTTCCTGATACGATTCCCAAAGGAAATTAAAGCAGAAACAATGGATAAAGTAAAACCAAGACCTTGAGTTATGAGAGTTGCCTACTAAACAATGCAACTGAATCCATGTTTAAAAAGCATTGAATATAAGCATCTCAGTAACCTGATTCAAGACAGAGTATAAAGATGACATTTTCCATAAGCCTGAGTGTGCAGGAACTCCTGTCAATTTATGTGCCTCAATCTGACTGATTAGAACTCACAATGAGTATCTTATAGGCATTTGCATCTTAGCTATTTATCATTTATATAGATATAAGAAGTAATTAAGCAACCCTCGATCAAGTTTTAGATTTCTAGTTTAGGAAAAGATATGTATATCTTCATTCTTTTTGTCACTGGCATCAAAATTGAAGGAAATATTTTTTTATAACAATAATAAAAATATTTCTGTTTAATATTGAAATAGTTTGAAATACTCTAAAATTATAAAAGTATAATCCTATTTGAAATACTCTAAAACAACAAATACTTACAGAGCTTAACCAAGAAGAAATATCTAGTTTGAAACTCAAAAAAGTATGCTCTGTAATATATATAAGGAAAAGTGCAAATACTAAAAACCCACAAAGCTATGCTTTGTATTTCTTTTCAATCAGATATACACTCTAGTGTGCTGTGCTGTTTCCCAGGAACAAAAAACAAAAAATCAAAAAAACCCAAACAAACAAAAAACCCAACCAAATTTTTAAAAAATCACCAAAAAATCCCATAACAAACAAACAAACAAAAAGCAACCAAACTCATTATTCTGCAAAAAAACTGTGTATTCACTTAACTTCATGCTTTCTGATAGCTCATCTAAATTTACCAGGACTGCTCACAAAGCATAAAGTTATGGTCTGGTACAAATCTTCACAGTATCAAGGTAAACATCTGCAACCATGGACAGTCACATTCCTAAGCTGATTCTGTGTCCTTTGCTTCCCCTCCATCCTGTCAGTGGATGTTTAGTACAATAACACTGGCCTTTGATGTGGACAGAAAAAGACTCTTGAGAACAAAATGTTCTTCTTTGGTATTTCCCAGGGAGCAAAGATACTAAATAACATATTCATTCAGTTTTTCTTTTCACAAAAAATGAAAACACCAACCACAATCATGTAACTAACATTGAATGCAATTAACTTTAAAATTAACTCCTTTCACAGTTTCACTGGAGTCAAAAGGGAAATAACACCATTCAAAATGTATTAAGTGTATTTTTCCATCTAATGTAGTTCCTAAAACGCATATTTTATCAGACATAGTCTGATAACTTTCTTTTTTCTCTTTAAAAATACTGTCAACAATTTAAACCTCAGCAATTTTTGTGAACAAAAAAATCTTTTTTCCCTTCTTTTACTCTATCCAGCCCCTCTTTAAAAAATCTCAGTGTGGTACATATAAGGCTTTTGTTTCAGTATAACAGCAGATATATCGATCAATATGCGTAGTTGGAAGACAAATTACTATTTTGGAAATTACTTATCAAATAGATAATATTAACAAAGTACTAATTATTATTATTGGTTGTTGTCGTATTTCAAACACACTTAGAATAAATTTTATACATATGCACGAGTGCTCCCCAGACTCATTCCTGAGGCCTTGCAGAACATGACTGCACGTGACAAAAAGTGATAAAACAGATGCAGATTTTGCTGCAAGGAGAGGTGTCAAACTGACCTACCCCCCCCACCAAGGGGGAGGTACCTGGACATTTTGTCCTGGCCTAAACATCTGTTAATCCATCAGATTCTATGCTTTTCAGGGGATCCTCACCACCAAGACAACCAGCTGGAGGGGATCACCAGGATGACAGTGGGGTCCACAGAGTGGTGTTATTTTCTTTAATCTGTCTCTGTCACTATCTTTTTGTCCCCCCACTTCTTTTTTATTTCTTTTTTTCCTTTTTTTCTCTCTCTGCCATATTTACTATTAAATAAAATCCATACCATTGACTTTGACATGCGATCCTGTTTGCACCTTAATTTGGGCAGAGGCATTTTCAATATTTTTAAGACCCTGATAATAACACCCTCATAAAAATGTATTCTTTGTTTCAAGCCTGGTTGTAATTTGTTTTAGCTTAAAACCTTTACCCCATGTCCTGTCACTACAAAAATGTCTTTTAAAAGTGTACCGAACATTTAAATGAAAACTTGGAGCTGTTTAAGCTGGAAAATATCTTTTACAAACTTTGAAATCATCAAATCACAATATCTGGGCAGTAATAATCTTCATACTGTGCAACAGATTTGCTTACAACAACAAATATATTAAAAAAAAGAAAGCTTCAAATATATTTTCATTCTGGAAGTCCATTGAAACTGTGATATTTTTAATTAGCTTACTTCTGCTGCCCTTCTTTCAAGATATGACTGAAAGCTACTAATATATTTTTCCAGGAATGTGGCAGAATAAAATATTCAGGTAGTATTTTTCCCCATTTTCCTTGTGTAAATTGGATCCTGGGTAAGCATTTGTATCTGTTTTTTCCATTGACTCATAGTGTTCAATATACTTGGAGGGCACAGATTGCCATTTCAAAGTTAGGGCAATTAATTAAACTACCATCACCATTTAACTTTTACCATCTCCTCCAAATTCCACTTTCTTCCACTTTTCTTCTTGTGAAATGGATGATAAACAAGATCAAGATGAAATGATAAAATGCTGATGCACTTTTCCTTGTTTGTTTGTTTGTTTGCTTTTCTTTCTTTTTACTTTGCAGGATTTTGTTCCAGTCTTTTGTCACCACTCTGCACTCCACCTGGAATCACAACCAGTCTGCTCTTTCTGAAGCAGAGCTCCCTTTCTCTCTCCAAACTCTTTATCACAGGAGAATAACCTCCCTTCAGGAGCAGAGACTTTAACAGTCTCCCCTGAATTCTAGCTCTGAGCAACCTCTTTTTCTTTTCTTTTCTTATTCTTTTCTTTTTCCACAACTGCGACTGATCTTTGCTCTGAACTTGCAACATCCTGTGCATATCTATTTTTATTCACTCAGATCAGGAGACACAATGTAAATCCACATAATCAGCCAGTTCTCTCTAAATTCAAACACATTGAGAATGACAACCATCTCAACAGTTGCTTCTTTCTATAGTCCCTTTAAGAGGTAAGGAAAAGCTTGAGGAACTGGGACTCAACGAGTGTGTTTGTGAGGTATAAAGAGGCCATTTTTTCAAGTTAACTTTTTTCCAGGAAATGAGCACAAGGAGTCACAGTATATCAAAGTCTGTTTAGTTCATCACTGATTATCTGCAAATTTTTTCTTCTATAAATGACTGAAGCATCACCACTGAACAAATCACTTTATTATATTGCCATTATTGAGAAAAATTGTCTGCAAAAAACATTGTAGAAGTTGTTTCAGAATGCTTCTTTGGGCAATACTTAGTAACAGGCTGAAACTAAAGATTCATTTATTCTCATACATCTGTTTTCTTCCTATGATTTAAATAGTCTATGGACTAATACAATGTTTCACTTTCAAAAACTGAATCAGTCAGTGTAAAATCAATCTATCACAGCTTTTCTCACTGCAAGGAAGAGTGCAGTGAATAATGTTTTCACAGGTATTTCATGGATTGTTAGAGGCAAACTCAGGAAATCACATAAACTTTATTTAATTTGTGGAGCAGATGTGCATCAAAAAACTATGTCTAAGTGTTGAGTACTGACACCAGATTTTTTACTGAGACCCTGAGAAACAAATATTTAAAGGGGATCTGCCAGCACCTTTCATTAATTATGCACCCTGAAATGTCAAATATTTTTTAATCTCAAAAATCAGGTATTATTAAAACACAATCAAGAATGCGCCTTTTAGATAGAAAAAAAACAAAAACAAAAAGCCCAAAGACAAACAAACAAAAAAACTCAAAAAAACCAACCAACCAACCAAAAAAAACCCACAATCAATAAATCAAACAAGCAAACCAACCAAAACAATCAGGTTCTAAAAGAGATAGAGTAGGCTTAGGAAAAAAAAACAGTACCTAGCATTAGAGTACAATATCACCTCCCTTCTTGTGTCTTTGCTGTGTAATGTTCTGTTTTCCAAGTTTCCTCCCATCTACCACTTATGAGATTTCCTGGTTTGCAACAAATTCTATAAACTCCTTATTGAGCCTTGGGAAATGTTTCTTTCTATATAAATTTTGTTGTCTTTACATAATTGGCTGAAAAAAGTTTAGAATTAATGGTTTAAAACTGCAAAACATTTCCGTACTGCTACACTTTGGTGCTGTGTATCAATAAATCAGCTTAGGTACAACGACCAGGCTAGGTTAATGAATATCCCGTTTTATTAAGACTTGCTTAGATTTGTCTTTACAACACATGAATGTATGAAACATTGATGTATTCCAAATCATATTCAATGTTATTGACTGCTCCCTGATGCTTGTTAGTACTGCCAGAGTAGAAAGAAATGTGTGTTAAAAATGAAATTGGAATTTAAAAAAAAAAAAGTAGTCATAAAGCTTGCATAAAATTAGATGAATTTGCTTCTCTTGCTGTACTTGTAATTATAATTTCATGCTGTTTGTGTGCAGAAGCAATGCCTGTTGGATCATATTAACTTGCATGTAGAAGTGTGAGTAATCCAATCCTATTAATTTAAAAGAAGATTCTTAAAGAGGACTCTTTAGTTGATGGAAATTAATTAAACCTTTTTTGACAACACTAGCAAAAATAGATGGTATTAAGACCAAAATTTGTAAGCATAAAGAAAGACAAAGGAGCAGAGCTGGTAGCAATGGCTGTTACAGTGTCAGGGCCTTTGCCTTCATCAAATTCAATTGAAGAAGAGCTAGTCCTCTATCCCAAATTGTAGAAGCAACAAAGTATAATTCTACTGCAGAGCAGGAGGAAACCATCTGGTACCCAAGGCAGTTCACCAGAGGATCTTATACATCCATGTTGCAAAACCAAGTGTTCCTGCAACACCTGTTTTGTCATTCATTTAATTTCTACTAGAGATATAAGTCTGCAAACATCAGCATAAAGAAATAAAAACCTTGCATTATACTGGCAGAGCTGAAGCAAATTTTGTTCTGATGATTCTGACTCACTAAATACAATAATTTTGACAGGGATAATTTTTTTTTGTTTGTTTTTCAGCAGCTTGTATGGTGTTATGTTGTGGTTTTGTGACCAAAACAGTGTTGATAACACATTAATTTTTTAGCTGTTGCTGAACAGTGCTAGCACAGCATCAAAGTCTTTTCTGCTTCTCACACTGCCCTGACAGTGAATTGGCTGAAAGCACACAAGATTTTGAGGAGTACACAACTAGGACAGCTGCCCTAAACTGACCGAAGGGATACTCCACAACATATATCATACTCAGCAATAAAACTGCAGGGAAGATGGAGGAAGAGGAGGTGTTCAGAATTACTGTAGGATCATGCTGAGAAATCTATTTAACTTTTTGGTGTCAAAAGCTCATGACAAGTTTGTGTTTACTCTGTTGTACTCTTAAAATCAGTTACATACTTCAAAAATTCCTTGTATTTGGTGAGCATGAACATGAAAATATACATCAAACTCTATTGCTAAAGTTACTGAAATGGCAACAATTTCAGTTTTTAAAACATTGCAAGTAATATTAAAAAAAAAAAAAAAAGGAGGCAAACAATACCTGGAGATTATTTCACCAGTGCCAGAAATCACTGTCAAATCATATTATAATAGACTTCAAATGCAAAAGTAAATTTGTTCTTTATGCAAGCAGTATATCTAATAATTATTTTCCCTACTGAAATTTTGTACAGGAGAATAATACACGGGTCATTTGATTGTTTATTACAGGAAATAATAATGAGGAACATAGACCATTACTTATCAGTTCATAGTAGCTCAAATGTTCAAATTTGTTGTCCCAATATTTTTCTGAGAATACTCTTACTTGACAAGATAAGTGAGCCACATTTTCACTTAAAAGTTCAAATGCCAATTATCTAGTCTATCAGTATTTGCACAAATTGGACTAGGCAGCTTGAATGATTTGGCTCCTAATGGACTGCAATATCAGCACAGACGAAGCAGAAGAGTAGCATAGGATTCATAGCCATAATTTTTCTTGCAATTTGCTTCACTTCACTGGCCTCCAGAGTGTTAAAAAGCTTAACTTCTAGATATACACAACTCCCTGATTAAAATTTAGTCATCAAGAATATCCTGTGGCAACTGGGAATTGTTTCAAAGATTATTTATCACCCCTGCTAGCACATATTATCAGTAGCCCTATATGGTTAAGTTTAATTTCCAGCCTTTGAAATGGTTATATTTCTTTATTTTATGCACAAGCAAGACTTCTTCACAGGCAGGAACAAAATCATTCCCTAATCTTTGTACTACCTGCCTGCTTGAGAATTAGTTTTCAAACACAAGGTGTTGTGATTGAATTTTCACACTTACTTACTAAGCTATTGTGGTGACAGGTTTGTGTCCAACAGCCATCTCTATCTCCACTGGTATAGCATCTCACCAGGAACATTCCCTGAGAATTATCTCTGTGACCAGGGAGTCATTGCTGAACTCCCCAGTTGCATCAGGGTCACTTCTTTCAGACCTTCTGTTCAAAATTAGAATGCATCAGGCTAGAAAAGTTGTGTTGCGAAAGCAAAGCTATGCTTCACCTTGGATGAACTTCTAGAAATTAAATGATTTGTCCATAACTCCACAACACAAATAACACTTTGAGACAATTCTCTTCCTCATTTTTCCTGTTACATTGGACTCAAATTTTGTGAAGTAATGCAAAATCTTTTCAGGGTCTTTCCTGTGTTCTGCATTTTCTTATGGTTTTTGTATTGTTCTGGTATGGGTTTTAGTTGTGGTTTTTTGTTTAGTTTGTTTTTCTCAGAGGAAAAATTCTGATCTCTAATTTTGGGTTTTAACTTGTTAAATAATCACTTTAGTTTTTAAATGGCTGAATAGATATCACAGCTGCAAATCCAACTCTCAGGAACATTTCTGGGAAAATTTTCAGCACTGGCAAAACGATACCCTTCTTCACTTTCAAAATAGCTATTCAATATTTTTTTTTTTTTTAATGACTACCTCATCTAAGGAAAGACAGTTTATTATTCTTATTTTGTTAAGTAAATGACATTTAAAATAAAGATACAGTAGAAACAGTACTGTTTAAAGTTATGGTCAACTTCAGTTTACTCAGATTCTGACATCCATACACGAACTTAATTAATGTTGTCATATCCTTCTGGTTATGACCTATTCAGTAGTCAAACTGGGTTTTGACACAGTATCTCTTAAGGCACATTTCCCAATGCTTGATCACTTTCCCTGCTCTTCTCTAAAACCTTTTTAACTGTTTCAATATCCTTTCTTCAGTGTCATCATCTGAATTATAGGATTCAAATAAATTAGATAATACACTAGCATCATAACTTTTCTTGCTCCTACTAAATTTTCCCACTTATTTGTAAAACAAGAAAAAGAAATAGAACAAATAAATTATCTTTGCCTGCCAATAGCACTACACTAGATATTCACGTTAAGCAGATTCTCTGTCACCACTTTTTCAAAATTTGCTTCTGAAGATAGACTGCCTTCTTATGCCCATACAGACCCGCTCCTCTACTAATAATTCTGTGATATTACTTCCTGGTTTACAATGGAAAACATACTGTTAGCTCACACATTGCCAGATCATAACTAGTAGTTTTTGAGGTGATATAGTCAATAAAATATGATTGGGAGAGTGGGGAGCAGTAGCCTATATAGTGTTTGCAATTTGAACGCTTTTAATTTCTTAGCAAAATGTCTAGAACTGAGACATTTGAAATTTACAACACAAACTGTATTTTACACATCTCATGGCGCTTTGATTAACTCAGTCCTTGGAAATTTATGTCAAATGAATATTTATTTTTTCTGTCTTTTCTTCCACTCTTGAATAGTTTACAATCCAGCACATCGAATATGAGTTTTTGTTTCTACAGAAATGAAGATATCTAAACTGATTAATTTTTTTTTCCCTTGGGGAAAAAAAAAGTGTAATGGGTTAATGATCCATTAAATACTACTACTAATAATAATAATAAAGAAAAGAAAAAAAGCCACCTGCCTCCTCCTTAGTCTATAATTTTTTCTGATTCTTGTAGCCAGATTCACACTTTCTTGATTTTGGGATTATGTTGTTTTCTGAATCTACTTGAGTTTTCCTCTACAGAGCTTGATTCCCTTTCAAGATTTTATTTAAATAGAACTGACATAAAGCTGTAAAATTCCTCTGTCCTTACCATACCAGAAGATGTCAAAGACTCCCTTTTTCATAAGTGATTTTCAGTATTTGCTGCATATACCAAATCAGTATCCGTTCCTATCAAAAGAACATCACTCATAACTAATTTCACATTGAAATAAACTAAAAATTAGACTTCATTGTTGGAACACTGGTGCAGTGACAGATTTGTTTAGGATGATTTCACAGCCATAAAATGGTTTTAAAATTTTTGTGCACAATTATGTATTAATGGGTTTTGTCTGTATATCTATCATATATCGAAAATAAGACTTCCTTCAGTCCCTAAGGATCAGTACTGAAACTCAACTTATGAGTAACATATTCAGCAGTCATACAGTGCACTAAGGATTTATCCAGAAATTCCTAAGACAGAAACTAATGGTGTTATGGCTTATAGACTCTTTCTGTCCATCTGCATATTGAAATATTACATTGTAGACTAGACAAATCAGTTGAAAAAAAAAAAATAGTAATGAGAAAGCTCTACACCATTTCCATAAAATGAGCAAGCTTTTTCCAGTATATTAGGTAGAGAAAACTGGTTTTGATTTGAAAATTCTAAGGCAAATTTACCTGCCCAAATATGAATTTCTACCACTAAGCAAGAAAACCTATGTTTTTTATTACCACAGGAGAGAACGTGCCAGTTTCAGGCTGTGATTAATACTATACTTGGGTAAATATTCAAAACCTACAGATAATTACCTTACAAATGCCTTCTTTTTCTCTACTGGCATGGGAGACATATTTTTTTTAAACTAATAAGAAATAAAGCCCCCTACACTCTGCTAGAATAATTTTTATTATTATTTATTAACTTTTAAAATAATTTTAAAGACATCCTATACAGGACATGGTTTTGAAGATTCACCTTACACAATGAATTCAGAATCTCAGTAGGAAGAAAAATAAAACTGCATGTTCTGACTAAGTCAAATATTAATTTCTGGAAGATGATGCCATTTAATAAAGGGACATGCCTTTAAGAATTTTTTTACACTTAACTGTTCTGATGATCACATACCTAAATTATCGAAGTACTACATGAAGCTGAGCAATTAGAGATCTGTTAGACCTTTAATTTTTTCCTCGATAAGGAATGGAATCCAGTTTCTTCTGCTTCTGGGACTCTAAATCAAAGATATTCTGAAGATGATATTTTTATTATAATAATTCTTAGTTTGTCTTAAGGTAAACAATTGTGAAACTATTTTACAAAAAGAAAAAACTTCAGCAGGAAGGGATAAGAAAAACTTTCTAAAAAATATATGTTTGCTCTCACAAAAGTTTTAGAAATACCACATGAAATGTTGGGAAGAAATATACAAAAGTCTTTACTCCATGCCAGCCTTCTGATTTTGGCTGTACTCATATTTTAGATGACCATGTACCTCTGGGGGTAAGATATGGAAATCAGGAGATGAACACCAATAATGTATCCTTTGCTTTTCATAATGGACACCAAAGTCTACAGAAAGCTACTGCTTAGTTTAATATTTCTTATTCCATTTTGCAAAAGAAAAAAAAAATCACAAAATGGTCCACACATTCGCAGAATCACTGTATCGCTGAGATTACATAGGACTGCTGGAAATCACCTAAGTCCAATGGCCTACTCAAGGAAAGCCAAGTACAAAGTTTACTTAGGACATTCTCCAGTTTTGAATGTGCCCGAGGACGGAGACTCCACAACCTCTTTGGATGAAAAATTTCAGTATTTGGCCAATCTAACAGTAGAAATGAATTCTCTTACATTTAAGCAGAATTTCTTGTATTTCTGCTTGTGCCCAATGACTCTTGTTCATGTGCTGAACATCACTTAAAAAATCCTGACTCCATCCTCTACTCTTTTCATGATGAGGTACTTATAGAAATTGCTTATTCGTGCCTTAGCCTTCTCTTCTTCAGGCTGAACAAGCCCAGCTGTCTCAACCTTACGCTGTGTGATAGATACTCAAAGCCTTTATCTGGCCTTTTGGTAGGTTTTCTGCCGTATGTCCTTGTCTCACTTGTACGCAGGAGCCCAGAAACACCATAGTGATCCCGATGTGGTCTTGGATAAAACATTTCAGACTAACTCAAATGCTTAGTTAAATTTATATATCAGTTCTCAATACTGTCATTGAGCCAAGAAGCAATAACTGACATCATGCCTTAAAGGAAACACTGTAACCACTAAGTAATTAGGAGACGTTAATATGCTATAATTAATAACTGAGACTCAAAAGCAGTGATCAGTTATACCCCAGCAGTCCTGCCTTGTAAAGTCTTATAAAAGCCAATAAAATCAACACTCAAGATTCACCTTTGGCCTCTTATATCAATATGCAAGCAACCCTATGATTTTGAGCTTGACAGCTGATAAAATATATTCCATCCTAAGGACTCTCTTCACCATGGTGCATAAATGAGTCTGCATCCAAGAGCAGCCACTAGCAACATCACATGGCAGACTTTCATGGTCTTGGGTAACACACACTTATGAGGTGTAAAGATGCCCTTTATTTCAAAAAGGCCAGTGACAACCTTTAGATGCCTGAAAAACTGCTAAATTTGAAGATGTATAAGGGAGTTAGCATTAGATGCAAATTAAGGGAAGGAAAATGTGTCATTTACAAAAAATAACTGTGCTAATGTTTAGTTGATATGCTTTCAATCTACAACTATTGAAAAAAAAGGAGGCTTATCATTGCAACTCTAAGCTACAGATTTTATATAATGGACAATTTTTAAGGCTATCATTATTTATTAATTTGGTCTTAAATGCTGCACTTTTCTGCACTTCCAGTTTAACGCACTAGTATTCATTTACTGCTGTAGGGCATCACTGACAGCTGCAAAGTAAAGATCCAGCTAGATGTTGGCAGACATGCACAGAAATGTAATGTTGTCCTGGGTTACAGCTACAGTCTAATTTTGACTGATGAGTAAACATATATGAGTTTAGTTGTTTGTTCTTTGATCATTATTGGTTGATCTTATTTAAAATAATATTGATATGAATCTTTTCATTATCATTTACCTTCTACCTTTGCATTTTACTTTTCATCCTACAGTAATTATTTTTGTCTTGCTATGAAACCCTCATGTATACCTTGCCTTTTGAATTTATTCAGGGCCACTTCCATTTTTTTGCCCAGAAAGACAGTTGCTAGGTCTCACAGTTGCCCAGATCTTTTCTGCAAGCACATGCCAGAGACTTTCAAAAATCCTCCTTTTTTGCTTTGCTACACTAGTAGTTTATGAACTGTGTCTCTAGTATTTTACTTGTGTATGAGATCTACACATCATGAGCAGCAGCAGGACTAGAAAAAGAGATTCAGTGGAGAATCTCTTGGCACAGCAACAAAAATCCTAAAAATATGAATGATTTTGCAACTTCAAGTTTTATATCTTATTGACCTAAAAGAAAAATTATTTTTATAGCATAAATGATACTCAGTGACTATATGGGTCTACAAAAGATAAATAATATGCCGATTCTGTTTAATACTACTGAATTTTGTCATCTTGCTCCTGAGAAGAGCTTACATGAGGAGACATTATGATACACATCATGTGCTGCACAATTTACAAAAATTATTCAAAACTTTCTCTAAAGCCTGAGTTCAACAGGTAAAACATTATTCTGTAGCTGTTAAGGGGCCAAATTTCTAATTTGAACTTACCACCTTTATTAAGGAAATCAAAATAGCTCTATTTAGTTTTGGGGGAAAAAATTATGAAAAGGATACTTATAATCATAACAAATTAAAAAAAATATAACAAAACCAAAAAAACACCAGGGTTTGTTTAGGTAAACAAAAAGATCCCAGTTTCCCTCTATATCTTCACACATCTTTTATCTGGAGATCATCTGATGAATTTTAAGGTTATTTCATTGGCAGTTATACTTTTCCTTACTATTGATCAAAAGTTAGTTGAAACACATAGTCTTATTGCCTGTGTTAAAACAATTATATGGTCCTTGAAAAAAAAGAATATTTTCTTTCCTCTTTTTGCCCATTCCAGATAAAAAGAATGTTATGAAGAAAGTGGTGTGCCATTTTGTAAAAGACAGAAAGTATATACCTATTTTCCTGAGTACTGGAGAGTTTGAAGAAAACCTAGAATGTATACATATTCACATACTTTTTTTTCTGAGTTTTTGCAGAAATATTCTGTTTGGCAATAAAATGGATGGCAGCCTCTGTTGTAAGTTGCAGCATAAATGCTTTCAAGGGAAATTTCAATTTATTCATGAAAGCATATGACATTTGTTTGATGTCTTGGAGCAAATTATAGCCTAAGAGACACCAGAACAGTGACAAACATATGGTCCATCCTACCTAATATAATATTTTAGGCAAGCGCCTGTCCTAGACGTCTCTGATTTTCATAGGCATTAGCAGAGAAGTGTCTGGACTTTTATGTTTCCAATCTACATTAAATTTCTCCTTCCCTTCCCTTCCCTTCCCTTCCCTTCCCTTCCCTTCCCTCATACAGAACAGAAACTATTTAGCTAGAATGGTTTGTCAAGAATTTAACTTTTAAAACATATCAAATCTTGTCCTGTTCAAATGTAATCTGCCACACTGAAGAACAAGTAAAAAAAAGTTACAGGAAAGGAAGAAGGATAGGTTTGGGGAAATTATAGAAAAGACTAAAACAATTTTAAAAGTATTCAAAATCGTCTAAGCCAATAAGTTTAAATTATTCATAAAAATATTTTGGAAATCTGTGTAGAACAACTGCCTGTTCAAAAGTATAAATGACTTTCTAATTCATCCATCTGCATGTCATGCTGCACTGATTTTCAGTTGATTTATCATTGCACCTTAATTTTCAATCATCTGAGGAATATTTAGACTATAATCCATGAGGTGATTTATGCCTTGACAGTAGATGAGATTAAAAGGTCAAGGCAAACCCGCAGTACATAGGACTGATCCATGTTTTTGACCCTCTGTCCTTAGATTTATACTAATGCATTCAATATAACGAGGTCTGCTTTTTAATGTTAAGGGCAACTGGAATGGAATGTCATGAACTTAACAGTATATTAAGCTCTCTAATCTCTTAGATAGGATGTCTGCATTGTTATGGGACAAAAAACAGTTTCAATCAAAAAAAGGCAATTTGACAATATACAAAACTAGAGTCTGATGCTTGAAAAATAGGAAAGGAAAGACTTACTGTTACTTTCAATTAATCTCACTTGGTACATATCTGACATATGCTTCTAATTCAACACCTTGAAAGACAGACTTTTCCTCTGCTATCTGTTTCATTCACCACCACAGGAGCCCACAGTCTAATTACAGGAGCCCCTTCTGGAGAAGTCTTATTAGCAAAATTTAAACAAACAAAAGAAATTTGTACTCCATTGAGATGTGCCTATGTACTTAACCCTTGTGGGAGTGGAAACATTATTTTGAAACTGGTCTTTGAACCGTTCTCTGTAAAATCCAAGTTATGAAGTTGTTCATCCCCATGGACATCATATGAACAAATTCCCTACTTGACATTTTACAACTAATTTTATTTTCCTTGAACTAAACATAAACAATCTGACAACTGGCTTATGCAAATTTGTTCTAAATTTCTTTGAAGTAGCTATTTTTAAAGGCAGATATCATCTCTGCTTGGGGCTGAGCACTGGAATGATTTATATTTGTTTCAATAATGAAAAAAATGCTAGAAGTTATTTTCTACATGGTTTGTTCCATTAGATACATTTATTCTGACAAGAAGTGCTGAAATGCTAGCAATAAAATGCTGGAATTTCACATTTAAGTTTAGGATCAAAATTCAGCAGAAAATTCTAAGTGAGATAGGGCTTGTAGCTTTGAACTAAACTAGGAGACATGCATTATTTAAACAGCCACACATCCAAACACAGCCTGTCTGAGTCAAAAGCTGTTCTTTAAAGGGTCACATGGAGAGGAAGATTGCAAGGAAAATGTAGGTGGGACCACATCAACAAAAGCTGTAACCTTTTAGGTTAGGTTTAGGGAAGAAAATTAAATGAAATTTGAAAAGGTCATAAAAAATTTTAACAGGGAGACCTCAGAGTGGATTTAGCATGAAACTAATTTCCAAGGCTCTGTGAAAACACATGGGTTTATTACTCTATTATTATTACTCTATTTGTAGAATAGTTGGAAACAAATAGCATGTTTTGGAACATGCAAGTCCCTCTTCTGATTTCATAACTTGTCTTGATGTTTGTACTTGATTTAATGTCATTTGGATGGCAGAAAAGTCCTGTAATTGAGCAAAGGGAAATGCAAACCTACACCTGGAGAGGAGCCACCCAATGCACCAGTATATTCTGAGGTCTGGTATTCTGGGAAGCAGATTTGTGAAAAAGGATCTGGGGCCCCTGGTGGGCACCTAATCAAACAATCAGCAATTTACCTTCATGGAAAAGAAGGATGGTATCTTAGGCTGCATAGTCTGGGAGTGTTGACAGCGGGTTGAAGAAGATGAATGTTTCCTTCTACTCAGCACTGGTGAGGCCACACCTAGACCTCTGGGTCCAGTTCTTGGTTCTCAAGTGCAAGACAGAGATGGGCTTAGCACAGAGACTCCATCAAACAGTCATGAAGATGATTAAGGGACTGGAAATTCTCTTCTGTCAGGAAAGACTGAGGGAGCTGGGACTATTCAACCTGGAGAAAGCAAGCCTCAGGGGGATCTTATCAATATATATAAATACCTGAAGGAATGGTGCAAAAGGATCAGGTTCATTCCAGTAGAAAATATGCCTAAATGGCATTATTATAGACTTCCAAAGATCAAATTATTATTTACTATGTATGTGATTTTGATTTCAGAATTATCACTGGGGGTTTTTTTGTTTGTTTTTTTTTTGTTTGTTTTGTTTTGGTTTTTTTTTTCTTTTTCCTTTTGTTTATTTGATTGATTGTTGGTTCATGTGTTTGTTTTGGGAGAGGATTGTGTATTGTGACTGGCTTTTTACCCTTTAACTCTCATTTTTTAGCATTTGAACAGTAGAGGCACTCAAAAGCTGAGATGAGTAAATAAGAAAGTACTTTTTTCTTTTCTTGTTTTAAAGTGGAACAGCTACATAGCATTTCAGCTTGTTCATTGACATCACAGTCTCTTCTTTGATTATTTCTTTTGGATTTGTTTTTGACCTGAAAAAACAAAGCTTTAAAAATCTAAAGAATTAAGATGGGGAAGAAAAGCAATCTTCTTTCCAGGTGAACTGGGCCACACAAAATTAAGCATCAGTCAGTACTTTCTTAAAATAAAAGCTGGGGAAATACCTCTGAGTAGATTTAGTCAGAGTGTTTTCCACAGTGTAGATCTCACTACAATTTGCTTACTCTCCAAAATTTAAATAGCTTTCAAAATACAAATAAACTTGATTAGCTTCCTGCCACACTGTCAACACAGTTCCTCAGCAACCAGACTGATCAGAACACTAAAAATATTTAGAATCTGTATTTACTTTGAAAAACCTTTCTTTACAGAATTTCGACAGTCTATCACACTAAAGCCATTTCTTGCTTTCTGGATTATAATCTCTCTGAAATAGTCCACCTGTTTACTACCTCCTTCTTCAGTCTGCTCAGGGATGTAGAACTGTTTTGTCTCATTTTTACCTCATATATTTAGTTTGTACTGCCAGCTATTTCTGTAAGCAATGGTGCTGCTGAGCAATGCAGCTCATTGTCTTTAAAATTACAAGAGGTAAAGAATGCAGGAAATCTTACATGAAAGGAATTTTTTTCCTCATGCTAGTCTAAATGACACATCTATATACCTCAAACTGAAACTATTAAGTTTTCTCAGGCTTTATATGAACAAACATAATAAAATGTTATGTTTTCCAAACAGAAATGGCATATATAATTATGTAAATCTACTTGTTTCACATCAGACAACAAAGAATTGCAAATACTAGTTGTCCATGAGAAAGGCATAGCAAATACCAGAGTTAATTTTAGTATTGGGGAACATCTACAGTACTCAATTACTTTTTTCAGTGCTAAAGAATAAAACAAACAAGCAAACAAAAAACAGACAGCATACCTTAAAAACACAGAACTAAAGAGTCATAGAAATTTAATTCTCATGGTCTAAAATTCAAAATTTTCAAGTAAGTCTTTGACACTCTCTGTACCTTCAGATATCCTGTAATTTTTTTTATTTCTGTGGATTGTTCTTTGTCCTGAACTGTTATACCATGACATAATCGCTTCTTGAAGGAATAGCCAATTCACATGCAGCTAATTTATCATGATTATCACTCTGGCTGTACTAGTTCTGAAACTTGCTCCTTTGGAGTGATCTCAGCATGTCTGTGTGGTTCTCCCATTCAGCTATTCAGCTGTACTGTAAGAATTTTTGTTCAGCTTACTGTGCACCATCTGGAAAAATTATTTAAAATCATAAATCTAATGACAGCCACCATCCTTCCCTCTTGCTGAGAGGTGGTGGAGTCAGTTGCAGGGATGGATTGAAGATGAACCAAGAATAGCAGATTGAAGAATACAGAGAGCTGCACTATACATGATGTCTTCTTGCTTGTATTTGACATATATCTTGTCTATCTCTATGCAGTTACAACATATGTTTGAGCTAGCTGTGGTCACGATGATACCATTTTCCCTAATTCTCAAAGTAGTCTCCACATAGGGTAGAACCAGCAAGCTTGAATGAAGACAAATGTCTTTTTTTCACAGTTATACTTTTTATTTATGAACTAGTTATGGGGCAAGAATTGATGGTTACATTACACAGATCAGAAAAGTAATCACAATGGTCCTGTCTGCCTTTTACATCCAGGAAAATATGTGTGTATGTTCAAGTTCACATTAATTAACACACAATAAATACAATTCTTAATGTTTCATATTATATATCACAAATTCCAAGAAGCTGGTGAAGCTATAGGATACTTACATTAGCAAATTCATAACCTCTTTATATATGTCATAGCTTTGAAATTACATAAAAAACCCATATTTTACATTGAAAAACAAAGCCAGATCTCTATAATGGTACACAGAGTCTATTAAATTCAAATCTATTTTATCCAGACCTACATGATCAGGAACAGAGGTCCATTAAGGAGTGACAAGATGAATATTCATTTCCTTTCCAAACCCTACAAGCCTGTGTTTTTATCAGATGTTAGAGATGACAGAGTTCAATATTGCAATTGAGTTATTTCTTTTTTTTAATCTCTTTTTCAGATCATAGCCAATCTTAAAAAGATTTGTCCAAAATCTTCTGGGTCTGTAACAGAATAACAAATAGATCTAAAAGTCTTTGTTTCTTTTTTTTTTATTTCTAATAATTTATACATCATTTGTACTCTTTCTAGAAGTCTTAGAGTATACTTCAGAACTATCTAGTATTATTAATGATGATGATATTGGCCACAGTAACATGATTTAGTCAGTTCTCATTTTCTTTTCTTTTTGTGTAGGCAATCATGATTCATAAAAGCCAAGGGTATATGTCTGCATTAGAAAGAGACCTAAAAACAAATTGCATGAGATGGAAATGTCACAGGGCAGACAAAAAACTTCACTCTGTGTTGCACAATGTCTGTTACATGGCATACACTGTAATGATATGAGAATTACAGCATGTTGGAACTGTGAATAGATCTTGCCTCTTCACTGTGAAAGTTTTCAGGAAAAAGAAAGAGGTTTATCTGTCACAGTTAGGGAAAAGCATTCAAAGAAACAAATGAAAAATACAACAGAAGTTTTCACAAGTGTTTTTTGCTTAAATAAACAAGGCAGTCATAAAACAGACAGAACTATTGTACTACACATTCCCTTCCAGACTTCTGAAGTCTCTCATACATTTCTGGTGATGTGGCAGAGTGTATGAATATCACTTAGATTCACATGGTGAATGTCATACGTCATCTTGTCACTTGAGGAGGCAGTGCTATGACACCTCTAATCTCTTTGCCAACTTTGCATGCTAGGACTACTAGCCCTCTTCAGCATGTGGTGTTATGGAGCAGGGCATATACCAAGGTATATACTGAAGAAACATGAAATAATGAACCAGCTTGGGAGCAGAATGGGGCTTGGCTTCTCCAACTAATAGATGATGAAGTTAGTAAGAAACCACAGACATCAAATAATATGCTATGTTTTACAGACTGTTCTCAGTGCAAGACCACAAAAAAATGTAATGTCTTTGATAGATAAATTCTTACCCAAGGTATACAATTTTAAAATGTCTGGTCAGACTTAAAATGATAGGAAGTTGGCCTATCAGCAAACATTCTATTTTGATATGTGCTTCTTAATTGTTTTTTTTGTATGGTGGGCGGCTACAATAAACCGTATTAATCATGTATTCTCTCTTCACATTCCTTTAAGTAATACCTTGAACTACCTCTTTAAACACTGTTTTCCAGAAAAGGTCCCAAGCATCTAACCTCTAGGGGAAAAAAATTAAAATTATATAAAATGGAGATTCTGGCGTGAGCATGAATGCATCCCAAGAAGCTTAATACAGGAGCTAGAGTTGATGATTTTTGAAAGCAAAAAAATTATTTTTCCTTGTATTTATAGAAACAATGGCTTCATCACACTGAAATGTTTTACTCTTTTTACCATTAATGAGTTTCCAAACCATTTGTCAGTCATGTATTGATGGACCATTTATTCCACTCCTATATATCAGGTGAGCAAACAAACAGAGAAGAGTCCCAGGCAATTCCAGGAGCAGTTTTAGACCTAAATTATTTTAAGTGTAAAATACATTAACTCATCATGGATCATATACTGTCTTGGTTATTTAATAGCTACTAAACTTTCTGAAAAGATCTTTCCTGATGGAATATTGACAGTTGTCTCAGAAAATACTCAGAGCTTCATGCCTTGAAAATGCAGTAATTGAATGAGCATACTCTTCAGAATGGATACTGTCAGCTTTTGATAATTTTCATGGAAGAAAGAGTGGAAAAAGTTTTTCTCACAAAACTTGCAGCTGCTTGAAAAATTTCTCCTCCCCTGCCCCTGTCCTTGAGAAATAACATGGGTGGTTTTTTAGATATGAAATATATATTCTTTTTTACCTGTGCTATTCATGAGTAGCAGTAAATAAAGCAAATCCTTGACCAGTCAGTCTGATAGCCTATAAAACTATTATATCTCCTCCATGATTTATACTGTCCATTATTGCATTTTGATTGGATGACATTTAAAAATACCCTCTTTATCTAAAAATATAAAGAGGAAATGAGACATCACGGAAGTGAGGTAAAACAAAAAATATGTTAGCAACTGTGTTATGAAAGACTCTTCACAGAAATAGATCACCCCACAAGGCCTCTTTGTGTCAGTTGTTATTTGTCAGCAACATGGGAAACATTTATTCCTTCACAGTTCTCTTTTAAGATATAATCAATGATCTGCTAATAGCTGTGTTGTTTTCACAAGGGCACAAAAACCCCAAAGTACTGTATAGCAATGACTTTAAGCTTTGAAGAAGTATGAAACTGTAATTCTTAGGAAAAATATTTTCCTTTTTCCACATTTTTCATAAAATCATTTGTCTTCACCACCAACCACAGTAGAAGAAAGCAAAATTTCAAACTGAATATTCAGAAGTGAAAATGCTAAAAACAGGCAGAAAAAGAGCCCTTGGTAAACTTTAATTAGGAAGATTGGAACACTATGGTCTCAAAATTGAAGCTGCTTGAATTGTCCAAAGATTGAAATATTAACGTCTAATTTTCTTTACAAATTTGGTAAGATTCAAAAGTCATGCTCTGTGCGAATCTAAATCTGAAAAATAGTTATTGCTCTGAGTTTTCACTCAGAAGTGCCCAGTATTTTAGATCATATATGCTATTAGTTATTACTTGGATGAACGCATGGGAGGAAACTTATGAATTAATTTAATCTCTAGATGTATGTGCAACAAGACAGTCGAAAATGAGAAGAAGAACATAGTAGATTCATTGTTGCAGGTTCTAGAAGTCAGTTTAATAGGAAAAAAATGCAATGTTTTACTGTTTTCCTATTATGAACTTCATGACCTCTCAGAGAACTACGAAAACACAGTGAGGCAAACAGCTTTTAAAAATATTTGTAAAGAAATTAATTAAAAACCAAAGTAATTCAATGTAAAACTAATTTTTGTGTCTTCTTTTAGTTTGGTTTTTATTCTAAATACTGAGCTTAAAACACAAAAGATGAATTGCCATGAAATATTTAAAAGAATAAATCTCTCAAACAGTTTTCCCTAGAAAGAGAATTTGTAAGGGTAAAAATTGCTGTGAATTGCTCAATGGGACATATTATTGGATGCTAACTTTATGTGAACTAATGAACTGTTTTATCTCAATATTATTATATGAATAACTTCTCAGTACTATAATTACCAATAATGACAAAAGCACATAATTTAACTGCTTATTAAAAAAAAAAAAGAATCTTATTAATAGGAGAAAATTATTTAATGGATGAAATGGCCTTAATCAACTTTGGCTTTAGAAGTCTATATATCATTTATTAATATGTTTCAACTCAGTGAGTTGATAAGGTTGTTCATATCTTATCTATAATAGTTTGTTTGACCAGAATATTTTAAGAGGTTTTATTCTGCTTGAAGAAAATTGATTTTCTTTTAATTTTTTACACAGTTCTATTTATCTTTGCTATGCTACTTAGAGTGTTAATACTGCTAAAAGAAGTGGGGGTTACAGCCTTGATAAGTGCTTTTCTTCCCGCTCTCTCTGGCTTATAGTTTTTGCTATTTTTACTGCAGAAAAGTGTATTGGTCTGTTTACTTTTGTATAGATCAGTTCTCCTGGAAAAGAAGAACATTAAAGAGTAAACCTTTTATATATATATATATATATATGTGTGTGTGTGTCTGTGTCTGTGTGTGGTGAAATCAGGTAACTAAGAATAGGAAAACTGAATTAACCTCTGTCTTTGAAAACATAAAACCATTCTACTGCTCCATGAAAATACTAAAGATTGAACTCTGACATTCTTTTCGTTTTCTCTCTGATCACAGTTTACTTCAGGGCAGGTAGAGACTCTTACCATCTTCTGTGGAAAAGATTCTCATTCACACTTGAAGTAACTGACATATTGTAGGGAGGAGACAAAACTGCCTTCTCCCTGTGTGTTCTCTCCTGTTGATCTTCACTAGTGCAATACTTCTGGTCCTCTGCATTGTGCAGTTTCCTGGAATAGGGAAATACAGAGGATCTTCATCCCTGCACTAAGCTGAACTCTACTCCATAGAAAAGGCAATCTACAGTTGTGGGTTTTATTGTCAACAAAGAAGCCTACACTTGGGAGAGACACTAGAACACAGACTATTCTTATTTGTCATGATCACTGAATAAAAATCTTGATAAAACTTTATCAACTTTAACTTACACAGCAAGTTCTTTCATAGTGCAATATTTTCCCATTTGTCTCTTCAGACCTGCTCTTGTGGAAAAGAATAATGTTCCTCACTGATAACAGTTAACACACTGGCAAAGGAACAATAAATACAAGTTATTTTATTTTTGGAGTGAGTATCTCATCTATTAAATGGTAGGAAACAAATTATTCTAGCTATCATCTTACTGTATAGAAAAGGGATCTACATGGGGAGCCAAAGTAATGAATGCAGCAGAAGTGATGAAGACTGGTTTTTGAAGTTTAAGTTATTATAGATGGATGCATCATTTGAAAATGGAATAGCTGGTGTTCACTGTAAAATTTTACTGTAGTATAAGGAGACTATATTTAGTAAACCCAAATAAAATGTAAGGAAAAATTTTCATTCTCATTGTGACAAAGATATCACAATGCTGTTCAAAGGAGTAAGAGAAAAAAAAATAACAAACTTTGAAATCTAGCAAATGAAAATTTGTCCCGATAAATAGATAATGTCATTATGATTCAAGAGTTTAGGAATAATTGCATAAATGAGAGAATACAGAATAGTGCACAGGCAACACTGAGGGGGAAAGAATATTAACCTCCCCCCACACCATTGTTTTTTTCTATCTATCTGACTTTGTTACTGGGCAGCTTGATGTAAGCCTGGTAGCTCATGGTAAGTCATTTCACATCCCTTTTTTTCAGTTTTCCATCTGTAAAGTTAATATGTATTCTGCCAATAGTAAAACTGACTTTTGGGAAAAGCTCCAGGGGACCAGGTCCTAATTTTCGAGTATGCTTTAATCCAAATTCCTTTGAAGATATGAAATAATGAATTAAAGTCTTAAAGAATTAAAGCAAACAAGTAAAAAGGGAAATTCTTAATACAGATATTGCTCCGTTCCCACTCTTCTTTTTAATAAAGTCAGCAGTGCCAAAAGTTCTTCATATTAATGAAGTCCAGAGGTTTGGACTACCTGCTGCTATTAAAAAGAGTTCATCAACAAAGGAAAATAATTATTTCCTTTATTATAAAAGTAATTTTAAAAAAAGGAAAAAAAAAAAAGAAAACACAAACTTAATTGTTTTTCAGAGTAGAATTTTCCAATATTTTCAAAAATTGTCAACATTTACTAAATATTGTTGCTCAACCATCAGAGGTACTTTCTATTCTAAGCTCTTAAAACATTGAGAAAATAGAAGGCTTTGAGTAAATTGCTTTTTCATTGCTATACCTGTACAATCCCAGAGCCCAGAATATTTCTATATTATCTCTCTTTATTAACCTTAGCAATGTAGCGACTCAGGAAAATTTCTAAATATGACCTTTGCACTAAATTTGATCTTTGTTTTTTTCTTAGTATATATTTGTAATATATGAGGTCTCAGCACAACTGTTGGTGGTGCTTTGTTAGTTAATCTGCAGGTTTCCCATCTTGACAACATTTTCATTGCTCTCAGCTCCTGAAGGGCCGTGTCATGAGATTATTGAGGACCTGTTGCAGAAAATTGCCTTAAAGCTCTTTAATAAAAGCTGGGGAACTGGAATTTACTGTTATCATGGTGCAGAGAGAAAGTGTTAACTTACAGTACAAAGTGAAACTGTGACATGACTTTCACAATTAGAGCTATATCTCTTGAATGTAAGCTTAGGATAACAACTTTGGTATTAAAGTTAGTCACTCAGTCATTTGTAGGAGTTAGTAATATTTTTACTAAAATGCTCAAAGACCTCTTTTGATAGAATTGAAAGTCATTCAGCTGTGAAAACAGCTTATTGTGCCTACTAGCTCTTTGCTTTAAGGATCAGGGGAGAAAAAATTAAACAGAAAATATTATATTTTACAATAACCAACATTTTCTTGGTGCACTATCTCCATGATGTAGACTAAGCCTAAGGCAAAGAATAGAGTATCTTGTTTTTCAGCACTAAATTTACTAGAACATGTTAGGTATATTTCCCGGAGTTGTGACTTGTATTTTTAGCTTTCCAGCATTATAATTTAAGATAGACAGAGTCAGTAGAGTGGTTATGCAGAAACTCAAAGGTCTAACCTATGAGGATGCTGAAGAACCTACCTTGCATATATTTTGCATTGAAAAATCTCTACCTGTGTTTATGCTTATTCATCCCTATGTGAAATGCTCTGGTCAAACTAATTGATTTAGATCTCTATTTTGTTTGTTTCTTTTATTTCCCGTTTGTATGGCAACGATAACTTTAAGAAGGAGAAAAAGTTATGAATTAGGCTTTTTAAAAAAAATGTTGCTTCAAAATATTTGCTAAATTCTTGAATCGTGAGGATTCTTTCACTGTTTAAGGATGTCTGTCTATTTTCCAGTCCTATCCCAGGAGGAAAAAAGTAATTCCCACAGGGATCATGCACACAAAAGCATCAGACACTTTAAAGTGGACTCCTTCTGAGATTTTTTAATTCATTATATCAAAAGCAAAATATTGTCTCTACAGATATCACTATTTTGTATGAATTGTTTAAAAACATCTAAAAATTCAACAGAATCCCTTATATATTTATATTGTTATTCTCACTGATTTCAATTTCATTTCACGCATTTATGTCATTTTAAGATTGCAATTTATTTTAAAAGGCACAATATTTACACCAATCTCTAAACAGGACAGTACTCAGTGAGATCAGAGGTGTTGAGATCTGTGATCTTAATCCATAAAAATTTGCCTACTGCATAGTTACTGTCCAGCCATTATCGATGAGTTATTGTAATATGATAATAATGGTCAGACCTTAAACTGAGGGGGTTTATGTTGGTTTTGAGCTTTTTTAAGGTTGAATCAGATGATCTTTGGAGGTCCCTTTCAACTGGTGCTGACGTTCTATGATTTTTCACAAAGACGTAGAGAAGAAATCAAACAAAATTAATGCACAGACATAATTCAGATACCATTCATCACAAAATAAAAACAATAATTTTTTGGGGGGAGGGAGGAAGGAATCTGGATTTAGAGAACACTTAAGGGAAGTATGTGAGCTGTCAGAAAATCTGAGGGTTATGGGAAAGATGCACTCAACTGAAAAGGTGACTGAGTCAGCCATGTTGGATAAAAGCCTCTCCAGCCTAGAAGAAACAAAAACATCAGTTGCAGAAGCAGCTTTTTGCCTGCCTTCCCAAGTGGAAAAAAGCCTTGCTATTAAGTGCTCTGATAAAATAGTAGTGTGCCTGTAAGAGGCTCAAGAAGGGAAGTGCAAACTCAATAGCAACTGCTTTTGGAGTGCAGCTTTTACTTGGTTTTACCTGAATTGAAATCAAAACTTATTCACAGTTTTCACCTATTTTTCATGAAAATGGGAAGAAAGAAACAAGGACAAGGCATTCCTTTTTCGGCATGCTTAAGAGACTTTCTTTCCTCTATTTGACAGATTCCACTATTTCCAAAGGTGTTCTTTGGGTTTTATATGAAAAGCATTTCCCATAATAGTGCAAAATGTCAAAGACCAAAAGTGAGTGAAAAAGGATAAATTTATCTTCACTACCACTCCAGTTTTAAAACAATCATGTCTTCCATTTCACCTCTAGACTACTTCAGAGAAGTAACTGAAATCCCTTAAAAGTAGTATCTGTACTTACAGTATAACACAATTAATTCCTGACTCCTGTTGGAGGCATTTGTATGTTAAATAACAACAGTCTGAGCTGGAACTAAGACCTGATAGAAATCTTTGGCTATTTTAAGCACATTTAAATTATACTTTCCTTGCTGACAGACTGCAAGGTACTCATAGCAGCTGTCTCCAGAAAAAAAAGTAATTTTATTTTGCCTTATCACAGATTTTTCCCAAATATTCTCAAAGATAGTTTAATTAATATAACTATAATTAATATAGTTTCAGAAAGGCTGAGTAATAAAAATAGACCAAGCAGTTTGCTGAAGCTCTATCAGATTATGAAATACACAACGGGCAATAGAAAACTAACTGTTTGCTAATTGATAGTCAAATAGTTGATTAGTGCACATAGAAGTTCTCTGGGTGTTGCACATGTACCTGTGGTATTTCACATACAACTCTCTTACCTATGGACACTTGAGTTTTTCTGTGTAAAATATGTCTATAAAATTGACTGAGAACAAAGAAGAAGATTTGTACCAAAATATCTACTCCTAATTGCTATCATCAAAGTGAACTGAGAGTAAGAATTCATTCAGAGATAAAACCAACACATTGAAACCCATCATAGAACCTCTTCATACTCAGCTCTCTGAATCCATCTTCACTGTTAGTTCACAGAATCACAGAATAATGAGGTTGAAAGAGACCTGTAAGATCATCAAGTCCAACCTATGCCCTAACACCTCAACTAGACTATAGCACCAAGTGCCATGTCCAGTCTTTTTT
>VXBC01012253.1:366818-396992 GCA_013399945.1 Ploceus nigricollis | reverse complement strand
CACTGTCCAGCCACACTGTCCCCAGCCTGTAACGCTGTAGGGGATTTTTGTGGCCAAAATGCAGAACTCGGCACTTGGACTTATTAAACTTCATACTGTTGGACTCTGCCCATCCATCCAACCGATCTAAGTCTCTCTGCAGAGCCCTCCTTCCTTCCAATAGATCAACACAAGCTCCCAGCTTAGTGTCGTCTGCAGATTCACGTCAGCCTATGCATATACAAGAAATTGTCACTGAGAGATCCCTTAAAAATATAATGAGTCTTGGAAAGGGATTTATAGAAGCATTAATTGAATATTGTCTTAATATAGGAAATATATTTCCTATATTTCAGCAGGGAAACTATGATGAAAACTGATGAATCTTTCCTATATGGAAGGCTTCAGTTCAGTAGGTCCTCAGACTTCTTCTGAAATTCAAGTAAATAATACAAATGACCCAGAGATAAGTTTTTAATCCAATATGTAATTATTTGGATAAGGAATTGAAAGTCTCCTGTGGAGGACATCAGGTAGAAGTTAGAACTGTAATTTGATCCAAAAGCAACATAAGTTACTGTTGACTGATACTAAACAAGGAGGTTAAATGAGATGAAGAGAAATAATTTTTAAGGAAAATAGCCAGAGGTTATTATAAAGAAATAACTTGCAGAAACTGTATGTTTTCAAACAAAGCATTTATTACAAGAGTGAAACCATAGCTTGCTACAGAGAACCTTAAATTGTGATTTTTGACTAAAACAAATTTGAAAGCCCACTACAGAGATGTCACATGGTATTGAGTTGTTAATCAGGTGCATCGGGATAAAAAAAGGAAAGGAACACAGAGGAAAATATCAAAAAATTTAAACTCTATACTGATATTCAAAAATGAAACAGGTTTTGGAAATGTGAAGCTCACTGTTGTTTACTGGGTTTGAAACTCTTTTTGAGATAGATGGTGCTTGCAGATAAGAAGATAAAATTGTTTTGCAAGACTAGCACATGAAATCCTAGGTAATGCTAATTAGGTATTTCAAACCTCTTAACTTTCTATCAAAAAAAAAGTTAAATCAAAGCCACTTTTTTCCTAATATATTGCCCAGGTGAATAGGGCAAGGATAATACAAGTACAAAAAAAACCTTAATGTATCCTGTCTGCTCCTTTCCCCTAAAATTCAGGTTACAAATGAAAAAAAAAGTTTGTATTTTCTCCCATCCAGCTTTTCCTGGTTTTTAAATTATAAGTATTAGATTTTGTTGCCCAGTTTCTCTCTTTATGAAAAGCTCTTCAGTTTCCTCTTGCTGTTGCCTACGGCTTTTTCTAGTGTCAGAGCTCAGTTTATCTAATTATTTCAATACCGTGAAAATCATATTCCAAATTATGAGCATACCCCTGGAAGACTCAAGCCTGACTTAAAACAATTTTATTTTTTTCAAAAAATAAATATATTTGTAAGTGTTACTTCTATTTCATATGTGGGAAAGGCTGGTCACAACAAGCATGTTAAGATTAAAGTACTACATCCCATGAGAATTTTGACATTTTATGTTGATGGCTTTGTTATGAGCACCATCGGTAAAAAGAAATGAGCCATTTTTCAATCTGTTGTTTCCAATCACTGTGACAAACTATGGATAAATCTGACCAACATTTAACCAGCTGCAAATTAGGAAAGCTATGAACAGTAGAAAAGACAATGGATAGATTTTTCAGCACAGCGAAGAAGACAGTACCCCGGGCATGATCCATATTTTTTTGCAGTTCTAATGAAAAGGTCAAGGTCTATGAAGGCCAAGGGAAATATCTCAGGACCGCTCCCTTATGAATAAAAAAATAATTTTTTTCTCTGTCTGAGCATTTTTTTTCAATCATATTGTTATTTTGCAGGAAGTCTGCAGAGTGTAGCACACACATACAAAGTGTGAACATTCTTAAAATAAATTAATTAAAATGACAGTAACATTCCACCAAAATGTAAGAATATGGGTCTTTCAAAAAACCTTTTAAATGGTGGGGTTTTCTTTTTTTCTGTTGGCTGGATTGATCAGAATTTTTTGAGGTTTCTTGCTGCAACAGCTGTCCATGAAGCACAGACCCTGGAGTATTTCCATTTCTAGAGACATGTCCATTCACACTTGAAAGCATATTGTCTGCAGAGTTCACATTTCTTTATCTGAAGTCTTCATTTTCAAAACTTCCCTTCTGTTCCAAAATACATACTTCCATGTGCATTTTACTGTCCAAAAAAGAGCTATGAGAGAGTAACACCTAAAATGTTTTTGGTATTATAAAGTCGTGAATTATTATTTTCAATGTGAATAGCCATCCTGGGTTTGACACTAGAATTTATTCTGGCTTCTAAAGGTACTTTGTACTTTGTTTTAACAATCACAGAGTGACAGATCTTATTTTATTGTAGTTTCAAAAAGAATAATTTTGTTCTGTAACAAGACAGGGATGTTGAAGGACAAATAATGTTATTACCTCAACTGAATATATAAAAATGGAGATGTTAATATGTCTATTCCTATTATTAATAGGAAAGAGAAATGGTAATGGACAGTAAAGAAAGGAAGAAAAAAACCACAAAAAACCATCATTTGATGCAGAAAAATGTTCAAGGAATTTTATTTTCTTGCTGTCAGTTCCTTCAAAAACTTCCTGTTTCAGAATATGCAACGAATTCCAAATATGTTCTCCATTTCCAAGAGGAGAGGAGAGGCTTGTCTTCAATTAAATACTTGATTTCAATTTTGATCACATATTTAAATCCATTGATCTATAAATTTGTGTATTTAATGAAGAAGTCGGATTAACTTGTTTTGTACTTGCACAAGATTTAAAAAAAAAACCAAAAAGTTTTAATAATTTAGTAGGTTGCTGAATAAGGATTATTATGTGGATCTTCACAAAATAGGTTTTTAAATATAGAGGCTCTCTTTTTGTATTGATTTAAATAGAAGACACAAATTTACCCTTTTGCACCATAAAAAAACAAAACGAAAGTTTTGTTTCCTTTTTGGAGATGTAGCAAATTAGGAAATCAAATAAGAGGACACACTTGACTACTTGGCAACACAAGCCTAAACCAATAACATATAGTCCAAATTTATTCATCATAAAAAATGCTTAATCATAAACATTTCAGATACTTCAGATCATTGACACTTTTATTAAGTATTATTGAAAATTATACTCTTCTGCATTGGCTTATTTTTCATGTACTGGACTGAATGAAATACTTCAAAGTGCTGTTTTAGTTAAAAAACTTTTTTTTCCTTTGAAAGAAGCCATTTAATCAATTCCTGAAATTAAACAATCCATCAGTCAATCTAAGGTCAATAAATCACAGAAACTTTTTAATTAAAGAAATAATCTGTGATCATGTAGCTTTTCAAATGAGCAGCTAGATTGCAAGGAAAAAACTATTTCAGACATAGAAATTTCAAACTCATCCAAAAAAAACTGTCATGTCTATCAAAACCTTGGCAGGTGTGAGGCACCAGAGAGTGATTGGAAAATACACTCTAAAAAAAAAGGAAACTATATAACATAATTGAGAAACAGAATTTAGGAGTATATTTTAATAAAGTGATATTTTTCCAGTTGGCATATTGTTCTTGCTTGCAGTTGCTAGAGATTTAGCCGCTATTGGATTATTAATCAGTGAGTAAGAGTCTGGACACTTACAAAGGCACGTATAGAAATCAAAATTTCTAATTTCAAAGCCTCACTATTTGCTTCTGATACAAAACTAGGATATATTTTGCATATTCATTAATATCAGTCAGAATTATATCCATAATTTCAGTCATTTTCTCTGTTCATTCAGTTATATGGGTAAGTGGACTGAAACCAAAATATTCCCTCTAAAGTCACTGCACTGGGCACTTCCATTAGTCATCTGTCATTTTAAGTTCATAGTTTATGTACTGCAGTGCAGTTTCACAGTGATCCAGTATCTGATAATTTATTATTTTCAAAACATTTATTTCAGTGTTACTTCAGAGAATATACATACATTTAAACAACTTGGACCCAGGACTGGAAGGAACACTGGGCAAGTTTGCAGAAAATACAAAACTGGGAGGAGTTATGAGCCCCTCACAGACATGGAGGCCCAGCAGAGAGACCTCAACAATAGGGGACGGTGCAATCACTAACCATATGAAGTTCAACAAAGGAAAGTGCACCTGGGATAGGACAACCCTGGATGTACAGACAGACTAGGGAACGAGAGGCTGGAGAGCAGCACTGCAGAAAGGGACCTGGGGGTCCTGGTCAATGGCAAGTTGACCATGAGCCAGCAGTGCCCTGGCAGCCAGGAGGGCCAGTGGTGTCCTGGGGGACATCAGGCACAGCATTGCCAGCCGGGCAGGGGAGAGGATTGTCCTGCTCTGCTCTGCCCTGGGGCGGCCTCACCTTGACTGCTGGGGGAAGATCTGGGTGCAATAATGTAAAAAAGACATTAAGCCGTTAGAGAGCATCCAAAGGAGGGCCCACAAGGATGGTGAAGGGCCTTGAGGGGAAGCCCTGTGAGGAGCAGCTGAGGTCATTTGTTCTGTTCAGCCTGGACAAGAGGAGACTGAGGGAAGACCTCACTGCAGTTACAACTTTCTTATGAGGGGAAGAGCAGAGGCAGACATTGATTTCTTCTCTGTGGTAACCAGTGACAGCACTTGAGGAAATGGCCTGAATCTGTGTTAGGGGAAGATTAGTTTGGATATTAGAAAGAGGTTCTTCACTCAGAGAGTGGTCAGGCACTGGAACAGGCTCCCTGGGGAAGTGGTCACAGCACCGAGCTGGACTGAGTTCAAGAAGCATTTGGACAATGCTCTTAGGCACTCTCCTGGTGTGACTCTTAGGGTTGTTCTGTGCAGGTCCAGGAGCTGGAGTCAATGATCCTCATGGGTCCCTTCCAACTCAGCATATTCTGTGATTTGATAGAGAAAAAAATAGCTATTAAATGAAATTTTCATATTGAGGAAAATTATATTCAGGGATTATTTATCCTCCAAAAACAAAATGCCAGCTTGTCATTTGCTTTATAAAACTTTCTTCTTTAAAATTTTCTTTTCAGTACATGAAATGGCAAGAACACTAATGTTTTAGTACTTAGCTTCTTTCCCAAAAGATGAAGATTTCTCATTTTATTTTTGTCTGGGTACATGTAATTCTGGAATAATTCCATAATAACTGCACTGAATACACTGGCCCAATTAATGTAACAATTCCATCAAGTTCTCAAACTGAGAGCTACTCTCATTAACTTTTGTGTTGTATGCAGTAAATCTTAAGTCTGGAGGAATCTGACCCATTCTTTTAATGTCAGTAATATATATCTTTGATTTTGTATGTCATACCTTAGTCAAATGATAAACACTTTCCTGCACTATTAAAATTGTCCACAAAAGTGTGCTTCAAATTATTACTTTTTCAACATGGCATATTACTGAAAATCAATTGCTAATAAAAGTGGGCATCTTCTGTTGAATAATATGGTCTCTTATACAGATATATTTGGAATAAATTCTATATATCTACATTATTCTTTAAGATGAATACAAAGAAATCAGCTACCACTACTTTGCCACCGGAATACTTTAACCACCACTTATGGAACTCCATGTATAAAGTGTGAGAAGTCCTAAAGTGAATACATGTTCTGAGCCATTTCCACTTTTTCAATATGCAATACTCCCAGTTTTTATGGCTAGAATAACAACAAGACACAGAGCTTTTCTTATTTGGGCAATATATTGTTTAATTATGCATATAGGGATATGTGTATATGTGTATATGTATGGGTGGTTAAACATAAAGTAAAAAAAAAAAACAACAAAAGCCCAGGGCAAAAGGTTAGCTAAAAACCTATGTACTTCTGAGGATCTTTCTCTCTAAAGGCAATATGTTCTAGATATTAAATCCAAAATCCTCTTATCATTTCAGTGACAATCAGTTCCACAAATGCATTCTAAGAATGTGACTACACTTTTAAATGCTTTATATGAGAGATCTTGTGGGTATGGTATTTAGTGAAAGGGCAGGGTTGTACTTCTGGAGTTACTTGGATGAGAAACCTTCTTAAGAGCACAAAAACATTCTACACAATCCACAGTCTTCTAACTCATAATCTAAATTTTTAATCCACAGTAGTTCCAGAACACTTTTAATATGTTTGTTTGACAAATCTTCTATTTGAATTTGTTACATTTGTACTACGAATTTCCCCCTTTGCACACAGTTTTTGGTTTGTGGGGCTTTTGTTTTGTTTTGTTATATTTTGGGGTTTTTTTGGTTGATTGGCTAGTTGAGATATTTTGGGAGTTTTGTTTTAGATAGGTGGGGTTCTTTTACTTTTTTCTTTCAATTAAAATTAAAAACTTTGGGATTGAAGAACAAAGTTGAATCTTCTTTAATGTCTTGTCCAATTTATTTCTCTTGAGAAATAATATTTAGTGCTGGTAAATAATAATATTTAGTGAGATAATTTTTAATATTTAGTGAGATAATTTTTAATAATATTTAGTGAGATAATATTTGAGAAATAATATTTAGTGCTGGTATTTGCAGAATATTTTGCCCTAAAAGAGGAAGAAAGTGGCTTTTTACTGTCTGCCATGTTTGAGGTTTTCATGATTGTTTCATTTATACTTAGATAAACCTTATAGAAATTGTGGCTAAATATTTTTTGCATGTTTAATATTCTTTTAGACTTTTTTTTTTGCTTCTGCCATATTAAAAGTCAGAAAATAAATTTGTTGTAGGTGGAACTAAAAAGCATTAAGTGCCATAAAGATCAGTGTTACAAAAATAAGTGAATAATAGGATTGATTGATGCTAGGTGGGAGTTTCTGAGGCAAATGGTGTATTCAAACCAGGGAGGGTGTTTTTCTTTGACCTCAATTAGGTTTAGTCATTCTGACTATGCAGAACAGAGAACATTTGTAAATTAACAATCTCAGTACTTTTTGCACTGAAATACAATGTCGTGTATAAAAGCTGTGAAAAAACCTCTCATTTGTGTGTGTATGAACATGTCATATAAATTCTGGAATTAAAATCTCTGGGTCTACTTGATTCGTGTCTGGATTAGGAGGTGAACTAATTGAAGTAAGAAGCTCTTATATATCTTTTATTCCCAGGGATGTTATGAAAATCCCACATTAGTCATTGAATTTCAGAACACCTCCTTATTTATTTAAAGAAAAAACCTTTAAATTTGTATCTTTAGTGGATGGCTCTCATGTTTCCTCTTTGGGTTTTTTTTGGTTTTGTTTTGGGCTTTTATTCTGACTCAAGAAACTGAGTTGTTTTTTGGTTTTGTTTGTTTGGAGGTTTTTTGCCAGACTATGCCTATGTTAAAACAAACAAAAATTGAAAACATTGAAGAATCTCCTAAAGGTAGAAGAGGGTGAAGACAAAAACTTTATATTTGTAAAGACAAAAAGGTGTACTGTTTGAAAATGGGACTCTCATGAACAGTAAACATCAGTTACCAAAACTAGTGACATTTTCCTAGAAGTTTCAAAGGAAAATGATTATGTCACATGCCAGCTACCTGGAAAATTCTATATAGCACTCTGCACATCTTTATTTCTATACAAAGCTGGAATATAGCTGAAGAAAATAAACCACTTTTCAAAAAGAGAAACATTTCTTCAACATCTAACAAAAGATAATCTAAGATCTAACTTCCCCGACTTTCTTATAACCTTAGGATGTCATGTTATTGCAATACTTTTGCAGTATTAATTATTTTTTCTCAAAAGAATTCGTTGCAGGTAGCCATAGGAAGCCAAAAACCTGCTAGATTCACAGACATTTAATATACTTCCATGATCAAAGTCTATAAGAAAATCCAATGAGTAGATCTTGTACATAAATTTATTCCTTGATTATGAAGACATTTACAGCTATGAAAAATACACAGTAGTCTTAGGAATTGTAAAATTTTACAAGAAAGTAATGTGAGCACAAGAAAGCCAAATTTTACAAGAACTGCAAATAAATATCATTGTGATTATATTGAAATACACCCATTGTAAGGATGCTTAGCTCAATATAAGTTTCAACATAAAATCTAGAGAAACGGTATAGGCACAGAACACTAAAGGTTCTCAGAAAGGACCCTTTCAAAGTTAAATTATACTAATTATAATATATAAATATAATATCAGCATCAATAACTCTAATAGTAATAACAACACTATATTCCTAATGCTAATGTTACTACTTTGAAATTTAATTGTCTCATTTAATGTCTGTGTTACACAAATCAAATTGCATTTGTAGTAGCAATGTAAATGCTAAAGAGTTAAGGTGTCTTTTCTATTCAAGCCCTGTGACTTCTTTAAAATAGTCATTAAGAGGATGAATTTATTCACCATATGAACTATTACAGCTTTACCTTTAGCCTTTGGGACTTTATTATGGCATCTAACTAGAAGAAAAAATAGTTGAAGGATACCACATCATCTCTTGAAAGCATTGTTTGTTCAAACATGCCATAATTCAATATATCTCCAACAGAACTACAAAACAGGGTAAGAATTTCAAATAACTTATGCCTGCCTACATTCCTTCTGATGTCTGAATTTCATTGTTATAATTTTGTGAACCTAAATCCAGTAAAAAGGGTTTGCCTAGCATACAGGGTTCCACTGATTTTAGTGAAGCTTCAGCTACTGAGAGTTGCATTAATAATGGTGCATAGTCAGCTAGACAGACTAATCCAGCAGGTATTGCCCAGTTTTACCTTCACCCTTTTTAAATTTACAACACGACATGTATATGTACTACCTCTACCCCATACCTTGCAGAACAGCAACACTATGAAACTTGGAGTTATTAAGGTTTTTTTTTGTTTATATGACTAGATATTTTACAAGTATTTTCAAAAATATTTGTACAAACCCACTTCATCTTTTTCTGCACCACTTTATCCAACGAAAGTACCACTTTGTTAGGGCCTTAACATGGAATGTGGAGGACTTGTTTTTGAAGCAGTGCTGTACAGGACTAAAGCAGAAATTTTCCCTTTCTCTCTCCTACTTCTGTCATTCATCCTGCCTCATCAGATAATTAACATTATGAAGTGGGAGTCAGTAGGCAGGGCATTCAATGGGGTTCTAGTTATTAGTGTTATGGTAACTTCAACTGAAAAATTTCAACACAATACTCTCAGAGAACCCTAAGTTACCTATAACCTCATGGCCATACTTGTCTAGGAAAACAAATCCTCAGAGGGAAGGGGTTTGTGAACACTTCCATCTCCTACATTGCTTCTTAGATTAGGGAAAGGCATGGAAGGGAGCTCATTATGCAGTCTGTGCTCTTTCTTTATGTGTAATTATGTGTATATTATTATCCATGTAATAATAGCCACGACTGACAGAACAGGATGCAATGAATGTGTTAGGAATATCAACAGTTCTAGAGATTTTGTTCTAAACCTCTCAGTGTTTCAAGATTTGGATGGCTGTAATACAACTCGCTTTCCACATCACTGTGAATAATATTATATAATGTAAAACTGCACACCACTGTAATTAATCCAATTAGTCCCCAAGTCTCAGTATACTAGTAAATTAAACGTGATGAGACAGGTTATGACACTAAAGCCATTCATCACAGAGAGCTCTTTCCCATTGAGCATCCAAACCACCTCGAGCGAGAACACGTCTTTAGTCCTAAACCAAGAAAAGGATTTCTTGATTTTTTTTTTTTTAAATTTTTTTTTCTTGGGTGGAGAGGGAAGAGGAAATGTCTAGAAGACCATGCAAACCACTATGAGGATCCAGGCAACTTTCTATTCTGTTGTATCCAGAAATCATGTGTTTAACTTACTGGTATGAATATAGCCAAAAGATTCAATTTTAACACAATTATCTTGAAATATCTGGAAACAAAATCTCTATCCATATAGCCTACCATATATTCTAATAAAATGAAAAAGTAATAAAACTCCTTAGGGACATTAAATGTTAGTGTTTAATTAAGATGGCTATAAATAAATTCATTACAATGTGCAAAATATAATTTGAACTTTTTTTCTTCTTTTTAATATTTTGAGCAGTGAAATAACTCCTAGGTCTGGAGATGTCAGTGAACCAAGCAACTACCAGAATTCTTTGAAAAAGTATTAGTTACCTATTTGGTATAAAAGCTATTAAACACCTCAAGGTAGGTTTTGAAATGTGCTCAAATCTTATCCAGTACTAGAATTTCTAATGTTCTTGAACAGTTACTGTATCAAGTATGATGATATCACACTTGTTCACAATACGGTGAACAACATGAATCTCCTTAAAATCTAGAACTGACCTTTATGTTTCAGACATTTAGGTGAATTGAAAAGATATAACAAACTCAGTGTTGTAAAAAGTCTTGGAAAGATATTTAGATATGGAAATTAGTTCATTTACTCAGATGTATTTTGACAACTCATGGCAGAGTTACATGTCTTCCATGTAAATTGGTATTTAATGCCTTAATGAGTTGTTTGTCCTCAGAATGTTACATTGTTAGTTTCTTGAAGTGGTCTCATTTAGGAGGAAAATATATATTAGTCAAGATATCCATACAGGTCTGATGAATGTGTCTATACACTTTAATTTGTAAGGGGTTTTGTTTTGTTTATTTATTTATTTTAATTGTCTGTTGGTGTCTTTCAGGGGTCCATAGAAAAGAGGCATAGAATAACTCCAAAATAGTACAATTCATCATAATTTTCAGCAATACTGAACTTTTTTTTTCTAACTTTTGCACAGAAAGCTGGAGAAAGTAACTTTTTAATTGAACAATATTTAGTATTTGGAGTTTTTTAAGAGTTAAGTTTCATCTTGCTTAAGTGTTAAGCATCATCTTCTTCTGCTTTCTGCATTTCCCTACTCTGTCATTTACCTTGTCTGCTGAATTACCTTGAGAATAGATTTCTTTTTCCTTTGCTTTTTATTTCTTGCTCTTTGTTCCACAGCAGGGCACATGGGTGCTGTGAGGCATCATATGCTCTCATCTTGCATCATCAAGAAACGTGAGGGGTCACTGTGAAAGGCACCTCGTGATCAGCTGTTGTTATTGGCAGTGTGTAGAGAGCTTTGTGTGGACCAGTGAGCCTACTCTCCTTTTAAACACTATTGCTCCTATGGAAAAATTGGTTTCAGAAGAGGATTGGATGACTAGTTCAGGCATGGCTATCAATAGCATTGTCATGTAGTGTTAGTTGAAAATAAATCCTTCCTAAGGAAATATATTGCATCAGTAGCACTGCTGAACTTGTGAGATAATATTTCATCAGCAAAGCAACATTGTTGAATCAGGATAAAATCCTTTGCAAGTAAATTAAATCATATTCCAATGAACAAGCCAAAACCATCCATATATCAGAATAAAAATGAATAGAGAAAAAATGGAAATATAAGTCATCTAAATGTACTAAGAAGAAGAAAATCCTTTGGTCCCAGAGACAGAACCAAAGAAGTGAGTCCACCATACCTTAAGGGATAAATATAAACCAGGTTATTACTATAGGCACTTAATATGAATGTCCTACAGGAAAATTGAATTTAGTGCACTCTTTAACTTATTGAATTCTGTTTCTAAATTTTTGATTCAAAAATGTAAGACAAAGACACATTTAATCCCTGATATAGTATAGTCTAGATGAAAAAATAGTGCAATATGAAGGTAGGCCCCTTCAGCCTCTTTAGCCCTATCCCTTTTTTTACTCAGCTGAAGCTCTTAAGAGAAAAAAAAAAGTTCAAAAAATCAAGATTATTCATTCAAATTAAACAAGAAGAATGAGAGAAAGAACGATTATGTAGTCTTGTGTCTGTGCACTGAGAAATTCAGCACTTGTATTTTCTCTTGGGAATGTAAAATAGTACTGCTTTACCAAGTATTGAAAGCACTGAAGTCAGCTCTTTACCAGGCAGGTAAAATCCTTCTGCTTTGAATGCCTAGAAGCACTCCAAATGATAGCACAGGCTATTGCAATGGGCTTTGCAACATAGTAGCAATTATTCACTATCATGTTCATATTCAGGTAAAACCATGTGAATTCTATATATCTAAGACAATTCAAATACATAAAACTCTCAACTGGGCTTCAATTTCTGTCCCAACTGCTGTTCTTTTCTAAAGCAATTGAAGTGTTTGAACAATTTTCTACATTTTCTTTACCATATTGTAAGCATTTTTCTTACCACTGGTCCTTTTTTCTCATTTCCCTGTTCATCTATATTGGTTATAAAGAAAAAAAAAAAACCAGGAACAGAATAATACTCACCTCTTACTATATTTATTACGAGGTGGCATACATAATCTCTGTGCCTAAGAAATTTATCTCTAAACACTTAAATTTTCTATCCATTACTCAAAATCATTCCATTTCACCTATCATTTCCTGCATACTTCCAAAATTTGTTCTGCTGAAATTCAGTCTCCTTAGGCCTCACTTCAGTACTGGATATAAACTAAAAGAGATTGCATTACAACCTTCATGGTTACCTTTTATCCCTATACTGTGGAGCAGTAGTGTACTCATATTTACAGAAACCCTGATATTTATTTCTTCACATAGTATGTTGCAACTTATATCATTAGGCTTTTTTTAAAAAAAAAAATTCTTTTCTCATGGGTAATAGAAAACAACTTTTATTTTATTTAATATATAATTAGAAAGATGGTAGTCAATGTTTCTGATGTCTGTAGACCTTCAATCCTTTTTACATATGCAGAGGAAAACTCTCACATAGGTGGCAGATAATTTTGTGTCAAAATTATATATTAGGTTTATAAATTGCCAATTATTTCTTCCAGCATTAACACAAATTAACATTTTACAATGCCTTGAATGTGAAAAATGTGTAAACATCCCTAAAATTCTCTACCAGCCTAATTTTCAGCATTAGAATTTCAAATTTTGTTTCATTTATCCTTCAAGGATTTTTCAGAATGTCTCAAATTATGGGTGCAAATAGATGAAATAGAAAAGATAATTTATTTTCATCTGCAAGATGAAGTTTATTTCAGTTAAGGAGCTCTCTAAAATTTCTATAATGTAAATTTATAAGTAAAGGGAGACCTATGTAAACAGACTTCCCTTTCTCCTTATCTCCTGCTAGATCTCACTTCTATTTCTCCTCTAACCAGAGAGTAGACACAGATGAGAAGTGAGGTCAAAAACTGTCCACAGATGGAGATCCTCCCACCTGTACCACCAGAAGGCTCACAGAGCTCCTACAGCCCTAGGAAATATTTCTACATAGCAGGGTTGCCTTAGTTATCCTTGTGCCAGAAAGCAGAGCTAGAATTATTGCAGGAACAGAGCCCCTCTCTGGCTAGCTGGATACCTCAGGAAGACAGTGGCTTTGGGAGGGATACACTCAGTAGGGGGACAGGTAGTGAGACCACCAACTGAAACTAAAAAGAAGAGTATATAGCACTTGGCAGTGATTTATACTATGGGACAGCATGGTCAGCCACACAGGTAAAGTAATTACTAGGAAAGCCACTTAGAGACCACCTTTCATTCTGTTGGATGCATTTCATATAAAAAAACCAAAAAACCCAAAACAACAAAAAAGGCGCACACACCAATCCATGAAAATATTTCTGTTGTAGATTATGCCCTTACTGAGAGCAGCTGTATTTCGTTCCGTAGCTGAAACTGTCTTCCTAGAGCCTTTCTACAGCTATCTAACCAGATATATAATAACTCTATCTAATAGACAGAGTTATTCTATGTCTTGTTCCTCTTAAAGCAAGAATTAAAATATATCCTTTATGTTTATCTTCCTCTGCTGCCCTATTGAGGGTTACAGAAGGAAAAATGCAAAGGTTCCAATTGGACGATTGGATCAATGCTTGACCTCAGAGAGGAAATGTGCGGCTCTAAAGAACCAAATGTTCTTATTCACTCTTTGCTGCAGATAACAACAATTTGCACTGTTTGTTGCAACACATCAAATGCTCAGATATTAACAAATATGCTCAAATATTGATAATATTAATATTATTACATGTTTTAGTTACCTTGTTGCATTTGTACTATGAACAAGTGCATGGAAAGTCGGAACAATTAGTAGTTTAGTGCTGCAGACCCACACAGTGAAGCTACAGAAGCCAAATCAGGAAAAGTGGGGGGTGTGTGTGTGTGTATGTGTGTTTGTGTGTGATGGTTCAGTTGCTGCCAACAGTCTGTAAACATCAGAGCATGTTATTCATCCTCACAGACAATACATCTTAGAACAGTCCAAATTACCACATGTGTTAAATGCCATTCAGACAGTCTGTCTGCTTTTGTCTTCTCACCTTTTCTTTATTTCAAAGTGAGGAGAAATTGGAGCAAAGAGGATATCACATTGTGTGTCACATTTCTTGTTTAAGACACTGCAGCTTTAAACCCATAATTAATAAGGCTGAAGTTTTACAGTTTCATGAGTTCAGTGGGCTGTATGTCATGTAAAGTCAGTGACTGGTTCAGGTATCAAGCAAAAAAACCTTCCAAAACACCAGCTCTCTTGTGGCACCCTCCAGTTTATTTTGTGTGTATGCCTGTCTGCTTTCTTCAGACTATCCAAGAGTAACAATTAGCTGTGTTTTTTTTCTCTTACTTTCCGGATGATCTGGAACTTCGTTAGCAAATAACCTTCACAGAAGGGAGCCTTTAAAGAGTACCTTCACAAACAAAGTCACAAGAGCAGGTTGTGCTATTTTGTGGTAGTTTACTCAGCTTGCCTCTGTTAACAGTGAAAGATAATAACATGTTTTTGTGTAGTTAACTAAAAGGCTGTTCCCTAGGTCATGGTAATTGTTTCACTGAAGTCCACAAAAGGCATAATTGAATGTAAATGAAATAATTAGAAAATGCAAATACCTGTGGTTTAAGCATGTGCATTTATATGCCTCACACAAAGGTAAATAAAACTTTTTAGCAAACAGGTGAAAAAGGTGTCTTGCTCTGACTGTTTAATTATTCTTGCTCTGACTGTTTAATTAGTCTTCCAATGATTCTTTCATATACACTGGAATACACACTGGAATACTGAGATAGAAAAAATTTAGCAAGTTTTGTCACATCTTCCTTGTCTAAAGCTCTTGTGACAATGATAGGCAAGGAAAATGGAGGGGGAGGATGCAGTAAGGGAAAATGTCATGTCTGTTAAATTGTCTTTAAAACACCTAGCAGAGGGTTGGGTTCTGTAAGCAACATAAATGTTTAACCCAAAAATTCTTTATATCATTGTTGCCAATTTAATTTTGAATTTACAGCTTCACTAGCATAGTTTATATTTAGGTTTGCTGCAGTGTTGACGGGGTTTTTAGAGTCTATAGGATATCTTTAAAGCTCCAATAATCTCAGACATTCACAAAGCTTGTATTCCCTCTTATTTCCCTGTTAAACTGCTTGTAGGTTGATTCAGTGCTGTAACTGTGATTTTTATATCAGACTCTGTAAACTCAGCTCCTCAGACTCTTCTATTCTAAGAGGTGCCCCTTTGCCAGGGACCCTTCTCCCACCCCCCAGCCTTTTTACGAACATCAGCTAAGAAATTTCAAGTAGAATAAAAGATTGGCAAAGTTGAGCCATATTTTCTCTTGCATGTACATAAAGGAATATTTAGGACTAGTAAAATGGGTGTTTGGCTCCATCTTTAAGCATGAACACAACTCATTTGTTCCATATTTATTCATCTTCTGTTAAGATACATTTGTCAGGGAGATGATTGTGGTGATACTGTCACTTTGCTATCTTGGACAAATAAGAGGCCAAATCACTTAGGAAAAGAACACAACTTATTCTACCCTTACATTCCTCAAAAAAGCAAAGAGAGCAAGTGAATGGAGGAACACAAGACTTCTGTGTGCTGATTACAGTAAAAAAACCCTCTCTCAAAAAAGAGTGAGATAATTCTCACCAGCCTGGAAGGCAAGATTATGTGTTCATGTGTTCATGGAATATATCCACTTCTATGCAGTGTTTATTCTGGAAGGTTAAAAAACAACATAATATGAATTTATGTTTCCTTTCTTTTTTTTTTCCCCTTTATTCTTATTGATTTGGATGTTGAATTTCCTAATGTTAAAAAAATAATGTTCTTCACTGAAATTTTGCCACAGTTATCATCTCACTGCATTACGATGCAGCATCATTCCCATAAAAGGTATCTGTTCTGCAACTTCAGAGGCACAATTTCATTAGCCTGTTTCTGTCTTGTTGGAATCTTCACAGAAGAAAACCGTCTTCCAGAACAAGCATTTTAAACAAAATTATCAATTATCTTTCTTTTTAAAAGGAATATGCTAGAAATATTTCAGAGAGCTAAAAATGTCAATATCAAGGTAAATCTTGAATGATTTATACTCACAAAATGTCAACAGTATAATGCAAAATCTCATCTTCATAACACTATATTGATTATGTTGTTAAATGCTTAAAACAAAAGCAAAAGAAGTATTTGGTCTTAAGGCTCATCCTTAGGATTTTCTACAGTTCAAACAACATATGGTCAAAAATGTGTTTGAGGATACTTGAATAAATAACACATTGAAAAGAACCTTCCTAATCTTTACTGGTTTCCATTTGGGGTATGAATGTTTAGAATAAGTTTTTAAGTGCTGTTCATATCATTCAAGTCAGAGCTTAAATGCTTTCAGCATGTTTTCCTGTGGTAATTCTCTCACAAAGAGCAGTGTTATCCATTGCAATCCAGGTTAAACCAGAACTCCCTATGTTTCAATCCTTTGCCAAACATCAGCATCCTCTGCTGTTTGAGATCATCACTTCAGTATACATCTAAAAGGTTCTTCAGGATTACTGATTAGGAGGACCACATACTCAGCATCTGAAGGTCTTATAAGACAACCTGTAATACCTGTTCCTGCCTTGCTGAGCAAAATTAAAATGTAAAGCTACACCTAATGTGTAAGTTAGATTCCTCTGAAAATACCAGATGCAGTTCAGTGCTTTGCCCCATGATAAAATGGGCAGAGTTTTAGAGAGTAAGTACGAAAACAGCACAAAGCCAGCCTTATTCACTAATGAGCCTTTGATCATGTAATAACCCCTCCTGCAGGAAATCCCTTGATGGCATGTTTTCTCACTTATTACCTTCCCCAGACAATACTTACACAGAATTGAGCTAACAGAAGACAAAGACAGATTATTAGGCATTGATTCTAGTTTTCATTTTCTGCCTCCCTCTCTGCACAGCAGCTACACAAATCTCTCTTCACAGTCCAAAATAAATGTTCCGTGAATGTAATGTTCTTCACAGTAGAGGAAGCACAAGCAGCCCAAGCTAAAGAGGAAAAGCTAAAAATGACACAATACAGCTTGCAAATAGACATCAATACAGACAGACTGATACACTGTAGAGAATTATACAGTTCTCCCATGCTAAATAACTTTCTAAAGAAAACCAAAAACAAATGAACAAACAAACAACAACAGCAACAACAAGATAGAAAGTAAAGGAAAATAAAAAGGAAGTTATAAAATAAAACCATAATAAAATAAGAAAGATGAAAAGAAGACTTATGGGGAAGGACTCAAGGTTGGTTTCCATTATGTGGTGAAAATTGGTGTAAGATGAATCAATATCAGGAATTCTGAAGTGGAGAAGTACATGGTTGATCATACCATCAGGCAGATTTGGGTGGAGTGAACGCAATTTTGGTCAGCGTCTGACATATTTGCAATGTAAGCAGAATTGGTCTATCTAATTATGTGTTTCACTGAAATTTATCATTATTATTGGTTTCATTATTTCTATACACAGAAACTGAACTACATTAACAGAGTAACACTACCACTTTCTCATAAAGACAGCTGCAAAATGATTTTTTGCTTTATGTTTCTGTTGCAGAAGTTGTCATTATTTTGTCTCCTTTTTTCACAAAAATGAGACAATATTATTTCTTTCTGTCTGGAAACTGAAATAATATTATGTGTTTTAGTATTGTTATGCATTAGCTCAGATATAGCTTCTAAAAAGCTAAGGCTATCCATGTTAACATCCAAAGCTAATCTTCAAGCTGGGAGAATAAGAGTAGACAAAACAATTTAAACCCAAGAGAGGCATCTGATCTGTACTAAAGAAAAATAAATAAAATAAATTAACAAAATATATTTTTTAATTTAAAAAAATAATGCTTCTGTCCCAGAGTGTCTGAATATCAGAATATCAGAATCTGAAGATACCAAAAAAGAAACGATATGGAATAAAAGTAAGCTTTCCACAACTCATACTCCTCTCCTAAAGTGATAAAGTAAGAAAAGTAAATACCAGGGTAAAAGAGAGATAAAATCACAACAACAAAAAGTAAAACAAGATCTGAAAAAAATGCACCTCCAAGTCATTTAGCAGCACAATTTTCTGGGACCTGTTACTGATAAATAAACACTGCTTTGGAAAATAGCATTATGTTTGAGATGTTTCAGAGAAGGAAAATTCTGATTCAAAACATTCCAAAGTGGTGATGCTTTTCTGTCTCAAAATCAAGTATGGTGGTTTTCTCTATTCTATGCTGCAGTCTTCTTGGTTCACTTGCAGTGCTCCAGCTGCAAATAAGTCAGAGGGAGAGCTGAGTCCTCGCACTGAATGGAGATGGAAACTAGAACTTGGTTGGCTTGAGCACCATCCGGGCAGGGAAAGTGTGCAGAGCAACTCTGGGTCCTTGCTAGCAGAGATGCTGTGTGTCACTCCTGCTGCAGAACCCCCCTTCCCAAAAACAGCTAAAATCCATGAGAGGGTTGGCAGCATCCAAGCTGAACAGGCACTTCAGCCTGTAATGACAAGGCCAGGCCTCCTGTTACTGAAGTTGTCCTAGAACGGACACAGCCCAGCATTGTTTTCCAATTCCTTTCAAGTATTGAAACATGCTCTAGAACTATTTCTCTCTCAGCTTGGGTGAAAACATAATTCTTATGTAAGGGAACACTCGATGGCTACAATTGTCAGCAGTTAGTTTAGTAAAGGTCCTTATCATATGGTCAAAATACATAAATAAATAAATAATGATGGTTCAAAGAAGTTAAAAAGCTAGAAAACAGGGAGAGAAAAGAAAGAAAAGGATCTATCCTTTTGGCAGCAGCCTGGATTTATGCTGCATTTAAATGGTCATGAGACTGAAGACAGGGACCTTCATCTAATTTTAGGCAACTCTCTTTTCATTCTGTCATTTATGCCATTCTGTAAATTGGAAAGCAATACTCTTTGAGTTCCTTATGAGGATGTAAATATTAATGTCTATTAGGAAATCAAACACTGTAATAAAGATTCCTACTGGAAATATATACTAAATAGATTTATGACAAGTGAAGTTGGACTAAAAATTTTGTTTACAGTCATTGAGGAACACAAAGAAAATATCTGCATCTCCAACAGATGGGGATATAAATATATAAGTAAATTTAACCACAAGCTGTTTTAACAGTCTGCAGGCTGAAAAAAAAAAAAGAAAAGGACATTGGATACATCTTTGAGAAATTTTTAAAACACCCTTAATTTTAAGCAATTATTTCAGAATTATAACAAAAATTATCTATAATTTTGTTATCTGAAAATCTTTACGGAAACTGACACACTGCTAAGATTTCATAATTAAGCTAGCAGACAAAAATGGAGTCAATTGTAACTACGAATCATTTAGATTATTGAAAAGAAATTTAGAGCATTAAATGATGAAATCTCTTATCAGTCATTTGCTGGTTATCTGTCAGATTTAAAGAGAGCCTGATACAAGTTTAGAAATAGGATTCAAGATTACTAATGAGAAACAAAAAAAAAAGTTTCACTCAAGAATAGGCTATCTTATCTACTTTTTTATACACAGAATTTTAAAGGATGTCTTGATGCTAACTCTTCAGTGGATTAATTAACGTTTTCATTTTCATGCCATATTTAAAATTTTAAGATTCATTGCCTAATGTGTTTCAAAATAAATTACTTAGGCTGCATTTGCTTATTCTATTTATCTTGACAAAACCATTTATCACCTTAAAAAGAGGCAGCAAAATTGTAATATTGATGCGACTAAGAGGCCAAGAAATTAAGCTTCATGTATCATTCAGTGCATCAATATATGGAGTTCACGAAAAAACACCATATCTCATACAGGTAAGACTTGAGGAACACTGGCAAGTGTGGGCTAATACATATCAGTTCCCATATTTTACCAGTCCAAAATATTCTGCAAAAATTCCCATTAATTTCATTTCTTCTGGGCAGGATGTTAGGTAAATGGCATGATTATAGTCACCTTCATAATGAGTTGCTGTGAAAATAACTAATAATGGACAGCATCCGTATTAAAAATAAATCTGCACCATCAATTGGGTAAAAATTACTCAGGGCTCAGGATCAATTATCTAGTTCTCATAGCCTCTTCCTGAAAAGTGGGATAAATAAACTTGGAAAAATTCAAAGTTCTGCTGAATTTAGAACACTCAGGAAAAGTTCACACTCTTCGCTTTTTAGTGTCAAAGATGTCAATATTAATTATAATGCGTTAAGAGCTTGACAGCCTAACAAACAGGTGAAAAATTGGATCACTCCATTCTACTCTAGAACAAGACTCCTTGTGGTTCATGTAGTATGTATTAATCCATGGGTAACTTGTTACAAAAGCTGTACTTCATTGTATCTTCCATTTAAAATATAATGGCTCCTTGCAGTGTTTTTGTCAAAGTCACACTTTAAGAAAAGCCTTTTGATTATTAAAGCTGGTTTTTAGCGGCTTCCAAAGAAACCCTGGTAGGCCCATAGGCTGTGTAAACAAGCTGAGGTCCTAGAATTTCCATAGTCTTATCTCACTAAATTTGTTCCATAATTTCTTCAATAAAAGACATGAGACATATTGCTGATGTGCAGCATGGTGGAACCTGGTCTTGTTAAGATGATGCTAGCAGTACAGATTTTTTCATTATAGATAGTCCAAACACATTAAGAAGAGTTGAAGAACTTGTTTCCTGGAACAAGTTCAAGTTAATGTGATTTCATCACATAAGCATCTTGAACCACAATATCTTGGAGGCAAGATGGATACCAATCTGAGAAACAACATTTTTTGTTCTTTTCTGTAACATAATATTTGCATTTGAGACAATTCTCTTTTTTTGCAGTCACTTTACATAAACACATAGGTTAAAACCAAAGCAAATCAACCAAACAAATCCAGTTACCAGGACTAAAACTAAAATGTAGATAAAATTCAATGAAATTATAAAAAAATGTAGTTGTTAACATGAAACTCAGTCTGGTAATACAACCTCTCACAGGTTCACAAGTAGAATCTGAGTTGGTTCACACTTTTGTGTGAGATTAAAAAGATCTCTAGCATCATAGACAATTTCTGGAATATAATGTTAGACTAGTTATTACTGTAATGTGAACCCATGTAAAAATGGAATGAAGAAAAGGGAAAAGAAAGTCAGTCTAGCAATTGGAATACCTATAGCCTGGAAAGAAAGCTTTGAGATGAAATGTGGATGACTGATAGTATCAATAGCCTAGTTATAATTGTGTTCCTCTGATTTTAAGGGCCATATTTTGTGTCCCTCAGGCTAGATTCTGGCCAAAGATCATCTGCCTGGTAGAACTCTGCACTGACCTTAAAATATATAAAGAGAAGCAAGAGTCCAGAGAAATTAGTTAGTGGTTAGATTTAAGTTAAAGATAAAAGCTAAATGTAAAAAGCCTGAAAAACTACCAAATAGAGGTAAATATTTGGCTGTACTGCAGACATCGTTCTTGGACTTTTTTCTGAATCTGTAGGACTGATTCAGACAGTGGTAGTTATACCATCTTCTGGAAATTTGAGAGCAAAATGCATGCTTCTGCATTTACCTAGTTGAGATGAGTCTCTGATTTAAAATCCAGCTATCTGAAAACTTACTAAGTTGTATTGTAGTATTCTGGTCTAGAAATAACTCCTGAGTTTCATAAACCTTGAACACAAATAAGTTTTGCTTTTTTATGTTTGTTTCTTTTTTTTCCTCATTAGGCAACTTTGTTTCAAAACTTTCAGAGAGAAAGATGAAAACATGTCAATTAATAAGTTATGCTAAAAATATCTCTTCATTTTGAAGCAACTGAACTGTCTGATATGTTTCAAAACAGAATAAAAATCACTGCTTTCTGTCTCCTTTCTGTTCACTCTAAGAGTGAATGCTGTTCATCACATATGCAGGGATGATACTTTTTACAGCTAATCAGACAACTCACTAGAAATTGAAGTTCAGTTGGAGAGATATATAGTCATGGTTCTTTTGGCAATGCTCAGAAATATTCAGAAAAATAATAATAATATTCAGAAAATAGCAATAAATCTGTAAAAAACCCTTATTTTTTATTTTCTAAACAGAGATAATTTTTTTAATATTATTGAATAAGAGCTCCAAGAGAATGAAGATGAAACTATACAGCAAATGAAGACTAAAGGATATTTATAACCTGATGTATAGTACAAAATTTATCTTGCATATTGCAAATTTTGGGTTGATTATAACTTCAGACAACTGGAAGAAGCTTCATGTTCCCAAAGTCTTCAAGTCCTCATGGGGGACTTGAAGAAGCATGGTGCCTGCTGAGGAGACAACAAACCAAGGCACAATCAGCCCAGGAGATTTCTAGAGCGGTTTGATGAAAATTTCCTGGCAGGGGTATTGGAGGGGCCAAGAGAGGCTTTGTCTGCTCGATCTCATGCTTACAAACATGGAAGAATCAGTGTGAGGGACAGTATTGGCTGCAGGTGATCAATTTCATGATTCTGAGGAAAGAGGATCAAGACAAAAAGTTGGATCATAATGCTGGATTTTGTGAAAACAGAATTTGGTCCTTGGCATTCCAAGATCTGCTTGTAAGAATCCGAAGAAAAGCAGTCTTGGAATGCAGTCATGGAATGTAGTCATGGAATGCAGTCACAGTTTTACAAATGCCAAACCCCACCTGGACTGAGTCCAGCAAGCAATCCAATCCTTCCTTGTGAAAGGAAACAAGAAAGGTTTCTACAGCTATATCAGCAGAAAAAAGAAGACTAGGGAAATCAAGGGATGGTTGTAGGAGGCAGGGGTGGAGAACTGCTGACAAAGGACATGGAGAAGGCCAAGTACTCAATATCTTCTTCAATTTGGGTCTTTATGGGTAAGCCCTCAGAAAAGTGATGTTTCTGAGACCTGTGGGAAAGCCTAGAGAAAAGAAGACTTAAACTTAGTGGAAAAGTATCATGTTAGGGTACATTTAAACAAACTGGACATATATAAGTTGATGAGACTTGATGAGATGCACTTGCAAAGTATGGGGGAGCTGACTTAGGTCATTGTGAGGTCATTCTTGACAATCTTTGAAAGCTTATGCTGGCTGGCAGAGATGCCTGAGATTTGGTAGAAAACAAATTTCACTCCTCCCTTCATGAAGGGCAATAAGGAGGATGTGGAAAACTACAGGTTTGTCAGCCTCATCTCCATCTCTGTGAAGATGATGGGGAAAATCTTTCTGGAAATTTTTTCCAAGTATTGAGATCAGGAAAGTGCTTGATATTAGTCAGCTTGTATCTGCAAAGGGGAAATCATCTTTGGCCAACATAATAGCCTTCTATAATGAGAAGACTAGCTTCATGGAAGAGGGAACAGTGGATTTTATTTATTTTTACTTTAGCATTATCCCCCATAACAGCCTCACAGACAGACATATGATATATGAACTAGATCTGTGAAAAATAAGGTAAATTGAAAACTGTCTTACCTATCAGTTAAAAGGATTTTAATCAGTGCCAGCAAGTCCAGCCACAGGCCAGTAACTAGAGATGTATCCAAAGGGTCTCATATTGTTTAATAATTTCATTAATTATACGTATGATAGAACAGTGTGCAAGTCTGAACATTGCATAAAGGAGGAGTTTCAACAAAGTCGAAATTTGTGCTGTCATTCAGAAAGACTTCAACAGGCTGGAGAGACAGGCCAACAGGAAGGACATAAAGCTGAAGAAAAGGAAATGACAAATCTTGCACTTGGGGAAGAATAAGTCCATGTCCCAGTCCAGGCTGAGAGCAAGCCAAGTAGAAAGCAGGTTTGCAGAGAAGGGCATGGGGGTTCTGGTGGACAGCAAACTGAACTTGAGCCAGCAGTGTCTCCTTTCATCTAAGAAAAGCAACTCAGCCTTGATTGCATTAGGAAAAGCACTGCCAACAGGTCAGGGAGTGAAATCTTTCCCCTTCTGGTAAAACACATTGAGAGTGCTGGGTCAGTTCTGGTCTCCCCAGTATGAGAGAGACAAAGACTTAATAGAATATGGTCCCTAGTTAATGGCCACAAAGATGATTAAGGGATTGAGCATCTGTGCTATGGGGAGAGGCTGAGACACCTGGGACCACTCAGATGGAGAAGAGAAAGCTTAGCGGAATCTGATAGGGGGAAAATGGAACTAGACTCTCAGTGGCAGCCAGTGAGGGGATAAAAGGTTGTGAATACAAACTAAAATGCAATAAATTACCTTTAAATGTGAGCAAAAAAACTATTCCTTACTGTAAGCATAATTGTACACTGGAAACAGAGGCCTAGGAAGTCTCCATCCCTGGACAAGCTTCTCTAGTTGACTCTTCTTTGTACAGGGGCATTGTACTCAAGAATCTCCAGAAAGCCCTTCCACCTGAAGAAGGCCTTAGATTCAGCAATTCAAAACCTCAATGATTCTGTGATATGATTCTTCTATGATAAGCCCATAGGCCAGTTGTACTTATGCCAAATTAGCATTTTTAAGATAGATGCGAATGCATAAAATTGCTTAGCGAGTGTACATATCAGAAATTTCTGTTGATCTACTCGAGTCCAAATGGCCCAGCCAGTTAGTGTGGTTACAGTATAAAGAGAATGATAATGGTTACCACTGTGTTAGGCTGCTTTTCATTCCCTGGGCTTAACAGCCAGCAGTCTACTTATGGGTGAATGTCATAAGACAATCTTTGACATAAACCCATCATAAGTAGAACTTGTACCTTCAAAATCAAATCACTACAGAGTTGGTCTGTGGTGGTCAGTGTTGCCCAAGGAACATTAACCACAAATCCTTTACTGATTTTCAATGTTTTCACACAATTTTTTCAGGTAAGTTTAATGTAATGTATCCTGTTTCCACCAAGCACAACTCCTGCAGTCATGGCAAAGAGGAAACTCTAAGATTTTGTATTTTTTTAGCTTAGGACTTAATTTCCTAAGTATCTGGAAAAACAATATATTGTGTGGTTAGGAAAGAAAGGCAGTCTTTTGGCTCTAATAATTCTCGAAAGACAGATCCATGTATAATTGCCAGTATACACTTCAACATTCAGAAGAGCTAAGTTCAATGATACAGAATGTCACTCCTTGAAGAAGAAAAAAGGTAAAAAGGAAAGCTGATATGTTTGTCCTCAAGACCATATGAGTTGTTTCCTTTCATTTATATAGCTAGCATTTTTCTTGAATTACTAGCTTTTCATTCCAGCAGCCATAGAAAGATAGTGTTCTTGAATAGAAGCAAGAGGAAGTACTTCTTTAATTTTCTTTAGAGCTATATTTTGTAGAAAATTTCTAATTATATCCATAACATTATTAACAAAGTAGGATTGCTGTAGATTTCAGCAATGAGAGGCTTGTTGACTTAAGTGGGTTGATAAGACGAAGGAAGGAAACGTTCCTGGTGTTCAGCTTAACCAATCTCTTAATCATCGCTTTTCCAAACTTTGACCAATCAAAATTCTCATTCCAAAGCTCATCCTGTATATATGCATATCTACTTTTTAAAATTTCTAATGTAGCTGATGAAATATTTAAACCATTAGAGAGGTATGTGAACATGACATTCTATTCCTATACCCCAACCATGTAGGGAAAATTCCAGTAAGATGAGTCAGTGTGATTGCTCCTTTGGGTTGGTTTTATTTTTTTAATTTTTTGATTTTTCTATTGCTGCAGTGATTAGGATTTCAGCTAATGAGCTAAAACAATATATTACTAGACTGGCAGTCAATCAGATCACTATCACTTCAAACATCATTTAAGAAGATCTACATTTTTTATTATTTATATAGCTCCATAGTTCATGGTGCTACATAGAACAAATCAAAGACAGATTCCCTGCCCCCTAAGAGCTTACAGTCTAGGCAAGTACAAGAACAACAGGAGAAGATAACACAGGCAGGGGACAGAGAGGGGTAGTAAATTAAAATAAAGACAATTAGATTACAGTCACATGAAAAGCTAATGTTTTTATTTTGGTGGATACAAACTGGGGAGATGAGGTGTTTGAGTAACTTTATTTTTAATTAGAACTAGTTTTAAAGGAAGGCCAGAAGAAAAGGGCTTTGAAAATAAATTTCATAGTGTCAGAGGTGCTTGTAGGAAGGCAGAGAGGTAAGACTGGAAGAGAACCGGACACTAGCATGTTTGAAGTTGGAAAGCAATGATCTTTTAAGTAAGAGAAGCCAACCTCAGCGACCCATTGTTTTCCTAGACATCCTTGAAATTCTGATAGAAACACAATAGCTTCTGTACACATAGTTCTACCTTAAATATTATATCCATACATATTTGGGGCTGTGTTGGATAAAATCTTGATTCTTCTTAAGTAGGAGTTTTGACACTTCTTTCAAAGGAGTATTTCAGTTTTCATATTTTGTGTTTGTTGATGTATTTGGAGACTAAGTGAAGTTGTGTCTGAAGTACTTCACATTTTTCTAATATCCTTAATATAAAACAATAAAACATTATTTTATAGCATAATTTTTTTACCTCTTAGTATGATATTACCTCTGCTCATGATCCCTTTTCCCTGAAAATATTTTTATTTTGTAGAATAGTAGGGCATTTCTCCTATTTGTGGCTTTGGATTTTGGCATAATATGTTTTTTTCCCTCATAAACTATGTTTTTTCAATTCTGAAATATTAACAAATTAGTGTACACTCAACTGTGTTATTTTGGGGGTTGTGAACACTCTATGGATGAAATCAAGAAATATTAATGAACAGAGCCTCAAGTAATAATAAAATGAAAGAAAGGGTTATTTCAAATCTATACTGAATTCTTCAACTGAGAATTGAGACAGAAATTTCAGAAAGAAATACCACATATAAAATCTGCCAGATACTCCCTGTATATGTCTGTACTTCTGCTTATATAAAAGGAGAATACCATTAAAAAGGCCTACTGATGTCTATAATTGGACAAATCCTCATTTACTATAAAGCATCAGAGACCTCTTGATTTCATCCAACCATTTGGCTCATTATTTTCACTACCAGTCCTCCACAAATGACATTTATCAACAACATAAAAGGGGGTTTGTCCTTTTTTTTTCTAGTTATCTATTGCTATACAACCATGCTGAGGCAACCTGAAGATCTAAATAGTGTCTTTTGTGTCTTAAGGATGTCTATTTTCATTGAAACAGACACAGGGGAAAAAAAGTCCTGTTCAATTTTTACCTCTAATGGTCATCCACCAGGCAGCGCCATTTCACTGAGCTATAACTGCTTTAAAATTCTTCTCTAGAGTGACATTTAAAATCAGTCAGAGAAGCACCCATCATCCTGTCCTGAGAAATCAGCAGACTAATTAAGCTGTTATATGAAACCACATAAAGCAGTTATATATGGATTCCGAATCCTTGTGGGCCAGATCCTCTCTTGATTTTTGCTGGGAAGTTCCATCAATTTTAATGACAGCACAGAAATTTATACAGCATGAGGACTTTTGAATTTTGAGATATGCCTTCCAGAGGCCTTTCCAAACAAGGAATTTTTCTTCAGAACTGAGGAATTTTTTTTGCTGCAGTAAAAAGAAAATGAAGCTTTTAAAGAAATTGAAAGAAATTGAACTTTTCAAGTACAAAACTATCAGTAATATTTTCTACTCTTTTGGGGGTCAAGTCTTTATTAGTCAATTTTCTGTAAATGTCTTAATACAGAAATAATTACTAATGCACAACAAAGTAACAATATGAGTTAGTGTATGATTGTTGAGAAAAAACCCATTATACTACTGTGAATCTGTGGAGCCATACATTTCTAGTCTTGATCTTTAATACAAATCTCCAGTTACTTTGCATATTTCCCTCAATAATGGAAGGCTGAAATTCTGACCAAAATCTTACTTAAGCCACACTACCCCTGTGATAGAAGTTCCTTGGGGAACTTTGACCCAATAAAATATTTGGGACATATTCTGCATTCACTTTTACTTTGGCTCACAAAAAGCTTAATGGGAATTAATCTTGAGCATCAAGGTGAGAATGAAATCCTGCTTATTTCAACATCTTCAATGGAGAAAAGAACGGTGTGTTTGAATATAATACAGCATTTTATTACATGATTTTACAAATTTTATTGTAAATCATCAATCAAATGCAATAGCCAATTTTGTCCATTCCAAGCCATCATAATTAGGAGTTTTCATTGTGTTATGACAGTTACTCTTTTCCCCTTTGTGTTTTAAAGAATTAACTTAAATATAAATTATGTACGTTTACTCATTTCCAGAAAAATTGCTTAAAGTGTTTTTTTCTTCTTTATGCTTCAGACAAAGATAACCTGTTCTTTGTTATCACATAAATGGGGATGAAACTCACAAATATAAGAGAATTTGCTTTCTCAGTCCCTGCTCACAATGGAAATGGCCAGCTCAATCTCTATGAAGATTTATGATAACTGGGTAGTAGACACAAACCTCCCATTTACCCCCAAATTTCATGACATAATTTCTACAGTTTGGATTATATATCTTATATTTCTGTGCCATAAAGATGATGATAAGATTAAATCAAGCCCGAGTAAACAACCAATCTCTTTACTTACCAAAGACTTACTATCTATGATTATTTCAATGTTTTTGCGGATGGGGGGTATTTTAATTCTTTCGGGGGTTAAAGTCAAATTCATTTTTTTCCATGTAAAGATCATCTTAATAATCTTTTTTGGTTGACATAACATTCCTACATAGTCCATACTATACATTTCTTGTTAAGATACAAATAAATTTACAGTAGACAGAGGTGCAAGATTCAGCATCTGTAGGGCAGTATTTCAAAATGTTATGTCCAGGGACTCATCACAGTCAGGACATATAAGTTAGCTTTGAAGCAGCTAAGAGCCAAATCCTGCAAATATTATCACAATGTGCTGCAATGGCTTCTGTCAGAAATTCCAGCAAACTCTCTTGTCACAAACTTAGTGGCAAGAATCATCAGGATAGGGCACTAAGCTGAAGCTAAGTACCAGTACTGACACAAAGTACTGCACATATGTTGCTCAAATCACGCAGCAAAACCGAACCAACTAAAACTGACATAAATTTAATGCTTTCTTTTTTTCTTTTTTTTTTTTTTTAAATTTTGTGCATTGGATTCAAACAGCAAACTGAGTGCATATTAACTTCTATCACAATGTGGTCAAGAGGTCTGTGTCTTTTACCATTTACACACAATTGTTCATGACAGTATGTTATCAGCTCAGTGGAAACCAGGGGTGTAGCATGGTAAGCAGTGGTGGTAGTGCACCTATTTTTTTTATATTATATAACTTGAAAATATGTCTCTTCTAAGATTCCTTTTTCATGATAAAAATAGTTTTCACCAAACGTTGGTGGTGCGCACGCACTACCACTCATGCTTAGCATCACACCCCTGACGGAAACACATGTTCTTATTTTGTTGATAAAAAGTATTACAAAAATTTCCATACAAAAACTATTTTCATAGAAATCTTGCATTTCCACAGATAAACCTGAACATTTTTTTTTTTGGAAAAAAAAAACTGCTCAAGAATATTGTTCATTTAGTACTGTGACTGTATTGAAAAATGCAGTCCTCCTTTAAGTTCTTGACATTCACTTCTTTTAGGTGACCCATCTCTCTTCCAACATTAGCGAGAGTCGCACAGGCTCCATTGAGTTCAATTAATAGCAGGAACAAGTGTTTCAAAACCCATTCAGGCTAAAATGCAAGCCCACTACGTGTGAAATACACTGCTTCCCACCCCCCTCCCTCTTTTCACAATTATAGAAAAGAAAATCAATTGCTTATATCTAAAGTTTGTAAGATACATTCCTTTGTACTAAGGAAACTTTTATTCATCTAAAAATTGGGTCAAAATTCTGGAAATATTTATGTTGGTTTTTTTAGATCAGAGTTCCAACCCAGCTAAATTCTTTTTTT
>VXBC01012253.1:342593-366756 GCA_013399945.1 Ploceus nigricollis | reverse complement strand
AAAAAGCAGGTGAGCATCCTCATATTTATTCTTCTATTCATGGGATTCATGTTTCTTCGTTTCTTCACTTTTAACATTTCTTTCATCCAGAAAGATCATATCGCCTTGTCCAGATGGTAGTTTCAGTCTACCAGCAGTTACCAACTTTTCTGTGCTGGGAAGTTCAGAAGAACATATGGTTTCTTGTTCCACTACAGTTCTGAGAACTACTTTTACTAGACTCCTTCTGTGGTGTGTATCATCTTGGGCATTTATTCTCCCTTTTCTGGCAACCCTTGAACTTCAAAAGGAACCTGTAACTTCTCACTGAGACTGCATTTGAAACCAGCCACAAAACTCACATGGAACATTCATTCATTCAGAATGGTGGAAACCCATGACAAACAGTGTAACCCTGCATAACTTGGTTGATCCATGATGCTTGTGATTCGAGTCTGGCCATTGCAACTGCTGAGATCACAGAGTCTCTAGTTCATAGACACAGCGGCATGAGGTAACTCATTTTATTTTGCACTTGTTGCATATTTCCACAGGAAACATTCTCGCAAGGTTGTTTGGAAAAAAGACGACAGTTTGTGCTTGGGGTATTTGGCTTCCCAGCTCTATGCCATGGTTTCTTTGCCTGGCAACCTTCTGTCGTTAAATGTGTGCATGTTGATGACTTCTTCTGTTTTCACAATAACAGGGGCCTGTGGCTTGTGTTTTAATCGACGCTGACATTTCAGAGACATCCTTAGCTCCTCTACCATGGCACTACAGAAGGACCTCTACAGAAGGAAATAGAGGAACAAGAAAAAGAAATAGCTGTAAGAAATTACTAACTGCAGTGTCTAGAAGCAGATTCACTGTACTGGCACACACTTGTCATTCTTTGCTTTGTTCCAGTCCGAAGCTCAAAACAAATTGCTGGCCTTATTATATGCATCCCTATATATGCATATTATTATTTAATAATAATTAAAATTACTTATCAAACTGTGATGACTCAGTGTAAAAATTGCCTTGCCTTTACAATTGTTTTTCTGGCAGGTACTAAGTCTGGATGCATATGTTGCATAAAACTACCTCAAGCAGATTTTCTGTCAACATGTTATCTTTACAGTACAGTATCTGAATGTTACATATCTGTTAGGCATTCATTAGAATCTTCTTAGCCATATTTCAAGATAATAATTGCATTTCTATGGGACTAAAGTAAGAGTTCTTCCACAAAACATGAAGTTTTAGTATAGGAAGTTTACCTGAATTCATCTTTAAATACTGTTAAAATCCAGATCTATTACTGAAAACTGATATTTACTCCATAATTTATAGTATCTTTTGTATATGAACACTTTTACCACTACTGATTATCATTTATGGAGCATATGTTCGCAAAAAAAAAAAAAAAAAGCAATTCAGTTTTGTTGATCTTCATGAAAAGTGTATTATTAAAAAAAAGTTTATTAACATGTTTACATCAAATCCTCAAAGCCTTTTTTCCAGTTTGCAGTGCAAGCAATTTGAAAAGTAAAATAAAATCTCCGTATTCCCTCAGTGTGACTGAATTCTCTACTGCTAATGGTGTGCTGAGCAATTAACCTTCTCTCAGTGTGAGAATTGGAGTACCGAATGACATATGGTAGTAAGGAAAAAATGTCTCACTTCTGGGCTCTGCATCATAGTTTAACTTAAACATTTTCCACCTAATGGAGAAATATACTAACTAAATAACCTATCCCAGAGGCTGAGATGTTAAGCCAAGTCTCTGACAATTGCTCTCAGCCAAAGCAAATTTGAGGTGTGGTCTAACCCTTTCCATTTTTCTCTCTTAATAACTAATCTCCAGGCCAGGGACATGATCAGGAAAAAAAGGCAAATGAACAAATGAAAAACAAACAAACAACCTATTGAACAAAAACCAAAAAAGTCAAAGAAACTAGAATTACTCTAACTATCTCATGACCATTTTTTTGATTTTGTTTGTTTAGTGGTAGTCAATATATAATTGTCTCATTTGGCTTTCAAATAAAAACCCTGCTTTATTTCTGAACTGTTCTATCTTCATTATTCATACAAACCTGAAGCTTGAAGATTAGATCCAGAAAATATTTAAGCATCTCACCCTACCTAGTTCACTCAGAACCTAGATTGAAGCTGTATTCATAAAAGTCTGTATTCAGCTTCCAGCCTCCAGGGCTGAAAGCAGTAAAGCACTCAGCTTTCCCCATTAAATTTTACAGCTTTGTCATTTGGCAATAGTGGAAATTCTATGAAACACACTGGTGCTTGGCTTAGTCGTGGATCCTATTAGAATTCACATTCCAGTTCTCCATACATGGTTATCAATCCAATCAGTATGCTCTGAAAGGACCTAACAAACAAAGTTCCTTAAAAAGTGTGGCAACTGCTATAGAAGAGTATGTGGCAGATACCCTTTTCTTCAGTGCAGCCAGCCATCAGCTGGAGAATTGGGGCTGAACATGAGTCACATTTAAGAGTGTCAATACAATAGCATCTTCTGCCAGAGAGATTTAAGCTTGTGTCTCAGTAAACAGCTATAACCTACAGGCATTAGACCATTCCAAGGTAAAGTCACTTGCAGTTGCTGCCTACTGATCCTGTTCCACTTGGCATGGTAGCAGTTAACAGAGGCACAGAGAGAGAAAGGGAGACAGGGAAAACATGAGCTGTTCTGTAGATTATGGATGAGAGCACACTGCAGCAGAGGAAGGGCTTCAGTCGTAGTTCCTGTTTCACTGAGAACTTCAATATTTTTACATAAAATTCCATTTTGTGCAGAAGAGTGCAAATATGAGTGTCTTAATTAGGAATTAGAACTGAACATGAATCCAACAAAGCCTGAACAAATGCCCTCTTCCCTAATCCTTTGAATGAATAAGGAAATGGGCAGGTAGGAAGTGAAGGAAACGATAATCTTGCTCTGGGTGTGATACACTTCCTTTGAAGCATTTCTTTCTCCTGCTGAGTTTGAAATAAAGGAATAATGCCTACACAACTTACAGCAGAAATGATTTTACTACCTACAACTAAGAAAAGCTGTGAATTCAAAGGAGAAGAAGGTATATTTCTCTGGTTCAAAGTCAAGTACATATCCTTCAGAGGCGAAAATTTGGCATTTCTGGCTGAATTGAGCTCTCCAATATGCCCTGGGTTGACATCCAAGACAGCTTTCTTTGTGTGAATGAGGTGGCTAAAATTTCTGATTGAATGGTTTGAATGTAATATGTCAGATCTTGATGCATAAGGTATCTTTGCTGACCATTGTGTAGAAAGTAGAAAACTGTACCTCCTTATCCTGCTATACTTTGAAAGAAAATATTCCATTCTCTTAGACTTTCCCTTTTTTCTAATAAAATGTTGTTGCTTAACATCAAAACTGCCATTATGATTCTGAAATTGAAATTAACCCTGAAATATTTTTAAAGGGCAAGATTTAATTTAGTATTCCTTAATGGCTTACAGGCTAAATTGCTAAGGCTTGAAGATCTTGGCATTTCCACTATGTGAGGAACCTAGCATATAACTCAGGAATTTCATAGGGAATACATTAAGAAGTAAATGGTGCAACTCAGCACTACACCACTTGTAGCCTGCTATAGCTCTGACCTCTGGAATTAAAGACCTAGCTAAAACATTCTGAGGAACAAAATCCTTCTAAATTTTAAAATGATGCATTAGCTCTTAAAACTTTCAAGATTGTGTTCCTTGTCTTTTTTTTGGCAAAGCGTCTAAGAGGTGTGCCAAATTAGAAAAAATCCTTTTCAAGAGGAATCAGTCCACCAAAACCTTTGCAAAAATCTGCAAAGGGTATAAATTTTTAGGTAATACCAGTAGGAAATGGATTACAACCAACATCCAAGAGGTGAGAAGATACACATCACCATTCTGAAATACCCTGAAAATGATATCTCAAGAAACTTGACAACACATTTTATCTGAGAATTTTACCTGGATATGAAAACTCATTAAAAGGGAAATGTTTGAATGACTGACATTCTTATTAAAGCAGATACCACAACTTTGAGAGAGCTATTTTATATAAAATATTCTTCCATTCTATGTTTTCAATTTTTTTAATAATTTTTTAAATGGGCTCTTGTATGCGCATATAGTAATAAAAATATTGTTTCTGATTAAGAGTATTGTTACATATCTTCTGTTTGTTTGCTTGCTTGTTTCAAATTTCACTCACTGAAATAGTCATGTATTTTAAAAATATTGTTTCATGGCAATGTAAGAGTTTATGATCCAGATATTTTTTCTTCTTTGAGTTCTATCTGAGAAATATTTTTGGAATAATAAGACATGAAAACAAGAAGGACCTCTAGAATATTTTTTTTATGACAGATAGAAGATGTTTTCAAATATGATTTTAGACAAGATAATCCAATGTCTTGATCCTGAATTCAATTGCTAAGGAAAAACAGCGTGATGTTTACAGAATTGAAAGGCTACATTTCAAAAGTGTTGTCCATCATGGAATTGAGAACTTTAGTATATATTACAAGACTCTCCACTTAATTCAAAGAAAATAACCTCTTGCTCCCAACTTACCTTTCACACTGCAGGCATGTTACAAGAACATAAGTTATTATCGATTTTTCACTAACCCTTACAAAATCTTAAGTTGTCTTCTTAAATGCTACCAGAAAGTAAATGCTGCCTCCAAGTCACCTTAGATATAATCAAATGCTAGAAGAATTTAAGGACAGCATTCAGCTCTCTAAACCATAGTGCACATAAGTGCATCTGTTTTGTTGCAGCATATCATGATAAAACATTACAAAAAAGTGTACAAAAAATAATTTTAATCAGAACTGTAGTTCTTAGCCTTCGAACACAAAACAATTCTGAAAAAAATTTCATCTTCTTAAGATGAATAAAGAAGTCATCTTTAGAAGATGAAGATGAATGTCAGACACTGCTGACATTCTTTGCCACAGCTGACATCTCACAAGTCATGGAGAATCAAGATGAGAATTTTGCAAAATGTTACCACTGCTTACAAGCTGATTAGACAGCTTGTGCACGGCTTTACTGCATGAGAAAAAAAAATGTATCTTTGCACGTGTATTAATATGAAAGGTAGATAATACTTACACTGTTTTCATTATTTTGCTTTATGGGAATTTAGAAAGGTAGTTATAAATCATAATAGCATTTGTTAGACACATAATTATGAGACTATCACTATAGATTTTTCTTTCAACAGCCTAAAAAGAGCAACAGAAAGAGAGAACAGCATGCCTGCACCACTCTAAACATTCTGATTTAAGTGTTTAATAGTCTGTGTGTTTTAAATTTAAAAAAAATCTCCAATTACTGGTTTATATTTTTCCTTTCTTTGATGCAGATAATATAAAGATGACTGACAACATTCAATAGAAGGATTTAAGATTTACTGAGAAGTTCATTACTTCCAGTCTTGTCTGTCAGACATTATTTGAAGATTTGTTTAATTATCTTAAAGCAGTAACGGCAGTAATCCTGTATTGTCTTGTTCAGTTATGGGTCATTGTTCTTGCATCTAGGAGGACATATCAATCAAACTGCTTTTTGTCTAGAAGTTAGCTGAGAATGAATGCACAGTCCTACCCTGACTCTCCCTCCTAATCACTTTCTGGTTCCTATGCCACTCCTTCAGGGATTTTCAATATGTGTGTGGAAAACCTGTCAATCTTAAACCCTCTAGACAGAAAAACAAATTCTATCAAAATGGCTTAGGATCACAAAGAGATGAACAATTAAAGAGAAAATACCCTCAGAAAAAGTGAAATCATATATCACAGTAATTGGAGTACAAGCATTTCAAAGTTGAAGTGTACTTGTAATGATCAGAGTTTTAGGTTGTTTAGTTATATATCTATTCTTAAACATGACGGTAGATTGAAGGTTGCACATGTACATACTATACATATCTATATATGCATAATATAGTTACATTAAAAATATTTTGCCACTGACTTTTTCTGATGCAGTACAGTTTAAATCCATAGCAAGTATAATGCACAAGTACACTCCAGAATAAATTCACACCAATTACCTGAACATATCACTGGTATATTCTGAATTTTAGATTAAGCAATTATTTGGCATTTTGGTAGAAACAGAACAAGCAACCATTATAGGAAGTTATTTTCAGACCAAAATATATTATAGACCAAAATATATGTCACTTGTATGAAACAGAAATTTCACTGCCCACTCAAATGAAAACAATGATATCAAGGAAAGTGAAAATTTTAATTCCACAGTTAAAGCTTTGTGTTCACCGTAGTATCTACAAAATCACCACCAGTAGAGTAGTTCCAGACAGCTTGATGAAGCATGAGGTGCTTTACCCTGTAACTGAATGCTGGTTGTTTCAAGGACTTTAGCAGCTATTTGACAGAGAGGATCAACAAAAGTCTGATGGGACTGACCCTTCCTATAACAAAACAACACTGAAACAATTTTCTGCAGGCTGAGTTTCTTTCTCGCTGAGTTTTAGAGTTATGAGATGAACTTAGATGACATACAGGACCTCACTGCAGGCCACTTCTTGTGTTTATTGTAAGTGTCTCCCAGTGGGACAATAAAATTCCAGCTTGTCTTAAATAAATTATCAGCTGGTGTAAAAAAAAACCCATATAAAAAAAACCAAACAAACAAAAACCCACCAAAGAACAATTCTGCCACTCTCCAATTCTAAAATTTATTTCCTAACAGAACAAAATGCACTCTGGTGGATGACAGAGACTTCCAGGAAAGCAACACTTGAGTTCATTTAAAGTCTTCTGAAACTATTTTTTTTCCAGCCTGACAGCTACCCTTCTTCCTGTGGTTGATGGGGAACTTCTATTAGTGTAGAAAGCTTTTTTCAGTGGTTTTGTTAGCTCTGCCAGCAGCCTTTCTGGCCATCACACTGACCATGATGTTTTTCTGACTCACCTGTGGACCTAGGCTGGGGCAGAAGGGATTGCACTTGTGTGGTTCCACTCTTTCCTCTCAGAGTAATCCCAGAGGATGTCATAGGGCAATTGCTCATCAGCCCCGAGGGCTCTCTCTCATGCAGGATTCCACAAGGTTTCATCCTGTCATCTCTCCTTTCAACATGTATATGAGGCCACTGAGGAGATAATGAAATAATTTGGGCTGTGGTGTCATCGACACGCAGATGATACACAGTCCTACTCTATTGTCAGACCAGGACCGTGCAGTCATTTTGAGCTTCCAGTGCCTGGCTGAAATAGGGGGTGATGGCAATTTAACCCAGGGAGGCAGGTGCTGTGTTGGACAGGCAAAGGAAAGCACTCAGAAGATATCTTCTATCCTCATTTTTCAGTTCAACCTCTTCTGGAAAAGGCTGACAGTCTCACATTTCTCGTTTGGGTCTGTGTTTTTAAACTCAGAGTGGCAATAAGTGCTATTTGTCATTAGCGTTTCAGTCAGAGGCAATAATTTCCACTGATGTAAACCTTGTCACACCAGTCCAGATCTTCTCCTAGAACATGGTACTGCTGTCTCGCGTCCCTGCACAATGGCTACACAAGACTGGTAGGTGTTTAACAAGGACTGAGATCAATTAATAGTACTTCAGCCATGTAGCTGTCACTGAGAAAATAAATAACAGAATATATGTCACTGACTAACTGGTTTAGAACAATAACCATTGCAATGTTAATGGGTGTGTATTTTGCAATCACATCTGTGCAGATATTTCTCTGCCTTTCAGCAGAGGTGATCCTGGTTGCACTGGGTCAATCCCCAGAGATCTGGCATTCTCAGCCACAGGATGTGAAGGGTCATTCACTTGTTGAATCATCTTTGATCCTACATCTCAATTAATTCTTTTTGTCAAAGGAATGTCAAGCGTGGTGAAAGGAAGTGATTGATGATGATATGTAATTAATGCTGTGTAGTACCAATCTATCTAGATAAAAATGCTTTGTATAACATGATTTGAAAATAAATAGTTAATTTTAAGGAGATGTTTAAGAAAATAAATACAACCTTTCTTACCTGAATTCTAAACAGCTTTTATCTCAAAGTTTGCTCAGATTAACTCCTCTGCACTTTATTCACTCTAAAAATTTATACTAGTTTCATTGTTCGGTGTGATACTATGAACTCAATGAGAAATTTGGCATGGCCTCAAATCATATTGAACAGAGAGAGACTATTAGTATTAACTTAATGCCAAGTGTTTTGGAAACACTGTTATTGTCATGGTGCAGTACACAATATCAAAAGGTTTTGCACCCATTTCTCTGCAATTATATGGTTTCATCTGACAGTCAAGGATATTTTCTCAATCTAAAAGGTAGTTGGAAGTGCTTGTTATTTTGCTAACCTATACAAAGTAAATAAAAGTAAATAAATCAGATTAACTAAACTGTATTTGCTACTACATTTAACTATAGCATAGCAGATCAATTAAAAATCAAAAGCTTTATGTTTTAGATTGTATGCTAAAGTAATAATTAGAGGAAGACAATGAAAAATTATTAGAAAGATACAAATGCATTATGATCTGACATTTTTTCCATTGGAATGAAAAAAATATTTTTATCAGAGGAGAAAATGATTATATAATGTGTTTCTTCTTTCTACTGATGAGTGAGAGTGAACCATATTTACTATAAAGGAAACAACATTTATGGGTTTCCAAATTTTTTAATCCAGCTTCAAATTCTGGTCAAACTTAAAATATTCCATGAGTCAGACCTATAATTTAAGCTGTGATCTTTGACTAGATGAGTATGGAACTATAGTGAACTTCCTGTACTTGTGTACTTATGTACTTATGTAATGGTCAACTTTACATATACTCCTATATTTTTAGTTGTTTTTTGAAAGACACAAATTTAACACATTAAAAATACCTCAGAAAAAAAGGTCCATTACCAAACAGATACTGGTTGAGCTGCAATCAAAAATCAAAATAGAGTTCTTGGTTTTAGTATTTTATTGTTTTTGCAAATTTTTTTAAAATGCCACAGTTGGTAACTTGCTTTTTTCCATTTTTTTTTTTCTTCTGTTAAGATGTTTGGGGGTATAGATTGGATTTTGGTTTTGGAGGGGTTTGTTTTGATTTGTTGGGTTTTGTAACAATTCTTCCCCTTAGAAAATATTCTCTAATATATACTTACTCGGTTTCCAAGAGGGCATTTAATTAAAATGAATACCTGAAATTCGCGTAATCTCTACACTTACACACACACACAAATTAACCATACAAATTTGTACATATTCATACAGTGCTCAGAGGACTACAGGATGATAAAAGTTCCTAAATTTCCAACGGCATATCTGCAGAATGCAGTGTGCTAATGTTGGAAAAACATTTTCTTCCGTGACCTGTCCCAACTGCTGCTTTTCACTGCCAAAAGTACAATTTCTGAGGTTACTCCATTAAAAAAAGTGACACAAAAATACAGACTCACAAAAATCACCAACTGTAGTTCATATAAAAGCTACTTAGGATATAAATCCCAAAGCTTTTACTTCAATTTACCAAGAATGTCCACATTCTTTTGTTTCTTGTAGCCTGAGGAACAGGCTTTTCAACTTTAAAATCTTTTGAACTTGTCTCCCCCTGGAAAAAAATCACTAGGCTGAGATTTACTCTGGTATTGCTCCAAAACTATTATAAATTACCGTCCCAAATTCAAAGGCTTTTGATATTGAACTATTAGGAATATTTTTGAACTCCAGAAAAACTGACAAAACTGCATTTTTTGAGAAAGCAAAGTACTTTAGTGAGAACTAATTTAGTAAAATTTGGAAAAATAACCCAAACCATCACACCATAACATATTATGGTAAAATAAGAAGGATCCTAAAACCTTTTCAGTTTTTTTATATAAAACGATTGAAATTTGATTTTACACTGTCGGTGAGATAACAATTTAAACAAAGATTAAAATACTGACTTTCTACACATTCTACTGACAAAGAAGCATCAAAATATGTCAGTAATTATTAAATTCTTCTTGTAAGTCCTTTTCCCATAGGAAAAGCTATATATTTGCACTTGGCTGATGTGAATTCTAAAAAGAAGCATTGTAGGACATAATGAATGAAGCTTATCCTAGTACAAATAGGTCATAAAGGGACTTTGGAAAATAAACTCTTGTTAACATTTACACTGGCTCCATGTAGACAAACTGAGAACAGTTAAATCATATTTGACAGAAGCAAAATCAGGATGACGTGTAACTGCATATGGTCACAGTGCAGCAGCTGTTTCAGCCTATCAGCTCTTGGCCTCTCCTTGCCTCTTGAGAAGGCTGTGGCACCACTATATCAATTAAGCCAGGTTTGCAGATAACTTCTCCAGCCAATGCCACCCTCTCCAAAGAAACCCTGACCAGGATAGGCACAAGGACAATAATTTACAACGGTGACAACAAGAAATGGTCTGTATATCACTGCCTGCACTGCCTTCATCAATACTGTGAATTTCATTCTAATGTTTTCAGCAGTGCACATGTAGTTTCTATCACACAGCTGACTCTTACAGTAGTATCTAATCACTATGTAAGGATGGTATAGAAATGGAAATAATATCAGAGAAAACTTAAAAAAAAACCCTGAACACATAAAATCAAAGGAAAGGTCAATAAATTCTCAAATTGAGAATCATCAATGTATTATGCTAAATATTAATGGTCTTCAAGGTCAATGTTTTCCTTGGCATTTCCGATAATAATATGAGCTATACAAAACTAAATGTGTGAAATGGACATAAACCCACAATGCATTGATGCACATCAATTAAAAAAAAAAAGGAAAAGAGGAAAGACATAGTAATTGTTTTAAATGGCTTCTGTTTCTAACCTTGCTTACTCACTGCCCTCTGAGTGCCTTTTAAAATACGGGAGCAGGTCATTCAGCAGCAAAAGCAATTATAAAATGCAAATGACTGAGCTTTTATTGTCAAGATTGGCTTGATATAAAAGGTCTGATAACAACATATTTCCAAGTAGATGACATAATTAGATGTTTGTATCATAAACAATGGGAAATAATACAAGCCTTTAGCATTTTCAGAAAGGCTTCAATTAAACAATAGGTAAGCATTGCGGCATAAATTTTATTAAAAAGTGACAATTAAATTTCCCTCTCAGAAATTAGAAGGCACCATCTTGTGGTTGCTCTGCAGGAATGCAGTCAGGACAACCTCTGACCTACAGTCTCTTCCTACCCTTTCCCACCGCACCAATAGTGCAGGAATATCAACAGTCTGCCATAGACAAGTATATGTGCTCTGCCATTCCCAGCACTTTCTCTGAAGGAAATAGTGAGACTATGTAGTACGCAAGATTAGAAGAGTTATCCAGCCAAAACACACTCCAGGTTATCACATTATTAAAACATATGTGTGAGGTAGAAAATTCAGAATTACTAGCAATCATAGCAAAACCACATTTAATTTCTAATAAGATATAATTGTATCATAACCTAAAGACTCTGCAGTTCATTAAAGCTGCACGAATTTTTGAGCCAGTTAGGATCAGAAAGCCTTGTTCCTGCTATCCTTACATTATAAAAACATGTTTTGAGCATTTTGCAGAAAGTGTTTTAAATTATTGTATTCAATTCATTTCAGGCAAGAGTCATACAGATAAATTAGTGTCATCTCCAAAGATGTAGTTAGTCTCATATACAGGTCACAGCTCAGCATTCAGAATTTCTTGTTCTGTGGAATCTGCAGTTGTAAGTGAAACAGTTCTGTATGTAACACGTGTATATTCCTAGCTACTGCTCTCTGCTTTGGGCCCAGTTCTGCCAAGAGCTCAGTCATTGTGTCTTGTGAGATAAATTATCCACACTGATCTTTCTCAACTCACTTGTACAGCTGAGCAGTGAATTATTTAACATGGAAAGTTCAATAGCTTTTGTCTTCCCTGTAAATGTATGTGAAATATAAACAAGTATTAAGGTACTTATTGCTTTTATTGCTTTTATAATAAATTATAAATAACTATTTCAGAGAGGTTAATTTAATTGATGTTTATGTTGTTATTTGATTGTATAACTCTAGATATACTTTTTTGGTGTTACTGTTTCAGTACATGTTGAGAGTTAATCTATTACTTTTTACTATAGGAAGTGTATGACTCATCTCTTAACAAATAGTTAAGGTATGTGTCTCGATTCACAGTATTTGAAGTACTTAACTGTTCAAAATTAATAAAATTTACATCTGCTATTTTTACACAAGCATACCTAGTTCCATCCTGCTGAAGGCTCAATGAGTTTTGAATGGATAGAAATTATAGCAGAATTTAATCCATATATAGCTGTTTCACATTCATAATGACTGGATTTTCTAGAAAAGAGTTAGTAATTTAGGATACTTATTTTTCAAGCAAGCTAGCTTTAGTAAGTGCAAGTGACTGGCAGTCTAACTGTGATAACATCCAGGCTTATCTTTGCTTTTGATAGGTGTCAATAAGAGAGGAATTTCCCTCTGTCTGGAAACTGTTGTGGTGGCATACAATCATCTGTTTCACAGAAAGTCTCAGGAGTGTCATACGCTTCCTTCTGACTTTTAAACACATCAGGGGCATGGATGTTTTGAGCCATTTTTTCTTACAAGATGAAACATTTTTTATTTTAGCCAATAAAACCATTTTATCTGCTGTTTTTTCTGAGCTTGATTCCTTTCAAGATTTCACTCCTCCAAATAGGTTCACACCAGACAATATCTCTGTTTATGTGTAAACTCCAAGAGCAGGGTGACATAAAAAATTCTAAAGCCCCATATCTATATTATACAATTTCAATCTGCATTGCCTCCCTGCTGGAAGTACAAATGAATATTTTGTACACATTAAAAAGCAAACACTCATGCCCACTTATATCTCAGGATACTCCATACACTCAGCAGCTGAAGTTATCTGATTAATTTTGTTTCCTTGGCTCTTAATATGACCTTTGATCTTCCCTCTTTCCAAATACTGACAAACACTATGCCAGAATGATACTCTGATTCCTAAGGGATGAAACCACAAGTGTTACCAAACCCAGGTGCCTCCTCTGTCCCCACAGGATATCCAGAGATGCACTATTTTGCATTGTCTACTCATCTCAGCAGGGACTTGTAGAGACTGGAGACAAATGACAGGATTTCTCATCTCGCCCTAGGCTGCTGTTGCTCCCTCTCCTAGCAAAGGGGATCTGCTACACCTGGAGAGGTTGAAAGAAGATGTTTTCTGAAAGTCTTCAGGTGCTGCAAGAAGAGTGGTTGAGGGGATGCTGGGGTAGGCCATGTGTAGGGATGCAAGCATCATCTTCCTCTTAAGTTCATTCCATAAATAAAACTGCAGTGAAATTTCAATGATCTGCTGATATCAGGGTATGTGGGAGCAGCAGGGAGGAGATGGAAGGTAAGTGATTGGAGGCAAGGAGGAGAGAAAGGAGAGAACCCTGACTCAACTCAGCTCAACTCTGCTGCTTCAGATTTATTCCTAACTTTTAAAAGTATCTAAATACTTGATGATGAAACATTTCTGGTACAAATGCTTTTGAAACGTCACATTCCTCCAGTCATTGCTATCTCTATCCAACACTAATAAATAATCAAGTGGAAAAAAATAAACACNCCACAAACTGAAGGACTTAAGGAAACAAATCCTTAATTAGAAAGTTTCTGTTTGCTTCCCCTCACAACTTCCAACATGCTGCTATTGTCACATATGTATTTACACCCTGTAAAATACTGAACTCATGTAACAAAATTATTATCAAAGCAGTCCTATTTTCCTAATGGAGTGTGTGCTAAAAGTCCAGGAAAGCTAAACCAAATTCTACTGATGTTCATGTGAGTTCCATATCCATTTTAGGAATGGATAAAAATTATTGATATTTACATGGGTTTCTTAAGTAACCAGTATATTTTTCCTTACAAATTCATTTCATAAACATAACATTCCAATAGTATGTTAACAGAAGGAATTAGCCTGCAGTATTATAAAGAAGAGGACCTAAAGGGTCCTTCAACAATTAAATGAATGTACCCATGTTCAAACAGTGTTTAGGACCATGAAACCTCACACTGCCTTAGTGTGTGTTAGAAAACAAAATTCTTCACAATATAACAGGAAACTTGAGTACCAAAAAGTTGCCTCAAAAGAAGCAAAAACAAATAGTAACTTTTCTGAGTAATGATTCAAGTTACAAAAGTTCACTAGCATCATCTGGAAAAATACCAATATAAATATATCTTTTGGATTTACTACTGATTGTATTAGATTACATTTCTAAACATAAATTTTAAAATTGTCATAGGTCACAATCTCCTCAAAAGTAAAAAACAAAAAGACCTAGCAAAATCCAACAGTTTCTCTCAACGTTTAAAATTCAGATTTTGCCATAGCAATAAAATAAACTATTTTATTTTAGGTTTAGACATGGGCACATACATATAGAAAGATTTATTTAATTATTATGCAAAAAATTATAATTTCAGCTACAAATTTTTCAATATATTATTAGTCTTAGCACAATTACAGTATTCTGGTTGTAAAAATTGCAAGTACACAACAAGTTAACAATAGGATTTTCAATATTGGGTCAGTTTGAAATTACAGGACATCATATCAGTAGTAAACCCACCAAAAAAAGAATCATGTTGATGTAATCTTTTCCAGATGTTACCAGGACAACTTTGCAAACTCCTATAAAGAACATTTCTATAGACACATTTTTAGACTTTGACTTTGAGCTACAGAGAGTTTTTCTTTTGAAAATCAGAATTATCTGTAGGAGATTAATTTTTTTCCCATTACAGTTTCAGATTTCTTCTTCATCCATAAAATTAACTGCAGTGAACTTCCAGGAGTAAAAAGCTGTCTTTTTTCAGGCTTGAATAAGAGGAGAAATAGTCACTTGTCCTGAAATCTGGCTACAATTAAACACATTGAAGAAAAATTAAAAGCTGTAAATGTAAAACTTGGGATATTTTGCTGTCATCCTTTGTTATACAAATATTTTACTATAAGAATAAACAATAAGTGTGCATCACCTACATTTCACTAAATATCACAAAATATTTAAAGTATTATTTAAATAGACCATAAATATAAAAAAAACAGGTAATGACAATATTTACCTTTTCCAACTGGGCATTTTTTTTTGATTTATACAAAAACTCCCCAACTGCCACAAAGACAGAAAGCACCAATCCTGCTGCCAGCACGATGAAGATTCCTCCAATATTTTGAACTCCCAAAGCACTGGCCTCTTTACTTTCCTCTTCTGGGCAACCATTGCCTCTCCACCATTTCTCTTTCATCATGTGGAGCTTGCCTTCTTCCTGCAGCTGAAGAATTGCTATAGTGATCTTGTCTCTATATGGAGAACCTGAAGAGAACACAGGGAAAAATATCGTATGGAATATATTAGATGAATATTTTAGTTATTCCGAATGAGAATAAACAATATCTCATGAAAAACTATATCTTTAACAGCCATAATATTATTCAAAAAGACATTTGCTTCTTGACACAATCACACTGGTCACATAAATACAAACCTGCTTGTTCACACAAATATATATCCAGAAAATTTGATCCAGCTGGTGTTGCCAGTAAGCCAGGCCACTTGATGCAACAATTCCTATCACATTTAGTCCCATGCTCTCAAATGTCTTTATGCCCAAATATTATACTCAGCCGAAGACTATTCTTCTTTCAGTTTTTTCCCAATAAGTTTTTAAATGGGCTTCATTAGATTTAGTCTAATACATGTAAATCTATGAGCTGTTGTTTCACAGCTTACTACGCTAAAGCTAATAAAAGGTGTGATGTTTAATGAACACTTCACCCTGTTACTTTATTGAAAGAGGGAGAAACAATTTTTGCTTCAGGACCAAGCAACAAAAGTCTTTACTTGATAGATTTTCAGGCACTTAAAACATCTTTCAGCATGCACTTACTTATTAACAGTACAAGGTAGCAAGAAATTCAGAAAGATAAGATTCAGTATGTTTGGATAACAAGGATGTAACTTCTCATATTTTGATGTATTTCTTTCTCATAATTCATTATTTTAAAACATGATAATTTTGTAGCTTTTGAACATTTCAATATTTCAAGGGGTAGTTCAAAGGCTGGTGTCATATCTTTGTATGTAATCTGTTCCCTTTTTCTTTACATTGTGCATAAGGGCTTCTCAATGAGTATTTTTAAAGGTACATTGATAATTGAATAATGGCAATGAAGAAAGCTTTTATTTTCTGAATGTTTGAGAGTAAATCATGTCAGTTAGAAGTGCTTTCTCTGTTAGGACTTGTGCAATATTTAAGTAGAGAACAAAGCCATCATTTTTCTTGTTCTTTGAAAACAGGAACAAAAGGCTCTTCATTAAAATGGTTAAGAAATCTCAGAAAAGGAAAAAAAAGAGTAGATGAAAAGGTATGGCATCCCCTCTTTTGGTTGATATGAATGCAATTCTATAATGCATCCCTCCTCTTTTTCTCTCTATCATAATAATGTTACTCACTGGCTATAGATTTTAGGGTTTCTTTCAGCTGAGTAATAAAATACATTTTCATTAACTTTTTACCTTTGAAAAAATCCTCTGTATCTGCTAGAGAGATGTTGCCTGTTTAACTACTTAATGCACTGTGATCAGCTGTGAGGAGCTGAATAAATGCCTGGCTAAGATGTTTTATAGTCTTAAAACTATTGGAAAACATATATAATTTCAAAAAAAATTTTCTTTTAATTTATTATATATTTCTTCAAATTCTTTTTACTATCTAGAACTTATCCTGAGAAGAAAGCTTAAAACAAAGAGTTACTGTGCCAGTATAGAACATAGAAAGAACTGCTAATTACAAAATACAAAAGCACCTTTTCCTTTATTCAAGAATAAAATGTATGAAGAGCCATCCTGAAAGTATTTAAATTGCAAGGACTTGTGCATTTATCACCTATGCTTAGAAAAGGATGATGTTTTGTGCTGGGAGGTAAACTGTGTTTGCACTGGACTATAGAGGAAGCATAAAGAAAGGAAAACAAATTCTTTCCTACTCTCTTGTGCATTCAGGGGCCTAAGTCACATCATTTCAGACCATCCTGATTATGCAGAAGCAAAACCCTTTACTTGACATGTTGCTTCAGTCAGATGGAAGAAGGAAGTGATTAGTCCACAAGAGCCTGGGGAAGTGTAAGTGCATTCTGTAATCTTTTGGGGATATTTTCAACATTACACTGCATATAAATATTTAACAACAACAACTTAAATAACATTAGATTCAGAGAAATAGTCTTGGACCCAGTTTAAGCTGTCTTCTGATCTGACAGGCTGCTTTCTAATTAAACTGATTTGCATTTTGGTTCCACACTCTCTGTTGGTCTAAATATAGTGAGTGCCATCCATTCTTCATGTATTATTTATATTTTCTAGGGATCAGATTTGTACACTTACAATTCTAGTCTATTTGAAGCAGTTAAAAAATTAATTAACTGAGGAATTCATAGACAGAAACAATAATGCATGGCCTAATACAGGCTACAATTATTTCAGTTTATGAAGGTTGCATTAGAAACACACAACTAATAGTGATTCAGTTCAATATCACTTGTATTACTATTGGTGGTTTGCAAAATTTTGCACAAATAATTCTGGAATGGACATATTACAGGGCCTTTGTACTACAGGGCAATGTTTATATTTGTTATACCTTATTATCCTGTCTAAGAAGTGATCCTGTCACAGGTAAGGATCAATGTGGGATGACAACCACTATATATTGCAGCTGTTAAATCAAGCATTTAAAAATTTATACCCATGAAAAAGCTACATTGAATGCTGTAGTTCTATTCTAATTCTGAAGGACTTAGAGTTCTAAATTCATAGGTTTTCATTTTGCAGCAAATATTGAGTACACCTAATAATCTGATACTTTGAAAAAAGGAATTTTTAATTCTGTTTATACTGACTCAAGTAGCTCTTAAGAGAACAAAGGAAGCATATGAACAATACTATTTCCTCAGACTAGATTTTCTCCTAGCTTTTTTTCTCTTACAAACAGGACTGCAAGTCCCAGCAATGGAAAATCCACCCAGAAGCACCTGAAGTGGCTAAAAGTTATCACAGACTGATCTGTGGATGACAAAGGTAGCATAAAAAGTAAGAAGCAATAAATAGAGAATGTGGTCAAGGCACCCAGATTACACTCTGAATGTAACAGCTGCTTTTCCTGCAGAACTGAAAAATGTTAGCAAGTAAATGCAAAAGATTTCTGATATTTTCAGGTAATTTTCCGTATCACTCTCATCATATGACTGAAAGATGACTGAGCCCTACCGTGAGGTGTTGCAAGAAGCCCACGTCCTGCTTTTTACATTTTTAAATCTAAAGTGTTTAATATAGTTTTATTTAAATCCTTATTAAAGAGAATTTAGTGTTCAAAACAAAAGCAAAAAAGCCATAAAAGCAAAATAGAAACTCTAATACTCACAGACAATATATATGAATAAATTTGCAAAATACATACAATATGAATAAGAGTGAACTAATAAAGCATAAGGAAAAAAGAAAGAAAAATAGCAGAAAGAGAGAATAAAATTCTGAAACATGAGGAAATAGAAACTTCACATCTCAACCTTCAATACAAAGACAAAGCAGTTGAAAAAAAAACAATCTTACAAGTCTGTGCATGGGGAGAAAATAGGGAGGGAACAGACAGTGATTTTTAAAACGCTCTTCCAAAATCACTGAGTGCATAATCTTCCACTGAGTGAAGAGAAAAGCAAAAGACCAGTATGGAAATATCTGACTTTTTCTCCCGTCTCTTTTGTTGGTTTCTACCTCTTTTATTTCCGTATTATTTATTATGACAAACTGGGACTGGAGGATCTACAGAATATAATCTATCAATTATTTGTTGATCCTACTCTAGCTTCTGTTTGCAGGAATGAGAATTTCTGCCAGAATATTTTTAAGCCCTTCTGTTATAGATTATAGAGGTATTTCTTCCTTCCAGCACAAGTTCAACAACCGCAAGAGGGGAAGCAATAATTTCTAATTGCAGTTACCTGCTTATAAAAGTTTAAAATAAAAATGAAAATTTGCATAAAACACCTTTTTCTAAAGTCTCTCCACAAAAGTAACAGTCTCCCAGAGTTACTGCAGAAGCTATACATAGATATGTTTTCTGTCCTGAAGTCTCAGTATGTAAAGATTTATGCACATAATGATATGTTTAAACATAAATTATGAACACATAAGCTTTTTATATTGAGGCTTCACTGCATACAGATTAGTATTTTGAAATTCTGCTGATCTAACTGGTCTTGAAAATGCTTTCTACTAGATTTTAACTTAGTAAAATCTCCTGCCTGGTTACTTTTAGTCTGTTTTACTCATTCTATCATGTGAAAGCAGTTGGAGCATATTGGGACTTGTAGAACTGATTTTGACTTTAAGTAAATCAAAAGAGCAGCATTCTGCTAACTCCTTCGATAAGAAAATTTTGAGCCAGGAAATTTTTTGTTCCATCATGCCAGGGGCATTTTACCAAAAGGAATGACTATGAATTGCCTAGTGTTTTTAAATATGCCCACAGGACATACTTACATGTTACTTTTGATTTTCTAGATAGGAAAAATCTATTCATTCTGAATACAGAGAGACCATGGATAGTATCCTTGATTTCTGGGTGTTTTTTTTTCTTTTGTTATTAATAATCCCAAGACAGTTCTATTTATCTTGCAACATTATTTCATACTCTGTGTACTTGGCCTAAGCAAAAGACAAAAGTTGTTAGGAATACATCATCATATTCAGAACCTAGGTACAAAATTGAGATAATTTTGAACTTCTTTCAGTAGTAAAATATTTATGGAAAGGAGAAAGCCACATATAACAGGAAAGATATCTAGGTTTGAGGCTGTATGTGACTAGTATACAATGAAAAAAACAACCAGTTAAAGTTCTGGTTTTACCAGTTGAAAGGAAAAAGCACTAAACTCAGAACGGGAGAGTTCTGTCTTATTTGTTTTGAGTTTGTTTTTCAGCATGAACCCATTCCTGTTGTGATTATGCCAGCTTGATCCTAAACTATCCTAAAGATAGTTTGTGTGTAAATACATTATACTGCAGTCACAATCTCACTCTAGTGTAAGCATGCCTGAAATTTCCATAAGAATGCTGATTAACACCATTTATACTACTGGGAATGGGTGAATCATTTAAGTTTTAGCTTAACAACATCTCTCTTATGCAATCACTTAGCCCTGTCAAGAACCACAGCCTAAATGTTCTGCCACAAAACTGCTTGCATGCTTAGTGATATCATACTTGAAAGTTTTGGGGTTTGCATTGTTCTATTGTACCCACTCATCTGTTACTATGACAAAGGTTTCCTTTCACTTTTACAAGACAAAATTCAGCTCAGTCCTTTGGAACAGACAATCCTTCCTAGGAGATAGCTGGTCACACACTATGTGGAGTCCAGTTTCTCACCAATGTCATGCATACTGCAGTCATAGGCATGACAGAAACAACATGGAAGATTTACACCTAACTGTGGAGTAGAAGTTCAGATTATGAGGAACCATGGAAAACTATTTCCTACAGCCTCATACATCACAGGGACTGAAAAACCTTCCAGGAATCTAGAATATAGTCAGCACTCAGTAATAAAGACTGACAGTCACAGTTATTACATGCCATAGGAAAGTATTAGGTGCTGGCTATAGGAGAAGCACTTACTTTATCTCCACAGAAATGTTTTTGTTTTAAAAGTTACAGCCACTTCAGCTCCCTAACGCTCTTTACCTTCTCTAAGCAGGATGGGAAGGAAGCAACAGAAAGAAGGGTCAATGTAGCTCGGTTCACTCTTCCTATCTGTGGGTTCTAAAAACTCCAAGTAATATATGAAGAAAGAAAAGGGATTTTATCAGTTCCCAGTCCCTGGCTCCATTTTCAAAATCAAATTTTTTGATGAAAAAAAAATCAGTGTTTGTAGATTCTTATTTTTAATCCAGACACTTTCTATTACATTAGGATTATAATATTTTAATATTAGACATGGAGTAAACAGAAAATATTCATTAAGTTGCAGTTACTATAATGGAAAATCCTCAGTAGATGTTTACTGTCTAACTAGATTTTAGCAGTCTAAACTACCCCATATCTAAATTAAAACTGCAAACATTCAAAACAAAATCCAAACCAAACCTGCTCACTATACCTTTATATATATATATATGTATATATATATGTGTGTGTGTGTGTGTGTGTATATGTATTCATCTTTGAGCTACGTGTATGGCTTGGAAAAGACAAGTTTCTGGTAAATCAGGGAACACATAATCAGTATTTTATGCTAAATGTAATCAAAACACTTTCTCAGGTGGTGTGTTCTCTAATTGTTTTCACTTCTTCCCAGTCATAACCAATTGAGGCTAATTTCTGGTAATTTCTTTATGGAACCATTGTTTTAAAGTTCATGTAGGTATATAAAGTTGAAATATAACCAAGATGGATGATGTAGCTGAGATTTATTACATATTAATTTTCCAGACGTAAATATGCAAAATAATAGATATCAAAGTTAGGTGAATATTTGGGAGCTGGAAGTAGAGTAGCCATTAAGTAATTCTCATGTTCATAAGTACTTATTGTTTTAGGACAGTGAAAAGAACATACTTAAAAATATTAGTTTGCAACTAAAATATAAAATATATCTATCGTCCACAGTGGGTATATTATAAAACAATACAAAACAGGATAATGGTTGCCTATAATGAATTATTCAAATAAAACATGACAATAACAGGTTTAATACTAAATATACAGTTTCTTTTTGTAGTATCAAGATAGCCTGAACAAAATTAAGATGTTTATGGATTTTTTTACTGTTTTAAATACTCAGATCATTATTATGTTATTGTATTAGCCTTTCAGCTATATATATTTTTTTGACACAGTTTAGTTTTTTCAGCCACTCCTCAAACTATCATTATAAACTGCTCTAAAGCACATCTCTTAGATTAAACAAATGAGTGGTAGCAACATTTTTCATAGACTCTTCATGCATTTTACCATCACAGAAAATTTGAAAAGATCATTATCATAATACAGTATTATCTCTCTGCCTCTGTTGAATTGCACAGCTGCAGAATGGGAAGATATCTTTGTTGAAACCTCTAGTGAGAAAATCAATGATATTGTTTTTCCCACAGATAAAAGTATTTCATATTTATACAGTGCTTTCTTTTTTTCAATTCACCTTGCAAATCTGTGACACTCACATATGAATGGTTTGCAAATATAGCCTCCTTTGAAAGAAATATTTGTCTAACACTACCCAACAATAAACTGATGAATTAACGAAGCCTAAAGGAATTCTACAAGTATTTCTGGTATATGAGAAGATTTTGGTTAGGCAGATAAGATTATGTTGAAAGACAAGTATAAGATCATAACAAAACCGTCCAGACCGGAAAACCTATGTCACACTTTTGCAGAACACCCCAATCCTTTGGCAAGCTATAAGGGAAATTCTCTAAACAATTAATATCTTGCTATTAATGGTTTCATCATGGGTATGAACTGAGGTGTGAAGTGGCCTTGGGTGCATCTAACTGCAAACCATGGAAACACCATGTACTGTGATGTAATACACCAGTATTTTCTAATTAAGGGCAATGTATCAGGCCAGAGAAATTTTAAATTTGTAGATGAGTCTTTGTCAATCCAATCCATAGACTCATGGAATCATAGAATCATTAATTTTGGAAAAGACCTCCAAGATCATCAAGTCCAGCATTTGACCAAACACCACCTTGTCAACTAAACCATGGCATAAAGTGCAACGTCCAGCTGTTCTGTGAACACTTGAAGGGATGGTGATTCTACAACTTCCCTAGACACCCCATTCCAGTACTTGCCACCACTTCCAGCAAAGAAATTCTTCCTCATGTCCAACCTGAACCTCTCTTGGAGCAGCTTGAGGCCATTTTCCCTTGTCCTGTTGCTAGTTGCCTGGGAGAAAAGGTCAACCTTCTTGAAGGTCTCCCCTAAGCCTCATTTTCTCCAGGCTAAACAACTCCAGCTCCCTCAGTTACTTCTCATATGGCTTACTCCTAGACCATTTACACAATATATGTGAATACAACACATTATGGTCCTAGGCACAATAACATCAACATGAAATTTTAATAATATCTTTGCTTTGGTTATAACTGTTTGGTAAATTCCTACTAGAAGCCCCTTCTCTAAGGCAGAGTCAGCTCACAAACACTTCGGATGTTAAGTGTTTTGGCAATTCCTTGTTGATATAAAGCTCAGTCTCAGCATGCCTCCCAGATTCAATATGCTCATAATCCTGAGGCAACTATAAAAAACAGTTCTTTCATCAAATATGTTAGTTACACATTCTTACATTTCAGAAATAATAAATTAACTGCTCAGGCAGCTGAAATTCTCAAATTAGTTTCAATACATGGCTTGACCTCCATAAAAATAAATAATTTGCACCTTTTTTTTTTCATTATGTTCAACTAATGAAGACAAATGTATTAATTTGTTTTAGTTATAGGAGACGTGAAGTTCAGCACTTTTATGCATGTATAAGTGATGAATATTACAGTTCATATTGNATGTTTGCATGTCGCATATTCATATTCAAAATGAAAGGGGTTTTTTTTATTAATTAAGGGTATATGTATACATTTACATAAGAAAATATGCACAGTTTTTAAATAGAGTTCTGGACTGTGAGACAGAAAATTTTCTTCAAGAGCAGTACTTTACAACAGGTAACAAAGGTGGCTCAAATATTCTGTGTCCCACACAGTATCAGCAGGAAATAACTACAGATTCTGAAATCACAACAGTGATTAAATCGACAGCCAACGTTGATTTGGTTTCATACTTTACAGAGGAAATCTGGTAATACATTTGCAAAAATGAAAATTTTAAACTTCCAAACTGTTGACTATTTTTAGATATGTAGAATTTTCTTTCAGTTACATCATCTAAGTGTATTGTTAACAATTTCAGGGACTAAACTGATATATAATTTACATGTTATTCCTTTCAGGTTTGAAACTGTTTTTTGAAAGGTTTCTGTATCATTCATATCTATGGCTTTGCTGGTTTTACACAAATATATTTAATCATAGATGTATAAAAAGAATAGACCTTCTGTTTA
>VXBC01012253.1:313412-342337 GCA_013399945.1 Ploceus nigricollis | reverse complement strand
CCTTTTTTTTTTCATTATGTTCAACTAATGAAGACAAATGTATTAATTTGTTTTAGTTATAGGAGACGTGAAGTTCAGCACTTTTATGCATGTATAAGTGATGAATATTACAGTTCATATTGTATGAAGGATTACAGACTAAGTGCAGGCAAGCATAAGAAAAAGGCATTCTGTCTTGGTACATGGTTTCCTATTTATTTCTACAGAGACAGATTTGTTTATATGTCTCATCTCCAAGGACCAGTAAAAAATTCCCATATTATGTAATATATATGGTCTGATGGTAACAAGTAGCTTCAAAAGATCTAGGATGTCTTAACCATAAAATCAAATTATTGCNCAGAGGAAATCTGGTAATACATTTGCAAAAATGAAAATTTTAAACTTCCAAACTGTTGACTATTTTTAGATATGTAGAATTTTCTTTCAGTTACATCATCTAAGTGTATTGTTAACAATTTCAGGGACTAAACTGATATATAATTTACATGTTATTCCTTTCAGGTTTGAAACTGTTTTTTGAAAGGTTTCTGTATCATTCATATCTATGGCTTTGCTGGTTTTACACAAATATATTTAATCATAGATGTATAAAAAGAATAGACCTTCTGTTTACCCACCAGTGTCAGACACAAGAGAGTAACTGGAAGAGTAGAAGCAAATCTCACTAACTGTCTCTCTGTGGAGCCAAGGGTGCTCTTTTTCTTTTATTTCTTCAAACAAGGCAACATAGGATTCTGATTTTAGAATATAGTTTCATGTTTAAGAGAGGTAACAAAAAATATTTAAGAAAAAAAATCCTGCCTGTGTCTCCTGAAAAAAAAAAATATCAAAAATTAAGTTCTGCATTGATCACTGACTGCCAAATGTATGCATTAGTTGAAATAAATGTGCCAGTAATGCTCAGTGCCAGTCATTGTGCTCACTAGCATAGTTTTCTAGTCTTGCCTGAGATTTAAGGAAAGTTTTCAAAACAACTCTTCACAATATGTCACCTTTTAAGTTTGGTGGAGGTGTGAAAAGAGAATTATGTCAGGATACGGAAAGCAGCCTTAGCTACGGTAAGGACTTAACTTCAAAGAGTAAGGAATATTTATAAACTCTAAACAGTTACTTTTGAAAGGATCCATGGGATCCTTTTTTTTTTCTTTTAATTTTTTTAATATTAGCCAATATTATAATTCCTTGTGGCTCTCTTGCTACCATAGTATTCTTTGATTCTTAGCCTAGACCTCCAGGAGAAAAAAAAAATAAGATAAAAAAAGAAGCACCAATGTGAAGGGGATGATGCTCAAGCTCTGTAAACTTTGAGACAGAATGAATGGAAGGTATTGGAAAAATAACATAATAAACATAAAATAAAAATAATTTTAAACATATGGAAATGTCACTTAGACGGCTCCCCTCTGCACTGCATCCACTCACATCTGTTAAATTACAACTGTTTTGTTACTCCTACTGAGAGATACATTAGACCATTTTGAAACTACCAGAAAGCAGGGAAGTCTCTCAGGATTGTCTTCAGACTTGATCTAACAGCTGCCTGTGCAGAAATCCCGTTTTCTCTTCCACATCCCTGTTTGCCTACTATCACTGCTTCCTTCATACTATGAATACTTCCAGCCTCGTTAGCAGCTATGTAGACAAATATGAAGCAAAATAATTTCATGAATAAAAGGGTAAACATTATTCTGCTGATTTAGTTCACTAAACCGGCTCAAATATCTGTCGGTTTTTGCAAAGTGCAGCAGCCCTATGGCAGTTTGACGTGACAGTGAAACTTCAGCCCTACTTTTGTATTCACATATGTTAGAGATGGAACTGTTATGACTGGGGAGCTTTGTTTTGTTTATTTGTTTGTTTTTGGGTTTTCTTGTTAGGTTTGTTTTTTTTTTAATTTAATAAATAATCTGGTTGACAAAATCAGTCTTTAAATCCTTGCTGTCCCTGTTGTTTCTAATAGAAGTATATCAAAATTAGAGAAACAGGCTGCAAATGTGCAGGAATATTTGTGCAACTGTGCTGGAACAGAGAAAAGCACCATAGAATGGAAGCAGTATGCATGTAAAAGTCTCTTGTCAAACACTTCTCTAGGTAAAAATGTCTTTCCTTCAAATCTGTCCTCAAAAAGCAGTTGGAAAAGCAACAAAGAACTTCATCTTCTTACAAAGAAGAAAACACTTTGTCAGAACTGAACACTGTAAGAATTGAAGTAATGTAATTTGTCCGATTATCTACATTAAAACATACTGGGAATAGTGAAGTAAGTTGAAAGCACTCAGTGATTAAAATCTAACACTCCAACCCAATCTTTTTGGTGCATCTAGCAACCTTCTCTAAGCGTAAAAGCAAACAGAAAGAAAATGAGGACAAAAAAGAAAGGACAAGGGAAAAAAGGAAAAGCAAAAGGGAAAAAAAAAAAAGAAAAAGAAATGAACTGCATAAAAAATGGCATCAAAGTAATAGAACAGATCAGAATAGACTATTTCAGTTTAAAGGGACCTACAACAATAATTTTGCCCAACTGACTGACCAATCCAGGGCTGACCAAGTAAAAGCACATTGGTAAGAGCATTGTCCAAATGTCTCTTAAACATTGATAGGCTTGGGGTATCAACCACCTCTCTAGAAAGTATTCCAGCGTTTGACCCCCCTCTAGATAAAGAAATGCTTCCTAATATCCAGTCTAAAACTCTGCTAGTGCAGCTTTAAACCATTCCCACACATCCTATTTAGATATGCTGTTGCAAACAGCAAAGCTCTGGTCTTTTAAAAGCTAGACAAAACAATAAGGGACAACATCCTACACATCTATAGGATGATGAAATGCTAGTCATACATTTACATGGCATTTACTCTTATTTTACCTAGTTTTTATTTTGCAGGCAAGCCCCAAAAGTAAACTGACTTTTAGACATTGACCAAAAAAACAACAACAAAACAAAAACACAAACAAACAAACAAACAAGAAACAACAACAACAACAGAAAAAACAGGCTGAAAAATCCATCTGGAATAATAAACGTAACAAGGAAGGACGCTGGCTAAACTCTAAGGGGAGAGTTAAGACAATTCTTTTCACTTGCTCTTGCATATTTAGGAAATGAATAATTTATTTGTTTGTATTTTTAATACATTAAGCTATAGTATTTGAAATTATAAACATCTATAAAAAGATCTGTCTTGAGTAATTTGTATGCCCCACTGTGCCTGATTTGAAATTTTTTATATTTGGAAACATGCCCTTAAAAAAGCCAGATAGTAAAATATTTTGTATAATACCTGCATTAAGAATGTGGTCAGGTCAGCTAAAAAAATTCCGTAGCAGAATATAAAAGCTTTTACTGTGAATACTTCTTATAGGTCACTCCCTAGAGACAGAGCAGGTAATATAAATCAGCTGAATCTATACATAGTTACAGGATACAACATGAGAATTAACTGCTATACATTCACTGATTAAACAATTTATTTGTTTAAATTCTCTTTGAATCCATCAGCCTATCACTGAGGTAGGAAGAATTCTATTTTATTTAATTTATTAATGGCCTAGATAAATATAAATAATTAATGAAGTCATATTCCTAGAGAAGATATCAAGTAGCAGATCATAAATGATTGTCGGAAATTCTTTTTTTTCTGCAGTGGAATCTTTAATTTAAGTGAATGGAGTATGAAATACTCTTTCTAGATTCTGTGACTGATGAAATTATATGAATTTTACTGTCTTCAAAATGCACATACTCCAAACAGCATTTTAATTACATGCTACACAGCTGACTGAAATTCGAAAAAATTACAAAAGAAAGGAAACTAACCCCACTCTTGGGTCTGATTTTACAAGAATAAAATTTTAAATGTTAAGATTGGTTACATTATGCAAAAATAAAGAAATTTCTACACATAAGTAATGTGCACATTACATTAGTTGGCTAAAGAGATTTTTTGGAATTCATACATGAGTGGGCACAATTTTGAGAATCTCTTAGAACAATGTACTGTGAAAAATATGGCTTTTTGTGTGAGAGGTAAAAATATCTGTAAAAAAAGACATTTTATTTGATATTTCATTTGAATTTATAGAAAAGAGAACTTCACTGAAAAAGGCACCTGTGAACAAATAGAACATGAGAACCTTGAAGTTTTGTTTCATGCTTTGAACTTAAGTGACTGTGCCGATATCTGGGGCCTGCAGCCAATGCATTTCTGCTGGAATGCTGTTGATTTTACTCTTACATTTTTCTTTCTGACATGTGAGGTATAACTTGCTTGCATGACAATAGTTGCCAACTTTCTATTGTGAATTTATAAATATCCCCTATGCAGGGGATATTTTATACACTTATATGAATTAATTTTCATAGCTGTATCTGTGTTACTATTGCAAGTTATTGTAACTTTGTGTAATGGGTATTTATGTAAGACTTATCTTGGCAATGAAATGGGGGAATGTTGACCCCAAAATATATCACTTTACATCATTCCTATCCTGAGAGATGTATTTTGTGCCCATGCACATTGAAGAGTCTCTATATAGCCAGGGGAGTGCAGATTTTGGGGGTTTTTTTAAACAATTTTTGAGTTAATAATTAGCTTTCAAAGATCTAAATGTTAAACCCTTTCCAGGGTATCTTGGTAGTCCATCAGTATGGAAGTGCCAGGGACATAAAGAGTGATATGCTCTAGAAGAGTCACAGTTTGATCCGCTTGACCACAGCTAGTGAAGAGTTAGTCAAAAAACCTTGCAAAAGTGAAGAGAATCACGTAATATATTCAAAGATTCTTCTCATTTCATTTTGCAACTGAGGCATTATTGATATCAATAGCAGAAATTTATTTCATTAACTGCAAAGGAATAAAGGATAAAGAAATGGGCATTTCACCTTTTTCTTGAATTTTTTTTTTGCCTCACTGTTATCAGGTGTTTTAGGAACATCACTGCTACACCACTAAAGCCCCCTCTTAATCTAATTCTGCAATTTCCTGTAGCTCAGCAACAGAGAAACATTAGAGAAATTACTAGCTCTAATTTCTTCTATGCACCATAGCTATATGCTACTTTCCATTTTGTACTTCTTAAGAGCTAGAAGAAATTTATGCAATTTTTAAGATTACTTACACACACCATTTGTCATTTTCAAAATGTCAAAGGCATTACTTTGCATATATCTCCACACACAGAGTTCGTCTGGCATATACTGACAGGATATTCCTCATCTGCCACGTAAAGGCAGATGATCTGAAAGGTGCATGCTCAGTAGATCTATTCATATGGAATCAGTTCCAAATATTCACTTGTCAGCCATCTATGTGCTCCAGGTTCAACACTGAAGCAAATGGCAATTCAGAAGAAAATCTGCCCAAGCCAGATGGGAAGTAGCCTGCTGTCAAACATGCTGAAGAGAAAGAGGAATTTAGAAAAGAAATAAGAACCTGAAACACCATCAAGGAGAGATGAAGTATGGTTTTTCCGAAAGATGATTTCAACTATGTTCCTTCCAATTGGAAAGTAAAAAACTGAAAGGAAAAAAAATATTTAAAAAAAGAAAAAAAAGAAGAAAAAAAAAAACAAAAAAGGAGAAAGTAGCTTCACAGAGCATTAAGGTTTTAACATAAAGTGTATAAAAGCTACATTTCTAACCTTCCACCTGGTTCACATTAGCAAATATGTTAATAAATATTCATTATAACATAGCATTTGTCACTTAATAATACTGTGTTTTACAGCATGTTGGCCATAGGAAATTCACATTAAGTGTGTTTCAGTAGGACATAAAAAGCAAATTGCTGGATAGTCCAGGTTTTCTTGAAAATAATGCTATAATATGTTTGATAGGATGACCATAAGCATTTGGATGTATCATAAACATTTAGGAGCTCATTACAATTGTAAATTTAGGCCCAACTGGGCTATATTCAACAACCCAAATTTTAAACAAGCATGATGATGAAATGGGAAAATGAAACTACCAGAAATTATAATAAATACTTCAGATTATCTGTATGGAAAGCATATGTTGCCCTGCATACCCGAAGGATTTGTTCTTCCTCCCTCCTCCTCTCCCACTACCCCTTTGTTAACTGTCTTTTTGTGTCTTTTCACTCTCTTTCTTCTTCCCTCCTTCCCACCCCTCGTTCCTTCCTTGAACATCAATATTGAATGATGAGGTGAATGCCCCCACGAAGACAAATTCCAGCCACTAAAAGACACTCATGTGCATTTCTAATAGATAACTGTGGGTAGTATCTATACATATTATTATAATATGATAGAAATGAGAAAGCAACTATACACCATGTTGACAACAATATGCAAATAATTTTCCTCTGTCAGATTCACTGATGAAGAGCACAGACCTGGCAAAATAGTGCCTCCTGATAAAACATGCCAGAATAAAGCAAATAAAAACCCCTTGCATGTGGATCTTCAAACTGGAAGGTTATAAAAAAAAAATCAAACAAATGTTCTCTAGTAGAGCAACTATTATACTCTTGGTTACAAAGCTATAAACAATGTTGCAAAGATAGACAACAAAACAAAAACAACCCATTTCAAGGTTCTCCCTTATCTGCTCTAAAGTATGAGCTGCTATAAGACATCTCATTCCAGGTCTGCTGTTCTCTTTTCCTTATAAATCAAGTTTTTTAAGCCTAGCATCAGAAGTGGCTGACTGAAAATTAATTCTGGTGCATACAAAACTTTAATTTAAAAACTTATATCATGAGACTCAGTCATTGTATGCATAATTTACCAAATTCTCCCTCACTCATATTTCACTCTCTCTAATTTATATTTCACTGCTGAAAAGATACCATACAGAATTCTGCTCTGCACCTATTTCAAGTATCACTGTATCTTGTTGATTTTAAAGATGTGTGCTGATTCTGACAATCCTATTTTGCACCAAAAGTACATTGTTTCTAATTTCCTTCCTCAAAGTTACATTTTAGCAATCTAAACTTTCTTCACTAACACTTTTACAGGAAATAAAATAATCATGTAAACTCATAATTTGCTTCTCCAATTTTTGGGGGAGGAATTGATACCCATGTACTTCCTGATCTACAGGGTTTTGGAGTTTTTTTTCCCCCTAATCTTGTGCAACTTTCTTTCTCTAAATTTAAAATATAAACATCATGAGCAGAGAACTTTTACTGCAGTACTCTAAACTGGTGCTGTATTTGGTTGGTTGCATTTTCCAAGTGATTATCTTGCCATAAATTGATAGAATATTTTTCAGTTGGGAAAGCTTTTAGATCTTTTTCTTGTAGCTGTTTAAACTCAAGCAAATTATTTTCTCACTAATTATTATTCTATTGTCTTCAAAATAATCAAGACGTGTTGCACCTACTTCCTTTGGTGCTGCTCCCCAAAAGTAACCATGTCCTTTCTACTGCAGTCAACATAAGATCTGCAACTGCTTCCTGCAAATTTAACCTTATGGTGCAAAGACTTCTGCAATTTCAAGCCACTGTTCCTGGTGATAAACTGGATTTTTGGAAACCTTGCAGATGACATCTATATCTTCCCAACACCATGCCTGTAACACCATATGAAGTTTAAAAAGGGCAAGTGCCGGATTCTGCACCCAGGATGGGACAACCCTGGTTGTGTGTAGAGACTAGGGAAAAAGAGGCTGGAGACCAGCATTGTGGAAAGGGACGCGGGGTCCTGGTCAATGACAAGTCATACATGAGCCAGCAGCACCCTGGCAGCCAGGAGGGCCAGTTGTGTCTTGGGGGACATCAGGCGCAGCATTGCCAGCTGGGCAAGGGAGGGGATTGTCCTGCTCTGCTCTGCACTCGGGTGGCCTGACCTCGAGTGCTGGGGGCAGTTTTGGGCACCATAATATAAGACATTAAACCATTAGAGAGCATCCAAATGAGGGCCACAAAGGTGGTGAAGAGTCTGGAGGAGAAGCTTTATGAGGAGAAGCTGAGGTCACTTGGTCTGTTCAGCCGGGAGGAGACAGAGGGAGACCCCATTGCAGTTACAACTTCCTCATGAGGGGAAGAGACAGGGCAGGTACAGATCTCTTCAATATGGTGACCAGTGACAAGACTAGAAATAGCATGAAGCTGAGTCAGGGGATGTTTAGGTTTGATATCAGGAAATGGTTCTTTAACCAGAGGGTGGTTGGGCCCTGGAACGGGCTCCTCAAGGAAGTGGCCACAGCATCAAGCCTGTCTGAGTTCAGGTGTTTGGACAATGCTCTCAGGCACATGGTGTGATTTTTAGAGTATCCTGTTCAGGGTTGTGAGCTGGACTCAATGATCCTGATGGGTCCCCTCCAACACAGCATATTCTGTGATTCTGTGATTCTATAAACACAAGTAGTTCTGTATTGTTCTTGGAGACAAGTTGCCTCTCAAATAGGCAAAAGCAGTAACATATACTTTGTATGTGAAGCCATTACACTGCAGTTTTCCAAGCACTTGACAAATTACTTGTAGAATTATTAACTCTAAAAAGGTATTACTCAGTTGCGTGCCTATAAACTTCTTTCATCGTCATTAAATAATGATGTAATCTACTTCTATAGATATAACCATGTCATTAGTTCTTTTAAAGTCTCCAGAATTATGTTTTCCTGTAGAAATGAGATTAGCTATAATGCATGAGAATATTTTGCATTATCCACTGCTCTGTAATACTTTTTAGCTCTAATAAAGCAAAATATTTAACAAAACTATTCTGACAGACATCATGGAAATGCTTCTTCATAAGGATTCCTTTCAAATGTATGTGCAAACTATGCATCATTCTAGCAGAGGCTGCACAATCCCTTTCCTCTGAGACTGTGCACCTAATACACAGGATATAAACCCATTATAAGTGTCAGCTCTCTCAACAGCATTTCATAGATACTGACGAAATATTGGATTAATCTCTTACTCTTAGCTGTTCTGGGAAAGCCCCAGATGCTGCTTTGTTCTACCTTCATTTCTTTTGTGAAAATTTTTACTTTACATCCTATTTTACATTCTGTTCTATTTCCCCTTATGAAGCTGTCATCTTTTTTTCAGATCTTTCTTCAACTGCTTTTGTTAAGTTTAAAACTGTTTTCAACTCCTATTTTACCTCCTTTGGTGACTGCTGATTCCTGCAGGTATGTCCTCTATTTGTTTCATCTTGAGTCAAGACAACTGTCAGCTCACATATCCCCTTGAATAACACTATTATTTCTCTTGACACAGATAATTTGTTGTCCCTTGGAATTTTGTGGATGAATAAGAGCTGAATAATGTCTCTGATATGACTCAAAGTTAGTGAAGAAATAGTGCCTTCTGTCCCCATATAAAGTAGGGAACAAAGACCAACAGTTTACTCAACTTCCTTGCCTCTTTACATTCAACATTTCTGCCCCTAAAATTAAACTCCAGAATTCTCTTCCTGGATTTATCATTGTTTTACAGCTGTTTTCTCTGGTGTTTATGATGCTTCTCTAACTTACACGTAAACAGAACAATTTCTAAAGTGTTTTGGTCTTTCTGATTCCTATCAGTTTGGCAATTCAAAGTTCACTTAAATTTCTGGGGCATGCCTCAGATGCTTCACAAGTTTGCATGCAGATTATTCAGAGATTATAAACTATCCCTAAGATTTGATATTTTCCATACTAAACCTAAATGGAAGGTGGGTTTTATCCTCAAAATAACAAAATATAAGATGCCAAAAAGACCAGCAGGACTGAAATTTGGTCCATTCTGTCACTTGCACATCTATAGAATATATTCAGCAATACAAGAGCCACAATAGAACATGGTGAAAAAATTGGTATGAATCAAAACTAGATTCTTAACAACTAAATGTTCAAAGACAGAGTGAACAGAATCATAATTTCTTCAGCAGGTGTACATTACATAGAAAATTACTGAAATAATGAAAATTTCAAAGATGTTATTGAAGTAGCAGTAAATATATCCAATATGTAGGTGAATCTGTATTTGATAATACTAGGCACCTCTTTATCCAAGATATTCCAGTAATCTTTATTTCTTAAAATTCCTTTCCATGTGCTTGAATTATAGTACTGAACACAACTTTCCCAGTGCAATGATTTAACATATGTTATTAACACAGATAAAAACAGTACCAAACATAAGACCTACCTGAGAAAAAATAAAAACATACCCACACTAATGACAAAATTATAAATTCTTGTTCAAAATGAAGTTTAAATAAATATTTGCCTGAGAAATAAGTCAGTGGGACAACCTTACAATATTAAGTAGAATCATTGTGTGGTACTCACAGTCTTTGTGTGACACCATTTTCATTCCCATCTATCCTGAAATCTAAAGCTGGATCTTCACCTCACATACTTGAAAAAGTCACTGCACTCAGTGGGTACTCAGTTCTTGCTGAATCCCTTTCTGTGGATTCTAGGAGCCAAGCTACAGCCAAGCTAATACCTGTAGCTGGCTTTTAATCTTGCAGCTAAAGTTTAGTACTTAGTAAAAAACAGCTGACCTGGAAAATACTTAAAGGATTGGAATTTCCAAGCCAATATGCAAACCCATATCCACAAGGGTAAATCAATATTTGTTTTGTCTGTGGCATGGTATGGAATATTTTCCTCCTCTTTTAGCAATCTCAGTGGTTAGCCCTCTCACTTTAAAAGACTCAGCCCCACTTGCTAATGTAAGCCTTCATTCTCCAGGACTTCATTCTCTAAACACAGAGATCAACATATTTAAAACTTTTTTTTTTTAAATAAAATAAAGTACTGTGAACAGTACTGTTGCTGTTGAACATACGGGAGGCACCATGTAAGACAAATTTATCATATGAAAATATACAACTGTTTATAAAGTAACAACTGTTTGCTTTTTGAAAAATACAATAAAATCCATAAACTTTGACAAAATATGTATTGTGCCTGGTTGAGAAAATGAAAATAAAGGTAAATGCTAGCAATGTAGAGAAAGGAACAGTGTATGGGATGTTTCCTATGCTGCTGCAGCAATTAAGATTAATGAACAGAGAACAAGTGGTTGACATATCACCTACCCATGGGAGTTCCAACGCCGTAACCTTTGGAGTCGATCAGGCCTCCAATCTGTGTTAAGTTACAGTTCCTCTGTGTGACAAACTCAATGGTTGTCGACTCCATTAGAAATGCATAATCAGAGGTAAGCACGCGTTGGATACCTTCTTCATTACTTTTGACAAGTACTGACTGCCTCCTGCTGCTCATGAAGGCCCACATCTTGTCATAAGTGGAGATTTTGGATTTCTGAAAGACAAATATTAAATGCAATATGAGTAAGAATAATATGCTTGTAAGAGTGAAAGCAAACTCTCAATTTGCACATTGCTCTCCTCTCGGATTTTACTATGTCAGGTTTTACCAAGGCAATTTTCTAAGGATATCTGTGTCTTTCATCTGGTTTGTACTTCTCATCTTCTCAATTTAAAAATAAAAAACTGGACAGATTGTCCAATGTGAAATATCTGTTGTTGATCTGTTTTTATTGTTTATATGTTTTTATGCAAGAGGAAGGCCTACAAGTACTTCAGGTCAGTGGAAAACTATTAAGTATTTCACTCTAGCAAAGATAATAAATTCTGTTGTTAAGTTTTGTAGAAGAATCTGTGGATTCTGGCACAAGTGAAATTTCACTCTTATTTCAATCACTCAGCTGAACAGTTCTGAAAACCTAATGCATAGCATGGCAATCTGAAGTAATCAAAGCACTCACAGATGGCAGTGTATGGAGAAAACAGTTGTGAAGGAGAGAGCAGACAACATTTTATCTATTGTACATGACAAAAATACTTGGAGAAAGATTTTAGGCGAGAGAAAATATCACTCTCAGGTCATAATAAGGCTAGCTTGCCTTACAGAAATGGACTACTGGAAGTCCTAAAAATTAATATGTGTTTTCTGATTTAATATTTCCAGAATACAAAGAACTGTTGTGGTAGGAAGGGAGTCAATAATTTGGGACAAAGGAGTCAGTAGTTTGGAAGAAATTGATGCTGCGCAACTACAGAGGAGTTGCTTCCTTTTTTTCACCTGAGTTGGTTTAAAAAGAAGGTGATTACCTTCTCTCATTTTTGTAAAACACAGTGCTTAAGAGATCATAATGACTGGATAAACTGAAGTTATTAGAAATACTGAACATTTTATACCACATTTGTCCCATCTGTTTAATAACACTGCAAACTCAAGATGTATCAGAAAATGTTCTGTAATGTTAAATTTTGCCTCGTAAATGAAATGTAGAAATACCACACAAACATTAGTATTATCAGACTTTTTAAGACTTTCCTCTTTTGATGTCACCCTTAAACATATTTCTGCCATCAGATGTGGAAGAAATACTAAACAAATATTGACACTACAAACATTTCTGAAGTTCAGATGATAGACAGCCAGAAATTCTGGCCCAAAAGAGAATTAGCAGTGTATGTGGAATGAAAAGAACATTTATTTAGAAAAAAGGGATTACTTTGTCCCCCTTCTGAAATATAGTCCAAGAGTTCTTTCATTATGCCTGGAGACTTAAAAAATTAAGCATTTGAACTAAGTCAAGTGTCAGTACTAACAAAACTGAAGACTTTTAGGGCTCTGAATTTTGCACATTGTTATTGTACTGAACATAATCTGGGCCTGATTGCAAAAGATTTTAGTAACAATGAAAGAGGAAAGCATTTCTCTTCAGACTATTCTGTGAACACATAGAATAGAGACGACCAAACAGATAGGGCCTCTCCTCATATTGTTCGGGTTTTTTTAAATCAAATAACTCTTGCAAGCATTTAATATTGCACTGTGTCTGAGGGGAAACGGAGCAAGGCCAGCTTCCCACAGGCTGGAAGGGTGGAGGACTGTTGAGGTGTTTTTCATCCCTGTCCCGCCTCCCCCAGAGAGAGGGAAAAGAAGAGAGAAGGGGGTGAAGGAAATGGAACCGAGTCAGCGCCTGCAAGACAGAAGGGTGGAGAAGCACTGGGATGTCTTTTGAAACCCCCCCCAGAGGCAGAGAGAGAGAGAGAGAGCCGGTGCCACCTTGAAATTTGATATCCAGTGCTGGCAGTACGCTGGCAGAGGAGAAGGAGAAGCGGGGAGGGGGGGGAAGGTGCCCAGCCGTGGGAGCTCCGAGCCTGCCGTGGGAGTTTGGTCATCCTGGGAGACAGACTTTTAACCCTTTCCCGGACAGAGGAAAACCTTTTCAGACATGGATTCTCTTGGCTGATGATTTGAGAGACAAGAGAGAGACAGCCTGGGATGTGAGAGGCCAGAGGAAGATGGAAGAGGAACCCCAGATGGGAGGAGATGATGGGAGTGGCTTTGGCTGGACTTTTCTTGTATAGCCTGGGCCTCGATGTTTCCCGAACACAGAGACTGCATTTTGGGTGGATGTTGTGGCTTGGGCCAAGGACCTGCCGCAGTGATTGTCAGTGCAGATGGAGTGAACAGAGCAGGGATGAAGAGGGTGGTGGTGGTGCCCTCTGTCCTCATGGATGAGGAGCTCTGTTCTTTTGAGGCCCTCGGCCCCAGGGGAGAAATGGGGGGGACTTTTGTCCCAAAAATTGAGAGGTGGTTGGGTTTTTGGTACTTGGCCAAGCGTCCTTGAAGGAGCCCTCTATGCAGCTTTGGTCCATGGACAGTGGTGAGAGCACTGGACATGGAAGGAGGGTGTCACCATGGCAGATTTCTCTCCGGGCAGAGCCATGGGTGACGAGGAAACACGGAGGGTTCAACTGTGTTTCCTGTGGGAGTCTATGGTGCAAGAGAGACTCCTGTCTCCCTTGATGAATGGAGAATTGGTTTTTGGGTGATGATGACTTGATTGGTAACCCAAAGTGCTGTCTGATTGTGGAAGGGTGGAAACTGGGGGAGGAGGAGAAATGTGCTGGGAGGTTTTCATTCTGCTTTCTGTATGTGTTTTCTATGCTTTTTGTAGTTTAATAAAGTTTTTTTTCTTTCTATCCTTAAGTTTGGGCCTGCTCTGCTCTGTTCCTGGTCACATCTCACAGCAATTGTTGGGAAGGATATATACTCATGGGTGCACTGGCATTGCGCCAGCGCTCAACCCATGACAACTGTATCATAATTTACTTCAAGAAATGCATATCAGCTCTGTAGGAATCTAAGTTAATATATAATACAGGCAGGGTGGAAATAAATGTTTTTCACTATTTGTAAAATTTTACCAAGAACCCTTATTTCATTCTTTTATCATACAATCTTTACTCCAGTAAATTTTTTAGCTGCTATAAATAATATGAGAAATATAAAACATTGGCAGAGAAAACAATTTTAGCAAATGGTTAGATTGAGGGGGTTACAAAAAAGCCAAATGGGATACAACAAAAAAAAGAGGAACTGTAATACATATGTATTTTTCTTTTTTTGTTGAGAAAAAAATAAACTCCAGGATGAAAAAAAATTAGCAAGGGGAATGGTTGCTTTCTACTCAATCATTAGAACATGTGAAAAAAATACAATATCCTTTAAAGGACAGAGTGTTCATGTTATGATGTCTGATTTAATCAGCTAGGATGAATCCACTGCTACTATTGAAAAGAAAAATGTCATCAACAAAATCAGAGAAAGCTCCTGCACAGGACAGCTCATTTACTGGAATAATTAAAATGAAATGAAAACATTAAAACAGTCTACACATGATTAATGAAGAAGAGAAGAGAACACAAAACCTAGAATACCAGTGCACATGGCTCACCACTGTAAAGCTGACAAGGATGACAGAAAGTGCACAAAAAGTGAATGCTTTTTCACTACTTTCTTCCACCTCTAAAAGCTGAAATTGTGCCAGGGAATAAGGTCATTCTACTTTTGTACCCTATGTTTGGTTTTTTTTTTTTAATGCACAAGAGATTTTTTTTTAATTTTAAATAAAAAGCCTTCTTCATTTGATTTAAGAAAACATAACCACAAATAGTTGTTCTATGTTTGCTAAAATACCCAGCAGACTCATTGATGAAAATCAAGAAATCAGAACAATGAAAAGCATCAGGGGCCCATTTGACATTGAATTAAAGATAATGATGCTCCAACATGCTTCCTGTGGTTATGACTGTACCATTCATACTGTTGGAAGCAGATGCTGCAATTTACCTTATATTTCCACCTTCTTTCACTGTGTGCAAATCAATCTGGTTAATCAACCTATATACTCCATCAATGGAGTGTATTATTTTATCTGAGTTAGTTCACCATATTGTTTCATCTAACTGGAAATCACTGTCAGGAAATCCAAACTAACTTGAAATCAACTGGAAATGATGTTTGTATAAGATAACTTGTGGTGACATGACTTACTATGCTTGTGTTCCCTCAGGAATGCTGAAGACGTAAGAAAGCTGCCTATGCCTTGAATTTTACTGGAAGAAAAAAGAGAACTAACTAATAGGAAAGCTGGAAATGAAAAGATTAAGCAAATCTAGAAACTCTTCTCAACATTGAACCTGATGCATAAAATGTTAGCTCTCACAATGACATTCAGAGGATACTGTCAGTGTCATACTCATCGTTCATGAATTAAACATCATTGGAAGATAACTGTGCTTGTCAGGGACCACAAATGGAACCATGGCAAAGGCTCTAAGTTAGTCATAGTCGAATGCTATGTATAAATATGAGTCTGGATATAGAATGAGTCATTGTCAGTAATGTGCTACTTACTGCTCCATCTTGGAGCACTGGTTTGGAAAGAAATATCTGAGCAGCGGGACTCTGGACCACAAGGTTAGAAAAATATCAGAATGTTGAAAATATGACAGAATAAACAAGGATCAAAGTACATGGAAGCAGACTTCATGATACAAGTCAAGAGTGGATAAATGCACAGTAAAAATGTGCCAGGCTAATTCTGACATTTCTCTATGAAGGAAAATTATAGATCCATTAATGGAGATTTTTATTTTAATGATAACTTACAACTTCTTTCCTGGCTTCTAAAATTATTTAGGTGCCACAGAAAAAGCTTCAGCTTTACTTTCACACATGCACTATTTAAACTCAGAAGAGTCTGTAGTAACTAAGGAAAGATTGAAGGTAATTAAGAATAAATTTTGAGACAAAAATAAAAAAAGTCAGCAACCCAGTTCTGATATATTTTATGAAAGCACTCTCCACCACATGAGAATTAAATCATCAGAATCATTATGTGAAGAAAAAAACCCACATATTCCCAATCCTACTATATTATTTTCTATTTATGACACTGAATATAACAGCTTTGTGACTTTTGTTTTCCTGAGCATTGCATGCTTAGTAGACACAAGTCACTTTTCTTAAGGTTGATTCATGGATTTTTTTAAAGCTAAAGGTACAATGCCCATTCATTCTGACCTTCTGTAATGGGCAAACTATGAAAAGTTCTGAATGACCTCACCAAGCTCATCACTTACTCATTCGCAGTGACAAAAAGAATGACATATGAAGAGAGATTTCAAAAAAACCCAATATGTATGAGCCTTATCAAGGTGTTCAACATGGTCTCTCAAAACATCTTTGATGACAACCTGGAAGGATAAGGACTGGACAGACTGAGCAGCTACAGGTAGAGAAATGGCAAAGAAAGTGGTAGTTAACATCTCAAGCCAGATTAACATCTTGTCAAGATTTGACTACCTCAAGAGTCAGTCCTAAACCTGATACTACTCAGTATCTTTACAAGCAGTTGGGAAAATGGTACTGAAAGCACCCTCATCAAGTTTGTGCATGGCACGAAACAGAGAGGAGAGGTAGAAATACTGAAAGAAAGAGCTACCGTGCAGATAGGTCACAAAAAGCTTGGAAATTAGTATAACAGGAAATGTATGAGATTTAATCAAGATAAATTCAAAGTCGATGCTGGGAAAAAGTAATCTCAAGCATCCATACTGGTTGGGAATTTGCTGGTGGGAGTGAATCTTGACTGAAAAGGATTTATGGTGCCAAGAAGACAGCTAGCAGAACATAAGTAAGCAGCCCATCTCTGCAGCAGGAAAGCAGACTGCAGGCAATATCAGCAGACTATAGCCAAGCCCAGAACAAGGGAAGTGATTAGTCCACAATACTTGGCATTTTTCAAGCCACACCAAGAATGCTCTGTCCAGTTTTCGTTCTCTGAGTTCAAATAAATGGTAAAATTAGACAGTGCCCACCAAAGTGGTCAGAAGATTGGAGATCTTAACTTACAAAGAAAGATTTCTATAAAATGGTGTTGTTCCTAGAATGGAAGGATTACAGAGAATCTAATCACCTTCTTCTATTACCTAAAGAGAATGTTAGAGAAAAGCCTGAAGGTACTCTCTTCATTAGGATGTGTAGGGACAGCATGAGAGGCAATAGCCAGCGCTGCTAATGGGAAATTCTCTGAGTATATAAGGAAAAAATTCTTCACTATGAGAAAAACTAAGTATTGGAACATGTAGCTCAGAGAAGTCATAGAATCAGCTCACTGGAAATATTTGAGACAGCTCAGTGTAGCTCCAAACAAATTAATCTAGCACCATGCACCCTGAATAAGTTAATCTCACACCACGGTTTCAATTAGAAAAGAAGATCCTCTCTAACAAGAGTAAGAGACCTCTAGAGATCCCTTCCAACTTTGAGTTCTCATTGATTTCTTTGATTCTTCATCAGTATGAACTTATGTACAGTAATTAATGAGTTTCTGGAGACTTCAAATTTTGACCTTGAGCAATTTCAAAAAAACAAAACAAAATATAGAATTTCCTGTTTTGGGGGAAAAAAAAGTGAAAACAAAAGAAACAAACCAAACAAATCCCAAAGCATTGTGAATTATGTGGTTCATACATCAAGCCAAAGGCAAGCACATAATTATCCAGAGTGTGTTTTCCTGTCTTTTTTTCCTCTTCATTCCTCTGAAACTCAAGTAGACTCATCCCAATTGTTTCATACATGATCCTTTGGAAATCCTGAACACAAGTATAGGGATCCAAACTTAACTGTTCATATAGTAAGCTATTTTATTCATTCCTTATTCTTCTTTGTAAGTTTGACATTTTGTTTTGACATGTGACCTAAATCTACACAGCTGCGAAATAAACTAGAAAATACATTTCTGATGTTCTTAATAATGGTAAAAGCACTAATCTAGCTCAAGATTTTTTTCTAAACATAAGAAGGTTAGACGTCAAATTTAGGTGAAACAAATGTTATAGTCAATCTTCTTACTGCTCATAGATGTTCTAAAACTTCTGGGATATGCCTCCAGTATTTTAGGCCATAGAGGATTAGTACCATTAATAGAGAGATCAACAAAGTTAATTAATGGAATACATTTCAAATCATAGTGTGACAAGCTTAAAACTGAGAGAACAAACAGCCTAAGGTATCCTGTAATTCTCCTGAAGTATTATAAATACAGCAATACACAAAGATAAGGCTATCTGAAAGAATTTGAACAGTAGAATAAATGAAAATGAATTGTACAGAAACATAAATACACTGTTCACTTGCCTGTAGTCTCACCAAATGGAGATTTGTAAAGGCTGATTGCTACTGTTCAAATAACAATCAATGACAAATTATGTGTTTTCTCTGTTGTTTATTTCATACACTTTATTGTTTCTGTAATGTATATCTGTGTACACTGATCCACCTCTCTCAGTTCTTAATATGAAACTGAATTCTTTGGAACAGGTACTGTTTTCTCCAAACAACTCAATGTTTCTAAAGTGGACAACAATGATCCATTACTGGGACTTCTGAACTAAATAGTAATATAATAATATAAGTAATATAAAGAAATAATGATAAATACAGGAATCAGAATAAAAAATTACACTTATTATTAATTTTTTAGCTTTACACACTTAATTTTTGGCTTTCACTAACCACTACACATCTTATTGAAACAGTACTTTCTTTTAAATAGTACTTCAATTTGTTGTAATGACCAAAACAATTTCTAGTTTCTCAAAAGTCTTAGCTAATTCTATACTCCAAAAGTACTTTTTTGAGGCAACGAAAGCATTATAATTACTGATTTTGACAAGGCTGAGTTATGTGTAATATGCAATTTGGTCTTAACTGCATATCTGCAGCTGATGCCTCTACAGGATAATACGATGCCATGCATAGTCCAGACTTAAATCAGCTTAGTTGTCCTCTATCACCCAACAGATAAACTTAATTCAAGTGGGCTTCTGTGTATCATCTATTTTTTTTAACAGTTTAGCAAGTAGTTATAAATATCAATCTCTTTAATACAATATCTTTTCTTCATTGTCTCCTAGAACTATTAGACTAGCTTCTGGTAAGTCATCACAGAAAAAGGAAAAAGAAACTATTTTTTCATCCTGGTCTCATTCACTATAACCCTCTGGCCTTAGAGTATTATCTTTCTACTTTTTTTTTTCTTTTTTTCCTCCCTATTTTTTCAGAACCACTGAGGCCTGAAAACCCCTAAGTGAACCAGACAATTTAGATTTTGTTGTGTCAGCATAAAAACAATAAAAGTAATGCATACAGCGTTCTCTCCTCCATAACGGCAGTTTTTATGGTCCATAGAGCACAAATGAAAAGAGGAAAGGTGTTTCTGCCAAGAATAGAGCTACAAGGAATGAAAAATGTAGTGCTCAGAGAAAGACAGTTTCACTCTTGCCCTGATTGTGCTGATTTTTTTTGTAAAACACAAAGATTTTTGAACAAATGTTAAATATTTCAAGTAACCTATGGTTAAAACCCCCAAACTTTAATGCTATTGAAATAAGTTTTTGCTATCAGCTTTGACCTGGAAATAGGTAAAGACTTCATAGCTCCAAAATCACTAATGGGTTTCAGAAGACTTTCTTGCCTTTTATACCAGAATGATATATAGTCCTCTACTGAATAATAACTAACATCACAAGAGTTCTTGTAAAATACTGTGGAAGATGACAAGTGTCATATATCTCACACTTCTATAAGTTTCTTCCTTTATAAGTAAGAATAAGAATTTAATAAAACTTAGTCTGTTTCTAAAGCATGTCCTATATTCTGGATATTTGTAAAGCTAAACTTATTTCTGCTCACTCTACCTGTTCTGAGTTACAAAATGCACATACGGAACTCCACACTTCATTTGCACTGTATCTGAAAACAATCTCATTTTCCAAAAGCACTACCTGCATAGTTTTATAATTGGAACTGTGCATGAAGGTCACAAATATTACTTTAAATAATTACCTCTAATAGAGCAAGAATTGTCATAATGCCAGATTTTAACAAATGTATTCTCACAACATCGATACCTGTATGAGAGATGTTTCTGCAATATTCAAAGCACAATTAATATGTACTATACTCAAAACATTGCTGCTATTGAGATTTGATATAAGCTTATTTGGCAACATTAGAAGCCAAACTCAGCATTTCTTTGGTCAAAGATCTCTTTGAATGAGCAGAAGAGATAGAAAACCCATTAATTATTATTGATCTTTTTTTTTTTTTTAAAAAAACTGTTTCATTGTCTTCACATGTTTCAAAAACTTAATGGAATTTCCACTGTCATTTTTTTCCTAACAGCATCACTCAAGCAGTAGAATTAGCATTAACTATTGCTTGTAATGATGATCATCAAAATGAGCCTTGTTGCATAGACAGATTGTTGGGGTTTTTTTCTCCCAATAAATTCACCTATCATTTCTGTGGACAAACAAAAAAAACTCTACATCCAAAATGGCCAATAATTTTCAGTATTTCTTCACAAAATAGCTCATGTAAAATACTTGCAGTCTATACATTAGCATAAGCCACCACTAAGGTATTTTGCAGAGGGATTTGGGTTTAATATTCTGTACTTTTTTATTACACAAAGTAAATTACCAACCACATTGGACCATATGTGCTAACAGCTGAGTCTTTCTCTGTACTTTTCTGACCTTGGTAACTAGAAAATTGGAGTTAATTCAGGCAAACAGGATTGATGCCATATGTGGTTTTTATCAAAGGTGTAGAGGAGTGGTGGGATACTGATCAGTAGAATTTTTTGTTAGCAAATCTGTCAGATCTTGGAATAATTCTGGCAGTTTTATCTTTAAACACCTTTAGTTTCCTAATACTACTTGAGAAGATAAGCAACACAATACTTAAGGAGCTGCTTCCCTCCAACAATAAAAAGAATTTTAAAAAATAACCTAAAATATCTGGAATTAAAAGATACACATATTAAACTTGAGTTTAAAAAGTTAACAGGAACTTTTCAGCTAGACTAGTTTCTGATGAATGCATCATGAAGAATTCATCTACACACCTAAATGAATTTACATGTTTTCAGTTAATGATCTGTACAGAAAACACAGACAACAGCAGAGTTATAAGATACAGTTTTGAGTACTTTTTAGTACTGATATATAGAGCCCCTACCCAACTTACCAGAAGTTGATGGAGAAAATTGCATTGCTGATAAAACCATATAACATGTCAAAAGTTAAGAGTAAAATACAATTAATGTGTTTACTTGCATCCTGCAATTTGGACATCTGTAGTGAGTCCAGGTAGTATAAATGCAACTCAACAGAGAAAGGGATATAGTATAGCTTTTGAAGACTAAGTTCTACAAAAGCTCTTCTTTATTTATAATTGGGAACAGGCAGAATAACTGTATGGCAGAACAGGGGAAAAGAATTCACTTTCCAGCATTATTAACTTCTCTATTTGAATTCTTTTCAGAAGAATTGCTCAAAATCAGCAGCAATAAAGCAACTGAAAATTTCCAATGAATGAAAATGTGAAAACAAATTACCAGCTTGTTTGACCACCCAGTGATTTTGATCAGTCATGTTAATGTTAACTAAAACACCAACGCTCAGTCATAGATTATTCTAAGATTTCTCTGGCTAAATCTGTGCCAATTACTTAATTATTGCTCATACAAATGCCTTAATATGTAACTGAACTGTGCAGAACAAGTCTTGGGGGGAAAAAATTATCATTTTGAGTAGCACTCTCATGTGTGATCTTCATTGAACATTGATGTATTTACAGTTGCACATGGTAAAAGCAAGTACATTTTATAACCTATGCATTTTGGGGGCAGAACAGAATATTTTATCAATAATGAAGCATTTCAAACATGGCTTGAAATAATTACTCTGTGGCCCTTGACATCCAAGTTCTGAAATACAATCAAGAGAAGAAACAGATATTTGAAATGTACTGATGTGGTCTAGTGGAAATCTATGTGCCATCAGAAAAGAATTGTGTGGGCTGGTATGTGATAACTCCTAGAAAATTTACTGTTAATGAACATAAGGGAATTGGAACTATATGATCTTCAATGTTATTCTAGCCCAAATAATGCAATAATTTTATGATTATCCAACTGCCAAGGGTTCTAGACATTTCCTTCATGGAATAGCTGGGTGTAGCTGTGCCTCATTCTGTTTCCCCTGTCAAACTGTCAGTAAATTGATCAGTTGGACAGAAAAGTAATTCTGCTATTCATCTTGTAAACAGCTAACGGGAAACACAACTTCTGATGTAGCTTGAGAATCCATTAAGTTGAATTTAGCTACATTTATATTATTATCTCTGCTAATCTGCTTACGAAAACAAGCCAGCCTTTTCAGGATGCTACCAAATTATCTTGCTGAGTAGTTTCCAATAATAACAACTGAGACTACAGTGTTTGACTTAGTTCCTTATTTTGTTTTAATTGAAATATTTGAGAAACTTCCATTACAGGGAATTTTATGGAAATTAATTTATGAGCAACCATTTTAGAAACCTCAAATAAACAATAAGTAAACAGGTATTAAATTTCAATTTAAAAAGCTAACAACTTTAGTGGTGACTGACTTAATGCTTTGCTGTTCACATGGATTATATAAGACTGAAAAAAAGGCAATGAAAACAAAAATAGAGGGAAAGCACAGAAAACTCATTTAATTCATTCTGCATTATATACCATACTACTTATCCCACTACATCTAGTTCCCATATAGTTTGACAAAAATGAACAGTTGCACGAATAGTGTTTGTGATTGTATTTTAGCACATAACTGTTCCCACTGTCAATGTGTTACCATGACTATATTATTTTGTGCGACCCTTTGGTTGACTCCTTCACTACTCACAGTTAGGGCTAAAGATATCACCTATGAGTTTGAGAGCCATTGTGCTGGAAAATGTGTTTTAGCAACACCACAAACATGATTTCCCTGCATGAAGAAAAGCAGACAAAGCAGTGACAATACAAACAATTTCAAACACGACAAAGTGGATGAAATCACTTGGGCAAGTAAGGAAATAGTTTCATATTTATCTTGAATATCAGTCACTTGCTGAGTTTGTTTAAAATGTGCTAATTAACATGAAAGGTTTTTCCAATGAGCACCTGGACCAGCCGTTGGACAGATATACCCTTAGTTAATTTTAAATTTCTGTCAATGAGTAAAATAATAAGGAAAAATGGCCTGCTTTAATGTGTAAAGCTCCATAAACAATTTTGAACTTATCATAAGACCTGAATCAACTTTTACGGTTTCATCTTAGCAATAGCTAACTTCAGTAGAATGTATCAACACTGAGAAATCAATGTCATTTCTCAAGGGGACAGGTATTTTAATCTTATTAATTTCCATATATATTCTTATAATTTGATTCTAGTTTATGTTTATATGACAAAGTTGTGCTGAACCTTTTTGGAAGGTGACAACTTACTGAAGATCTCTGGGAAAAGTATATTCATGTTCATCATGACAGATGTGATAGCATTTATCAATTAGCCCACGCTTTCTATTCAGATCATGACAGTATTTGCCATAATGCTATGATTGGTTTTTTTCTAGAAAATATATTCCATAGCTAACTTTATCCCTTGCAGTGTTTTTACTTTAAATACAAAAATGTAAGGAGGCAATTAATATGTCTAAAGAAACACCAAACAAAAAAATTATATACAAACCACAATCACATAATTATAATATTTTCTTTACATTCTAATTACTCTTTATTTGATTTCCTCATTTTGAGCTAAATGTAAGAATAAAGAAATCCCAGTAACTTGCTTATTTGCTCTACTTACTCTAGGGTTGCCAAACCACACAGCATGATATTTCTGTGTTTGTTTGTAATCAACTATTATCCTTATGGGACTTGTAAGTAGGAGTGAGAAAATTCATGAGTTGAGATAAAGCCAGTTTAGCAGGTAAAGCAAAAGCTGTGTGCACAAACAAAGCACAAGGAACTCATTCACCACTCCCCACGGGCAGGCAGAGGTTCAGCCATCCCCAAGAAAGCAGAGTTCCATCAGGTGTACCCATTACTTGGGAAGACAAACATCATAATTCCAAATATCCTGCCCCTGCTTCCTTCTTCTCCTCCCAGCTTTATATGCAGAGCATGATGCCATACGGTGTGGAATATCCCTTTAGTCTGTTGGGGTCATCTGTCCTTGCTCTGTCCCCTCCCAGTTGTTTCTGCACCCCCAGCCTATTCACTGGTGGTGTAGGGTGAAAAGCAGAAAAGGCCTTTGCTCTGGGCAAGCACTGCTCAGCAGTAACAAAAATGTTCCTGTGTTATCAACACTATTTTCAGCTCAAATCCAAAACATAGTCCCATACCAGCTACTGCAAAGAAAATTAACATTATCACAACCAAAACCAGCACAAAGCCATAGTCTTTTTAAAAATGTCTAGCATGGATTAAAGACAGCAAAAAATTTGAAATGGCTCATTTATTCCAAGAGGAGTAGTGCTGACACGGAAGCTGGTCAGGGAAGGGAGACCCAAATTATTATGTTTTATTAATGCAATCACTGCTCCCTTCCTTAATACAATTTGGTAAATTTCTTCCAGTGAAGTCCAACTCCCAGTCTCGCTCAAGATTGCCCCTAGAGTCAGACCATGTGCCTAAGAGCATTGTCCAAACACTTGAACTCTGACAGGTTTGGCGCTGTGACCACTCCCCTAGGAAACCACTCCCAGTGCCCAGCCACCCTTTGGGTGAAAATTTACTTAATAGCCATCCTAAACCTCCTCTCACACAGCTTCAGGCCATTACTTCAGGTTCTGTCACTGGTGACCAAAGAGGAGAGATCAGTGCCTGCCTCTCAACTTCCCTTCATGAGGAATTTGTAACTGAAATGAGGTATACCCTCAGTCTCCTCTTTTTCAGGCTGAACAAGTTAAGTGACCTCAGTCCCTGCTCATCCCATCTTTTTTATATAACTTTTTTGTCTCTATCTTCAAGTACAAAAAGTTAACACTTATCTCCATTTCCCTCTATTACTCCACTGTTTTCTTTGCTAGGTACAATGACTTGGATTTAAACTCTACTTCTTATTATAATTCCACCTCCTCTACTGTTTACAGATTGCTAACATTTCGAAAAGACAAAACAGCATCCCTGCTGCCTCCATACAGGAGTAAAAGTAAATAATTTAAAAACATTTTTATTTTTCTGTAGTAGTTAGTAAAATCAGTCTTAGTGCAGCTCCTTTGTTCAAAATCAAGTTTTCATAAGTCTGTTTGATCTTTTGCTAGAATTTTTCTTAACCCCCTTCCAACTGACAAGACAGAAAACCTCATTGTTATCTCAATATTCAAGTCTGGAGTGCTTGTCTTAAAAACATTTACTGAGAATTCATTAAAACTTTCCCACTGTGCCTTATCAATATGAACCTGATTTTGTGACCTTTATGCCTCACTTTAAAAATTTAAATCTGTTTTAAATCACTAGCTTAGCTGACTTTTTTTCCATTTGCCTGCACCAACATGCTCCTTGTTCGCCTCAACTCTTTTGACCCTCACTCCCATATAGTATGATTAATGCCTAGAGAAGAGATATGTTAAACGTTTGCTTTGACCAGCTTATTTCTTCACTTTCAGTTTTTTTATTTCCTTTGAGTCTTTTTTTTGTTATGTATGAATTTACCTCAGACTGGAAGCTGACAAGAGGCTTAAGGCAATCTTATTTTCTCTCCCTTTAAACAAGCTTTATCTAAGCAATACCAAATGCCATAGCCTCAGTGCAGTACCTTTTCTTCTTGATTGCAGGGCAGCCCATTTACTTGAAATTTCAAATGATGGAGAAAGAACTAATACAAGCTCATGCATACATTTACTTGTCTTTTGGATCAACCTTTTGAACTCCTTGAAGACAATGCTTAAGCTATTTCTTACTGTCTACCCAGCTCTCTTAGACCAATTTACAGGTTATAAGTTAGTCTACTTCTTCATTTTTATCACCCATTAGAACAAATACGTAATGCTTGGAAAGATAATAATGCTAGCAAAGGACACACATCAATGGATATAAAATACACCAGCTCACTGAAACCATCTCAATTTTTAAAAATCCTGCTTAAGCGTTGTGCAAGTGTTGTGTTTATTTACTTCTTTGGATTCCAATAATCCCTCAGAAACTGAAACTACAGCTATTGTCCTTTTAATACTGGCATCTAAATAAATTAATTTATACTTGTTTTTCTGATGTCTCAGGATCTTGATTTTCCGAGAGAAAATTAAACATCTAAATAAATTAATTTATACTTGTTTTTCTGATGTCTCAGGATCTTGATTTTCCGAGAGAAAATTAAACATCTAAATAAATTAATTTATACTTGTTTTTCTGATGTCTCAGGATCTTGATTTTCCGAGAGAAAATTAAACATCCAGACATTTCCAGAAATATTTTCCCTTTAAAATTACTGTCCAAAAAAAATGGAATACATGTTGCATATTTCAAACATTGTATATAATGCAATCAACGTGTAAAGTTTGTGTAGACACTGAAAAATTAAATTTCCGTAAGTATTCTAAATCTGTGATGAATTGTATATGGTGGACAATTTTATTTTCCAATTGTGGAATATGAAAAACATACACCTAGGTCAGAGATGTTTAACAGAACTCCAGACTGAGCTGACTAGTTTGGAATGAAGCTCAAGCAATGATCACAAATAAACATCAGTGAGAAATAAAAGATGTATATTTTGTGAACACTCAAAAATAAATATGCTGAAGCCTATGAGGTAACACTCAAAGGTAAAATTTCTATTAGTCTTTCTGGAATATGCTTACTCCACTTGACTAATGGCATGCAGTATATTTCTATATTATACTAAATGTTTCAGCAATTCATTAAAAAGACTTATTCAATAAAGAAAATAATAAGTATTAGCAAATTGATATTAGTAAATTATGTCATATAGTGAGAGAATTATAGAATAATTTAGGTTGAAAAAGATATATCTTCTAAGGCACATCTAACTCAACCATGATCATAACACTGCCAATTCTACAACTAAACTATATGACTAGCCTGAAATTCATGACTCCATGGTGCAAATTAGTTAAAACTTTATACTGGATTGATAAAAGGGTTCATATTGATTCATGGAAGGGACCTTCTAAGAATGTCGAGTCCAACCTTCCTGCCCTGGATAGGGACTTCTTTCACAAGATCAGGTTGCCAAAAATCTATCCAATCTGACTTTGAACTCACTGCTACTCTCTTCCAAACAAGGTAACAACTTATGTTGTCTGAACAATCAAAGAAGGACTATGCTGAAGTAGTAATGTCCATCTGCCTAAGTTCATATAGATTTGGAAGGTGTTTTTTCCTAAAGAATTGTCTACCACATTTTTTCTGAAGCATCCTTGGTGTTAATGTCTACAAATGGAAAATGCTTTCTAAGTTATCAAGTTGATGTCTTCAGCTTGGATAGTACTTAATGGAGTTTTTTTTTTTTTCTGTAGTATTTGAACTCTCAAAAGTTCTTAGAGAAAAATCAATCTGGTCAATGTTTCTGTTTAAAAAACCCTGAACTAAAAACTATATTACTCTTCTAAAGATATCTTAATGATTTTATTTATTTGTTTGTTTGATTTGAAGGGTGAGATGTAGCTTAATAATTTTTTAATAAATTTAAGCTTAATTTTTTAAGACAAAATTTATTTATTTAAATAAATAAATAAATGAAATTAAATGAAGCTATGTTTGTGTTGTGTTTCAATTTGCCTGAACAGAATATTTTGTTTGGTTTGCATTTCTCCTAACTAGTCCATCCATGACAATTAAGATTTTGCCTCTGTCAGAAATCCAGTGTGAGGAATATGTTTTGAAATCTAAAATATTTCTTCAGGGAAAAAAAATAACAGATTAAAGTGACAATCAATATGATATTTTCATACATAGTCCCTAAAATCCCTTCTGATGATCCAGGACAAAGCCTTACTCCTATCTTTAAAACATTACTTATTTTCAGAAGGTCATTGACATTAAATGAAAATCCTGATTTTCCCTTTCTTTATGTCTCCCTGCCAACACTCCAACTTTATAGTCACTAGTAACATTCATGTAAAGAGGTACTTGACCCCCATAATCACTATTTCTTCTTATTAAAGAAGAGGTAAAGTCTAAAATAGTTTTAAAGAGAGCATAAAATCATAGACAAACTCACTGAATTTGGGTATTAAGCACTTTTCTTTATGATGGCATTCCTTCCGTCATTGCATTACTCCTACCAGCTTCCAAATCCCTAACTTAGCCAATCCTTAGCACTTTGGAACAGTATATCCATCCATATATCTTTATACACAGATATAGATGCACCCCTTGCTCTGTGTTTTTGTGTGTTTATACATAAAAATACCATATTTCTGTGTGGTTTTATTTTTATAATGTATTTCTTACAGATCATAGATGGAACACTGAATTTAAGTAGACTAGATAATTAGGTTTAACAAATAGTCTCTCTATGTCACAGCTTCTCTAGAGCCTTCTATATTTTATGAGAGTTAAGGAAAGTTAGGTATTTTGGACCTTGGAGAGCATAACAAAACTTTCAGTAGAAGATATTGCAGTGGTGCAATATGATTCTTAAAATTTGATGGATACTAATTCCAGTGAATCTCTACAATATCAACACTTATATTCAAAGATTTTCATAAATATTCTGTCTGCTATGTTGAACTAGCCAAATCACTTTTTGTCCATTTATATTTCTGCCCA
>VXBC01012253.1:277143-313287 GCA_013399945.1 Ploceus nigricollis | reverse complement strand
ATCAAAGAAGGACTATGCTGAAGTAGTAATGTCCATCTGCCTAAGTTCATATAGATTTGGAAGGTGTTTTTTCCTAAAGAATTGTCTACCACATTTTTTCTGAAGCATCCTTGGTGTTAATGTCTACAAATGGAAAATGCTTTCTAAGTTATCAAGTTGATGTCTTCAGCTTGGATAGTACTTAATGGAGTTTTTTTTTTTTTCTGTAGTATTTGAACTCTCAAAAGTTCTTAGAGAAAAATCAATCTGGTCAATGTTTCTGTTTAAAAAACCCTGAACTAAAAACTATATTACTCTTCTAAAGATATCTTAATGATTTTTTTTATTTGTTTGTTTGATTTGAAGGGTGAGATGTAGCTTAATAATTTTTTAATAAATTTAAGCTTAATTTTTTAAGACAAAATTTATTTATTTAAATAAATAAATAAATGAAATTAAATGAAGCTATGTTNTCATTGCATTACTCCTACCAGCTTCCAAATCCCTAACTTAGCCAATCCTTAGCACTTTGGAACAGTATATCCATCCATATATCTTTATACACAGATATAGATGCACCCCTTGCTCTGTGTTTTTGTGTGTTTATACATAAAAATACCATATTTCTGTGTGGTTTTATTTTTATAATGTATTTCTTACAGATCATAGATGGAACACTGAATTTAAGTAGACTAGATAATTAGGTTTAACAAATAGTCTCTCTATGTCACAGCTTCTCTAGAGCCTTCTATATTTTATGAGAGTTAAGGAAAGTTAGGTATTTTGGACCTTGGAGAGCATAACAAAACTTTCAGTAGAAGATATTGCAGTGGTGCAATATGATTCTTAAAATTTGATGGATACTAATTCCAGTGAATCTCTACAATATCAACACTTATATTCAAAGATTTTCGTAAATATTCTGTCTGCTATGTTGAACTAGCCAAATCACTTTTTGTCCATTTATATTTCTGCCCACTTCTCAAAAGTATGCAGGAATTAGTATCTCCTTATACATCTGCAATGATCTGCAAGAGAGAGGTCATCTGTAAGGACTGAATCTATCTCCTTTGAAAAGTCTTTAGAAGTAAACTCCTCATTATCCTTTCAAATACATGACCCGTGGCCAGAAAGCTGTAGGTGTTCTGACTAGATCAAGATACAATCTATTCTAGAAAAAAATACTGACATAGCACAGTTTGTTCTTCAAAGAAGAGTGTTTAAATTTTTTCTTTATCCTAATTTAACATGATGAGCTAAGTGGTGGAAAGGGAGAGCTAATAAGGAGTATGATGATCCTCCACAACAGCAAGCACTCAGGACCAATTTACTTGTATTAAAATAAAGAGGACATTTCTTATGTTCTTGATGAAGTTTAAGAGCCTATTTCATTGCTTATAAATAATGTATAAATATTTAGAGAATGCTATAAATTTAATTTGGTTATAAAAGTAAGGTTACACAGGTGAAGTTTTCATTTGCATATTCAATTTGAGCCTTACTCCAACAAAAAAAAAGTAATTCTCTTTGTTTATCTGTGTTTATAAACATCTTCCCAGTTGCCTACCACTCTCAGTATAAAATATAAGCTTCTCTATTTTTGTCAGGATTTTTGAGACAGGTCAAATATGACAGAAAAGCAGACAGACATCAAGACAGAACCAATAAACTAATCTTGAGATACTAATCATTTCAGTAGAGCTATTTCATTCCAGACCAGATGAGGATAAGAAGCTACAACCTTGTACCTGTATTACAAGAATTCTGATCTTGAGAAATGTCAAGTGATTTAATTTACACTATTCTATCATTCTCAAAATAATAATTGTTATTAATTAAATAATTTTCTTCACCATTCTCACATTGGTATTTTCCACATGCCAGTACAGGGGAGGGTATGGGAAAGGGAAGCAGTAACTACTTCTGGTCTCTGAAGCAATTTTTTCATTAGACCTTTTATTGCTGTACAATTTTGTTGCTAATAGCAGTTACTAGCAGAAAAGTATATATAGTAGACATTTAATGACTACCCAAAAATGAGAAGACACCTACTGTACAGTGTGACCTTGAGTTGCTAAGAAAGGGAGTTATAGTTAGAAATACGCTGGATAAGTCTGCTCATCAATACCAAGCTTTGTGGAGCAAAAGATGGAAGAGGAAAGGCAGTTCAGTGATTCGATAGAACAAATGTTCAAGAAAGTGTACTTTAAACAGTTTCCAAGGTAACTACCTCTGTGACTGGAATCTATGAATAGGGGTACAAACAGGGTTTCAACTATGATATTGAATACAATCAAATATGCAAAGGAAAATAAATAATTAAAAGAGTGGAAGGTTGAATGAAAGAATACGGAAATTACGTTTAATGAAAAAACATAGCAAAAGAATAGTATTTAAAAAAATTGCTGCATATGAGTGGTGTCAGTAGTATATTCACAGTGGCCTGAAAAGCATTGACAAAGAATATAAAATTATCTACCACAGGAGAATTTGGAACAAAACTATACAAATTTATAAGCAAATTGGATGTGCATGTATGTGCACATCTGATTTGTACAGACTGTATATACATACATGTACACATATCTAAGCACAATCTGCTTAGGTTATCTGATATTGCTAAAAGTGTAAGAGATCAAATTTATTGTATAGTTGATATACAAGGTTAATCAAGAAAATATATTTAATCTGGGCTATAAATTTATCACATAAATATTCTCTTAGATTGTGAATATTATTTTTACTGACTCTTTATTTAAAAATATGCCTTTCCAAATACCGTATTAATTTTTCCCTTATGATTTGAATGAAATAAAGCTTGCTGGTTATGGGCCAATATCTATTTCAACCCCAGTACTTCTGATGTTACAGCAAAAGTATTTTTCCCAAAGGTAGTAAAAAAAGACAAAGAGCAACAGCTAGATTGTCATGTAAATACAAGCACCTTTGAGCCAAAACAGATTTGACAAACTTCCCAAAATGATAAGAAGCAGAGATGATTCAAAAGATTAAAAATTATTATGGGGGATTTTGTGTATGTGTTTGCTATCCACATGAGCCTAATGTGTGCAGGCATGTTGATGAAACTGAAAGCAATTTGAAAAATTGGTGTTTGATATCATTTAAAGATTTGAGTTTTCAGGAGTGACAGTTCTTTACATTTTTCTGACATGTTTAGCAGAAGAGAGAGGAAAGAATAGAAGGAAAGGAAAAGGAGAAGAAATAAGTTCTAAAATTGAGATCTCCTTTCAGACACTTCTGATTTTAACACCAAATGCTGTTGCAAATGATATGGACCAGCTCATAGCTGAGCTCTATGAAATACAAATTACTAGAAAAATGCAGGTTGTGAAAGAAAAGCAAGTGAAACCTGTGGGTTTGCCTAGGTCTAATACTTAAAGAACAAGATTGATTCACTTTTTTTTTTTGTTCTGAAAAAAAACCAGCTGAGAATAAATTGGCCACCTTAGGCCAAATATACATGTTCCATCATCCCAAGATATTTGCTCCAACCAATAGGATAAAATTTATTCCATAAAACCAAATTCATCCTTTTAAAGAGGCATGGTGTAAAACTGACTGTTGCATCAAAGTACTTTAAACTGCTGCAATCTGGCTGCTTGAAATCCTGAACTCCTGCGAGGTTATGAGGTCATGTCATGGTGAAGGCCAGTAAACGAGTATAGATAATAATATGGGCATGGATCTATGGAGAAATGAAAACTCATTCAGAACAAATGGTGCAGTATTACTTTGAAAATTTTCCTGGAAGTTCATCTTTATTTAATAAAAATTTTAAAAAATTTTAAAATATTTTAGTGTATAATAAAATTTCTCAAAGAAGCCAAGACCCTTTTCTCACCTCAGAAAGACAAAACTTATCTCTTTACTGCCAATACCTATGAGTATTTCAGATTTTTGTTAAAGATTATTCTTTAACAGAAGTATATTTGATAAGCTTTATGACCCTCTGTTTTGGGTAAGGGATACTTTGCTTTTATATTATTGTTTAGATACATTTTAAACTTTCAGGTATACTTGTTCAGAATAAACATGAAGGAGGGGAGCTCCCTGTTGCTGTAGGAGCAAAGGCAATGCACAGAAGTAAATCAAAAGGCAAAAATAAATAATCAACTTCTTGACTATTATAAACAGTACCCTTCCATGAGAATTTGTTACGTCTCTTTTTTATATTCAATGTTTTAAAGCATAGTAGGACAACACTTCTGTCACTTGAAGATGACATGAGCACAGAGGTAAGAGTTTGCAGAACGTACAGGAGCATCAGATGTTTAGTGCTTGAGTACATAATACATATGGGAGGATTCAGATATTTAGGTATTTTCATAGGTAGATATTGCACTAAAGTTCACTGCTCTTTGTAGTATGTTTAGAAAAGAATTTTAGACACATACTATAACATACAGGATGTATTTATATCATTATGGATTTCTGCCTACTGAATTTGAGGCAACAGGGGTCTCTGTGAAGAAAGCTGTTGTGTTGTGCTAAATCCAGCCAGTAGATCAGCAGGTGTTAACATGCAGTGAGAAGAACAAATAGATCAAGCAGATTTTAGGCATTCCATTCCAGGACACAGAATCTAACATAGAAACATATATTGTTTTCTCATAATAACTAATTCTCCTAATATTTAAAGGGGACAGACAACTGTTTGGAAGCTGGTATGGACAACCTATGACTAAAAAGTCTTAGAAGTCTTGCTCTAAGATTCTTCAGGAAGAATAGAAGTAGCCCAAATTCATATATGATCATTTTCAAAACACTTGATCTTTTCAATTAACATCACGTTTCCATTATATTTTTGTGTACTCTTACATGAGCCCAGAGAACTTAATTGCATGATCTTGTTCCTACTGTAACTTTCTACTCTAGCAAAAAGTAACATATCAAGGAAAATATTATTCCCAGCAGAAGATTAATTATAAACATCCAAAAAGTCAGAGGGACATAAATCAAGAGCATAATGTATGCATTTTTTATTGTTATTGACTCTTCTCCCATCTTACTAAGTCTCTAAGATTTATACAAGAAATAATGATGAAATATAGTAGTTTAATCAGATTTCAGCTTTCATTGCTTTTACCATGAACTTAATGCAGTGAAAATAAATGGATTGTAGAGAGTCATTCAAGCAAGGGGGTTTGACACTGCAAATTTTCTGTTATTGCATGGCTTGAATCTTGGAAAACAAATTGATGAATCTCTGATACGATATTTTTTTATCATTGTGCAACCTGCGAATGCTTATAGCCTATGAAATAATAACCGTTCATCTTTTAGAAAAAACACATTTAATAGAATTTCAACCTCTGAGGACTTAATCATCCATAATTTTCATTCTGTGACAAACAGACTTCAAAACAAAGTAACTTCCTTAAAATCTTAACTTCTGTTGCATCTTAATACTAACTCCTCTTTAAAGACCACTATGACCACAGAGTCCTGACTGTTGCATCAAATCTTGAATGGTGAAATCAGGACCATCATGCAGGGCATCCTGGAGATTTTTCCCTTACAGCTATTAAACAATAACCCCCCTATTACTCCTGACATAGTGTTTATCAGAAGCTGACTGAGGGTTGAGAGGGATGGCAAGGACAGGAGGAGAGAGAGAAGTAGAGGAGTATAAGAAATACACTTGAATGCTAAATATAGGCAGCTGTCCAAAAGCCTCTAAAGGCAGTTGTAATTTGTCTGCCATGCAGGGCCAAGCACAGATAAGGTGCCTAATCAAAATAAATGAACCCCACAACAATGGGAAAACAAAGCTCATGTATTGAAAACAAAGCAAATGTTCACAATTCATTTAGGGAAAGAGAAACTTTATCTAATAAGATATCAGAAGCTAATGAGAGGTCAAACACTTCTGATAGAAGTCTTTGGGATAAAGACTTCATCCCATACTTCGAATAGGAGCTCTAGTGGCAGGAGCAGCAAGAGAGCAAGAAAGATTGAGTGAAGACTGCAGGCTACCAATTTTCTAGCTTCCTTCTGTCAGACACTGCCAGACTGCCTTAGTAGTACAAAGATACAGAGAGTATGAAGAGATAATAACCTGAAAGTGAGCAATTTTCTAAGGAAAGAAACAAGATGAGGTGAACACCTAACAGCTGCCAGTCAGAATTAAATGATATTATGAGGATACTTACCCAACAGCTGATGAATTAAAATTTAGCAGGTCTGTACAACTTCTCAATCTGCATTTTTGTATACAAATTGTATTAAAAAATATTGTTCAAAATATAAAAATTAAAATATTATTACTGAAGGCTCCCTTTACTCCAAATACCTTATTATTTGATAGAATTATTTTAAGATAATTATATGATGGGGTTTTCACATTCTCATTCATTGTTAGACTTGCTGTTTCAATTTATTAAATTTATAACGATCATCAAGTATTTTTTATATTGTGTCTCATGGTTTTTTCCCCCAGTGAAACTGGGAGGAAAATATTGACTGGAGACAAATAGCACACACTATTACTCCTATTAGTAGGAGTCAGGTAAATTCCAGGAAATCAGCAATAAATGCTCTCATGCCGTATCTTAAAACAACTTTTTCATCTCTGCTAGAATTATGATAATTTCTGATGACAATCTACCATGGTTTTTAATTTTTTTCTCCATCATGTATTCCTGAATTATATTTAATTTCTAGAGTAATCCTTACAGTCAGCCTATTGTGAGGAGGTATTGTATTTTAATATGAATTACTTTACACTATACTGAAGAATAAAGAAATTTTGTGGAGACATAAGTGAAAAAAGGAACTATGATATTACCACTGTGATCTCTTTCTGATAACATTTCTAGGATTTGTTCAGATGAGTTTCTACTACTGTGGGAGGATTCCATTTTCACTGCCTTATCTAATTTTACAGTAGTCTGAAATAATATATTTCCATATACATCCATGTGATTTTTTTTCCCTCTTTCTTGTAATTTGGTGTCATGTGATTTCTATTAAAATGATGCAAAAAATTAAGGCATTGTGAACTGTTCCCTCCAATGGCACAAATTAAGTATGAAACACCCTAGCATGACTATGGTCTTTGTTTTTAAAAATGTTATTTTACCTCATCATTTTGGGTTTTAATTTTACTGACGAGTAAATTAAATGGCCCACCAAAATATGGAGAAAAATCTGTAAACTCTCCCCAGTTCACAGATTTGTCAGTGGGAAAATGACATATTTCATTCCTGGTATTTCTGAAAAGAAATGGCTCCTATGTATGACAATGCACACAATACTACCCTCTCAGCCTGAAGACCAGATGCGTATTTTTATTTCCTTGTGGCTGTAAGAACTGGAGATAATTCCTGGCTTAGAATTCTCCAGTGAAAACTTCCTTACATCCTTCAGCCTTTTCTCCTCCTGCACACATAGGGAAAAACAGTAGGATTTTGGCTTCTCTCTCTTTGGTCTAAGACATTGATTCCTTGCAGGCCTTCACAGATAAATTATGAAGAAAGATATTGACCCTTTGTTTAGAATAAAAAATGTGGGGAAAGGAGGTTGGAGAAGACAATGCAAAAAACAACCCTCTCACAGTCTTGAATGAGAAGGGTTCTCAGACCGAGGAAGAAAACAATGCAGAATTAAAACTTCCATTTTCAAAATGCTAATCAAATATAAACCATTCCTAACATCAGCCACTGAAGTCACTGAAGTATGTAAATATAACTTCTTTTTTCAATACAGAAACTGAAGAAAGGGGACACATTAAGTGGCCTGATTTGTAATAACATTACTTGATAAGTAAAGACTGAACTCAGGAGTTTTGGTCTTGAACTCAGGTATGAAAGTGTGATAGGTCTAAAAAGGAGAAGATACAGCTTTCACATCATTAGGAGAGCCCACCCAGGTAGCAAAACCAAATAAATGCTGATAGAGGACCAATTATACACATATTGATTCATAGTCATGGGTCTTTCCCTTTCAGAACAAAACCTGAGCAACCCTTTTCATATTCTGTTAGTAAAGAGCTACTCTGGGGAGCAAGTAACAGTGACTGGCCCCTATGGTGTCACTGCCACTCACTGTTCCCCTCTCACTTCTCAGAAGACAGGAAATGTGCACCAAAGCCAAGGGAACCAAAACCTATTATGCCCTCTCACCATAAGGTAAGTCTAAAGACCAGCACCTGACAGCTATATCTGTATAAAAGTTACAGGACATTTTCAAAAATCTATATACAGTCATATTTTTTAAGTGAAATCCAAAAATAACTTCATAAAAGAATCCTTAATGAAGTATATAGTAAACAGTTTACACAAAATCCAACTGTCAGTAGGCTGTGATTACAGGATAAAATATAAAGATGAAGTTAAATATACAGTATGTGGTGGTGCTTTTCACTTTTAAGCTTCACACATTATAGGCACTTTTGCTGCAATGCATATTGGTTTTTTACTCAACACATTTTTTAACATATATAACAGGACAGATGAGCAAATCCCTTTGCTTAGAACCAAAACTCTCCAAGCAAGATATGGGGAAAAATACAGGTCTAACCTCTAACATCATGAAATTAGCTTGCTAGTATACATTTGACTGGATCTATTGAACATTTGGAGCAAGCCAAAAAAAGTGATGAGACACAACTGTATTCCTGGAGCCCTTTACAAGACCACAGACAGGGCTGGCTGCAGAATGACAACTGGGATAGATTCTGTGCACCATTTGCAGAATAAAGGCAGCAGGTGAGCAATGTCTAAAGCCTGACCTTATCTGACAAGCCATCCAGTTCCCTTTCAGGTCAGGAGTGATCCTATTCCCTTTGCCAAGTCTTCACTGGAGGAACAATCTGTCTGACCCTTCATAATTCCTCCCGATCTTATCTTCACTGCCAACTAGCCTCCCAGATTTTAGTCCACTATCAAATATTCTTGCCTTTTTGCATTTGAAAACAGAGACCTGCAAGTCTATTAAGTGTTTTATAGACCTGTTTCTACTATTCCCGAAACATCTGCAAAAATCGTGACTACATTGATAAGCATGTCTACTACAAAAAAATAAAAGTGGACTTAGGTGATTTGCAAGACATTTGGAAGACAAGTAATGTCACTGTAAAGCAGCAGTCTTCACATCTGCCTTTTATTTTGGCAGTGTGGTTACTAAACATAGATGGTGCTACTTTTATCTCAAGAAGGATATGAGCTACAAATCACTGCCAGTTCAGACAAGTATCACTACGTGCATTTCACTTTCTCATATTTCACCCTAGACTAACTGCTGTCATAAACAACATGCTGAGCTAAGTGATTCAGCAGTAGCCATGCTCGTATTCTTATATTTTAAGCACTCACTATGATTTGTTTAAATTAGAGGTGTTCATATAGAGGAAAATTTTCTTGTTCTAGCCTCACAACTACAAAAGCATAGAGCATATTCCTAGATTTATATTATTTCAGCTCAGCCAGCAGACACTTTCATGCCTTTCCAGACAAAGTTACAAGATATAGATGTTTTGGGAACCATGTCTAAAGAGACAATATAGAATCTCATAGATTTCAATTAGCTAGAAATAACCCTGAACTAACATCAGTCCATATTCCCCTAAGTTGTGAGATAATCATAAATAGAAAAAAACCTTTATAATCTGTTAAAACCCAATGAAATAATTAATGTGGATCTACAGTGTTGGAGCAAAATTCACAAGTGGCATACCATGATGGTGATAGTGACCACAAGCCAAATTCTAAACTTCCATATGGTCACTCAGCATGGCTGGAGTACTGGGGTGCTCAGGAAATTTCTTGCTAACAAAGTGCTGTTGGGAGCCATAATCAACCAGCTGTCATGATTTAGACTATGTTTGAAATAGGATCAACTCCAGGGATAGAAAGCCACTGTTCTTTTGTACAACTTCTTTGTGTGTCTACAGAACTAATCTCTGTCATAAAAAACAATCAAAGAACAACCCATACATAAAGTAAAACCAGTGCTTCACCTGCTCATTGGAAGTAGTTGATTTTTTACAAAGCATTTTGAAAAAATGCTTCGACGTATCTATCTCATGTATATTATTTCCCTTACAAAGTAGTTCAGTTGATATATATGGTGACTCATTGTAGTTACTGAAAATTGCATTTTCCTCAAAATCACAAGGGTACCAGGTGAGTTCTAAGGTCTCAGAAGCTTAAAATATTGTAGGTAGAAATTAGACTGGGGGGGGGGAAAGTACTTTTTTTGGAGATTTATTCTTTATTTTTAAATTTAAAATACTAAAACTTTTTTTTTTTTTTTGACAGTAAAATATTTTCTNTATAATCTTATCTGACCTTTTGTCATGATTGAACTTATTTTCAAAATACTATTTATGGACAGACCATACCATTTTACAGAAAACAGCTATAAAACAGAAATTTAAGATTCATGGAGAACAGACTGTTGCTTGACAGTAATTAACAGTAAATAGAAAGCAGTACAGAAATATTCTAATTATTTTTTACCATATTTTATAATAAGTTATTGCTACAGTCTTTTTTTGGCATTTCCATTTTGTCATTAAATGTCACGGGGATTATGGAGCTCATTTTTCTGGGATCATATTCATGAGAAAGCTAATGAATGGCAATAAGAAACACTGCAAACATAAGGGAGAGTCAAATAACAACCCAGTGCTCAGAAAATACACTCATTAACACCATCCTTTAGCAGCCNTGCTTCGACGTATCTATCTCATGTATATTATTTCCCTTATAAAGTAGTTCAGTTGATATATATGGTGACTCATTGTAGTTACTGAAAATTGAATTTTCCTCAAAATCACAAGGGTACCAGGTGAGTTCTAAGGTCTCAGAAGCTTAAAATATTGTAGGTAGAAATTAGACTGGGGGGGGGGAAAGTACTTTTTTTGGAGATTTATTCTTTATTTTTAAATTTAAAATACTAAAACTTTTTTTTTTTTTTTGACAGTAAAATATTTTCTAACTGATCATTTTCATCCTTGTCATTTGCCTGTGTTTTCAGTCACATTTGCACTCTGGAGTTTACCTGTGACCCCTGGAAATACTTGCTAATGTGTGTGCTCTCCACAGAGAGGCAAAATGCTCTCTCACTTGATTACTTTATTGTGCAAAAGAAAGTGATCCAAACAAGGTTATTATGTCTGCTGGGATACAGAATTCAGACACATCTCAAGGCATGCACAGACATCAAACAGTGTATCTATCTGAAAAGGCATGTAACTGGGGATAATCTCCCATATGTCATGATGATCAGTTCAGCAGGGAGACAGAAAGAGACTGCACCAAACATTGTATGTTTCTCTATATTAAGATCTGGGGAATTAGAAGCTATTGTCCCTTAATTAGCTATTGTCCCTCATAATTAGATTTTAATTATATCATTCATCTTCATCTTTTGTATGTATATATAATGTGTATATATATACACACCACATGTATATATACATATATTCACAATACATATATATACANTACTCATTAACACCATCCTTTAGCAGCCTGGATATCTAAACAATTGGAATATCAACGGAGAGATAACAAGTGAGGTGTAGTCATAAGGACTGTTGATGTCCTTTAATGTCACATGGAAGAAGTGCAAGATCAAGCTTTGGAGTGTAAAAGGTATTCCTCATCTCTGAAGTATAAATGACAAGGTGAGAAAGATGTAAGCAAGAATGGAAGTGCTAGATGTGCTATGTGTGTGCTGTACTGTAAAAAGACAAAAAAAATTCCAAAGAAACCTTAAAGAAGCACTGTTTTGTTACTAACACTAAAATGTGTTCATGAGCCACTCACTATGGAAATGACAATTGCTTAGCTAGGTTTATTTCTTCTTATCAGAAGAATTAAGCAAAACTATTTTAGCTACATTGTAAGACTAAATTTTAGCACCTCAGAATAGGCTTCCTTCAGATCTTAACCTCAGTTATTAATCAATTTAATTGATCAGGTAACATATTCCCTGAGAATGTAGAAGACATTAAACAATCTCTCTGGCAGAGGTCAGATTAGTTTCTACCAGTACAGCATTTTCCCTCACTTTACTTCATTTTTAGGGATACAATTGATGGAAGCAATAATCAGTTCCAGCTGGGAGGCTTCCTAATTTTTTGGTTTAACTAACTGGGTACTTACACTGAATAGTGATGTGAGCACTTCAGCATTATAACAGTAATATGCAAAATGTAATAAGTCACAGCAATAAGCAAAATTACTGTTTTGTATTTTAATACATAAATTTTTAATTGCCTTTTTTTTTACTTTTTTTTGTTTTAATGTTTATTTTTACTAAATTGAAGATTAAAAATTATAATCAGAAAATATACTGTATTTTGCAGATATTAAGGCAAGAAAATTAGATTCTTTGCAGATGTGCTATAGCAATTATTGAACATGAATACTCAAGTAATTACTATGTTAAATACCTTATTCAAATAGGCAGAGTACAAATTAAAGCTATCCTAGTTTGTCTGAAATCCGTAGCTTGCTATGAAGCAGCAATTTTTCTTCTTTTATTTCCCACATTTTTCTTTCTGCTTTATTTTTAAAAAAGCAGCAACAAACATTCACACTCAATGTTCTAAGTGGAATGGCCTAAGTTTTTTGCACCTCTGTAACTTTGACATCATATCCAGAAGGAGAGGACATATGTCTGCTGAAATTAATAAACAGAAACAAACTAAATTAAAATGTATTATCTAGAAACAAAATTTACACTTTAAATAGCATAAATAAGATGGAAATATAAGTTATACAGAATTTTTCTTCCATCCTGTATGCATAACATTGGCAAAAAGACAGAAAACTTACAGTCCCTCTGGGTAAACTAAGTAGCAAAGGGTTGTTTGGTATGAGGCACATTATCATTCTGGTGACAAAAACCCTGAATTTTCAGATGTGTTAAATGCCTTCTTTTCCTTCTCTTATCTTAGAATGTTAATCTATTTATCTATTTGCTCTTCTGTTCATAATCATACACAAAACTTGGACATCTTAAACGGTATGGATGTAAAGATTTCTCCCCTCCAAATTTCTTAGCATTAAAAAATCCAGTTATTCTTTCTAATGTATTTTATAGAAACTGAATCACCAGCCAAAACCAAGTTATAATAACACTGCTGTCACTGTTGGAATCAAGGAAGATCCAGTCATCCTGTTTCCAGACCAGTCCCTCAGGACTGTTAGGTCCCCAGCGAGACTTAGAAGTAGGCACCTAGCTGTTCAGAACAGCCAGACTTAGTTAATTCTGCATCACATCAGAAGCAAACTTTCTTAGGAAACTAATGAAATTGCTGACTGCAGGGACAGGTGGCCATTGAGGATTTAAATGTTGTACTTTGACTAAAGCAGCAATTAGTTACCTAAGTTATCTGTGGAACAGATGGCATCTTAGGAGAAGAAATGATGGATGTACAATTTTATTTAAATAATTTAGATAGGTAAACTTGGGAGGAGTACAGCAAAAATTTAATGCAATAATAATACTCTTTAATCAATATATCAACACTGCAGTTTCTTTTAAAATAAAAATACTTATCAAATTCATAATTACTTCCTTCACCACTTTTTATTATAAGAAAAACATGTGGTTATGACTAGCACTTAGACAGTATATTTAAAAACAGAGATTAACATGGCATAGTAGTTCTTTAATGACTTAGTAGAAGGCGTTTTTGCCATCAAAACTAAAGATACAGTTTTAGTCAGCTAGAAAGGAGGAAAAAAATAACCAGAATAACCAATTTCTTAAAGTAAATGGGCGAGCTATCCAATTCGAGTATAACCCAAAGGGGCAAAAGACTGTTTATAAAATTTCAAAACTTAAAAATAGTAGCTACAAAATTCCTGAATGAAAATAACACTGACAATTAAATAAAAATACAGTTAGAGAGAAAATTATAGTTCTTTTTTAGACCTTCAAAAGTTACAAGCTAAGATATTCATAATGGTTCACTTTTTAGTTAACAGAAAAGGAAAAAGAGGATATCTCCACAGAACAATTCTCTAGCTGTCCCAATCTCACATTTACTATAGAAGTGAAATAAAAAACTCAGTCAGGTTATGCTCTGAAGCTAGGGAAAGTGAATGACTTGGTTTAAGCCAGAGATGAGTGAATTCAGGTAAATTCATCTGGAGAAATTTGATAGCAATACCTACTAAACTGATGAGATTTTTACAATGAAATATTTTTTTTTCTGTTGGAAACTGCTTTTCTGCATGTATAAAATTTTTGAAAGACCTTTTAATTGCAAGGACAAGATACCTTCATTAGGTAGTATGACTGGAACAGGATGATAAAATTAGGAGCCCTACCAAAGCACTATCCTGCCCATACACCTCCAGACTTTAGATGGGCTCAGAAAATTAAGACAGAAGTGAGGAAAGACTTTCACCTTCCACTTTTGCCTGATCTACTGGAAAATCCTGTGGGAAAATATGCCATTGGACCTGAAAAGACTTTTGTGGAATCCTCTCACACCCCTCCCCGTACTCTCCACTGAGAAAGGAGAGATTAAGAATAAATTAATTTATTTTTCACCTCAGTTTACAGTAGCCTTTTCTTGTTGCTTGAATTTTAGATATTGTCAACCATTTTCAGTGGGTGGATTGAAATGAAGTCACCTGAGAGCTAAAGCATGACATGTTGTGGAATACTACTAGGCATATATTATTTATCAAGATCTAAAGGAGAACAAAAAATTGCCATTCTGTTGTCTGGAAGTAAAGGAAGCACCAGATTAGGCTATGAGAGAGCTAGGCAGCCAGAGTACACGTCAAACTAAGCATCAATATCTTGTGAAATTCATGTCATAAAATTAATCCAAATAATGGCTTTCAACCATGGCTTTAAACCATAATAAAAGAACTTAAAAGCACCATAAGATTAATGGCAGAGGACTTAGGGCTAGATCTAGCTGTATTTAACAATGTCATTATGGTGCAGAACTGACATCACAAAAGCATCACAGAGATTAGAAATAGAATGAGGAAAAAACATTGCATGTATTTCCAGGGAACCTAATTTAAAAAAAAATTTTCTGAGGAATAAAAAAACCCCACTCCTAAACCTCAGACCTGCAACCAAATAATCACAGAGATTTGTTCATCCTTTCTGAACTTTAAAAGCGGTTTTAGTGTTCTGATCCCAGGCCACATAATAAGCACTTCTTTCTCTGCTGTCTGTGATAAATATGAATGCTAGGCAGACAGAAAGATATAAAATAGATGTTACATCTTCACAATAATGTCCAATGACAGAGGAGTCCTACTGTTGAGGAGGAATCAACACTAAAGGCCTGTTGTCTTTAAATCACCAGCTGTGATAAGCTTATTTTTTACAAACTTATATAATCAGCTATATCCATTGTATTAAAAAAAAAAAAAAAAAGGAAATATTAAATTATAAAGATTTTAGGAAAGTAATAATTTTCTTTATGTACAATAATCTGAGAAAACTTCCAAAGCCACACTATTATTAATATTTACATACTCAGATAATGTTAAATTTATGGTGAGTGTAACTCTCCGTAAAACTCTTTTGTAGACAGATCTTGTATTATGAACTCCAAAACTAAGATCTAAATTTCAGATTTTCTGGTCACAGTTGGGTTGAATTAAATTACTGGAGAAATGGTTACAGGTTGAGGGTGCCACACAGTTAAGTGTTAATCTTAGTTTACTTAATGTTATTTCTTTATTTGTTTGTTTTCTCCTGGTTTGGAAATTGTTGGAGGTATTAGGTAGGGTTTTGTTGATTCTTTTACTTCTTTTTTTTTTTTTTAATGAGCAGTTTTTTTCTGTTCAACTGTCCCTGTAATAAAACAGCTCTCTACTTTGAGTATACAAAGCATTTAATGTATAAACTTCACTGCATGAATACAATGCTGAGGGCTGAGGTAGTACCAGGAGATCTGGAGGCAAGCAAGCTGTTAAGATCCCAGATGGCCTATGCAGGGGAAAAGCTTTCCATGACTGGAAGATGTTTGGCCATGTGAAAGCTGAATCACTTCGTTTACTGCAGAGAGGGTAACCAGATCATCACACTAATGCATGGGATTCTACTGCAAAGGGAAATTCTTGTCACTACATGAAAATGAAAACACTGGCGTGAATCCATTCATGGATTTGTGCCTATTGTGAATGGCGCTACATTGCTAATTGCACTCAGATTTTAACTATTCGAATTTACACCAGGGCTTTAATGTAAATCTACAATAATATAATGCCTAGGATATTGTAGAGAAACAAAAGTAAGACAGTAAAACCAAAACAAGCCAACAGATAAATAAAAACCACCAAATAACCAACCCACAACATGAGCCATTATCGCTAATACAACAATTAGCTGGTAATAGAGTTGCAAGTCGCTGAAGTTAACATAGGAATAAGCATGGCATAACTGTCTTGTAAAAACAGGAGAGGAAAATATACTATTTTCATGAGAAAGTGCATAGGTGTATGATTTTTTTTCTGATTATACACTAGAACTAAAGTAATTTTCTGTACAGGTAGAATTCAAAGCACAATTACTCAAAAGCATTGTCTCTAATGTAAGAAATAATTTTTCAGATTGTCCCAACAGAGCAAACCTACTGGAGCAACCAAGACTATGAAGACAACCAGAAACCAGAGATGAATGTTATCAATTTGAAAGGAGTGGTACGATTCAGTAGTTAACACAAAGAAGGTAGGGGAAGGATATTAGCAGATATTCTAGCAATATTCTATGCCTCCTAAGCATAAATAAGCATTTTAAAAAATCTATATATTCTTGAAGATCTTTCAAATCCCAGGTGCAGTTAGTTCCTTGCTTCATTAAAACACAGTGAATTTAATAGTACCCTAAACTTGTTAATGTCATGCATTTGATGTCACTGGTAACAGCATTGTTCTGTTTATTATGTACATTTCTGCGTCAGTAATCTGTGATCATCCTGCAGCAAATTTTCATGTACTTTCTGTTGACCAATTTAGTAGAACTCATTCTGGCAAAATGGATTTCTGTGTGTACTAGTTTAAGAAAAAATTTATAGGAAAGAGCTTTTGATAACTGTACATAGATTCAGTGTGTGTCATACTCCATTTATTTGTTTATGAGCCCAAGGACAAAGGACAATTAATTTTCAATCCATGCTAGATTTCAGTGAGAAAGGTGCTTTTAGATAATTAATGCTGACTCCTTCTTTATATTGCCAGTAAATATATTTTCACTAAATATTAATCAACCAGATTAGAGGCATAACTTCCATTAAGCAGTATTTTGATTTAAAGATCAATGAGGAGAGAAAGTTTCTTCAATTTTTTATAAGAAATATGTATCCATCCCTTAACTAGAGATATTCTCAGAGAAAGATACATGATTCAAAATTGAGCTCTTTTTTTAAAGAAAAAAACCCCTTCATAATCAGTCTCAACATCACAAAATCTCTAATTCACCTTCTCAAAAACAGTCTTACAAGTTTGCAAAGTGAATGAACAAAACCATCCATCAGTGAGTATTTCCCTGCAAGTACTTTATCCTCCCTAACACCTGCTCCTTTTTACAATTCCTCAAAAAAGCATTCAACTGCTATCAGAAACATCAAGCTCTTACACTGATAAATACTATGATTCATTGACTCTCCAGATTTACCATTCCTGGCATGACAATCTTTTTAAAGAGAATGAACTTGATTGATGTATTGAAACTCAGTTTTTCTGCAGTAGTTCCTGTGTGGACCAACATCGTTTATACTGTCCAGAAAAAGAAACAAATATGAATATCCAAGGCAGTCCCGAAAAAAGGAACTTTCTGAACTAAAGTTTTTAAATATTTATACTCTAGAGAAATAATAACATGTTGTTTGTTTCCTATGAAAAGCTCTGAAAGCAACATTTATATTCTTCTACAATGATTACCTAGGGAGACAGTCCTTGTCCCAGAGCCATTGCACTGGAACTGCTTTCTTCAGAAAGAGAACAAATAGCAGCATTTAAGTCTAAAAACTAACAAAATCTTGTTCACTTGGTGCAACTTCCCTGATGGGTAGATATCTAAATTTTTAATTGTTTTTAAAGTGACTCTTTCAGAGCTGGAGTCATGAAAGCCATCATATCTAATTTTCTGAAAGCTTGACAGAACCAATATTCTGAGTATAGATAAAGAGTAATGAAGCACTTTCTTTCCCATAGGAAAGCTTTCCCACTCATATTCTTTGATGCCAACTAACCTTCACATCTGCTATTTCCCCATTGATTGCTACAACTTGGCACTTTTGTAGAGTGTCTGATGAGGCAATTCTATTCAATGACACCACTTCCTCTTCAACAAAAGAAGTGCAGTAAAATAACAGTGTGTTTCCTATACCTTCAGGGGAAAGGCTGTTTGCAAATTATGCACACAAACATGTAGTCATCATTTATGTGTGTGTATGTGGAGAAGAAGAGCGTTTGTTCCTTTAGACTGAGCTGTTGTCTATGCAAAATTATGCAAAGTAGATCTGGGTTTGAATTTTTTAAGCAAATGAGGAGCCATTCTGGGTCCCACTTAAAAAATCCATCTCAAAATACATCATGTTCACTATGGAAATAAGCTTGGAATTAGTCATCACTTAAAATACATTCCAAATATATGTTTACAAATCAGTAATGTGCATTATACAACATCAGAACTAAGAATGTGTTCGTTTTGCTGTCCTTGAATATGGACAAATCAGATCCTATTTTCAAATTAAATGAAATAATTTCTTTTTGACACATATTACATAATGAAATATTTCATTTAAAATTAAAATGGTAAGCAATACCAACTGCATAATAGTTCCATTATAATGTTGTGGGAAATACCAGCATAACAAAAAGAAAAGTAGTTTTTAAATTCAAAATCAAACATAACACCTTCGTTTCGAACAGATTAACACTATGAAATGATTGGTGTTCTAGCTGTATTTTACTTTGGTTTTCCTCTAGCCCCTGGACTCTACTATTTTTTGTTTGTTTATTTATTTGTTTTGTGAAACTTCAGATTAATTAAGCTTTAGTGGCCACAATTAATTCTATGTTTAGTCTTACTTGGAATTAGGTCCTTTCTTTTCCTTTTTATTTTTGGTATGTCTTTAGACATCGATTGACAAAGGTATTGAACTGCCTAATACTTAGTGGAATCAATGGGAACTTATGTATAAAAAATAAACATCGAAGAAGAAAAGGTTTAGTTCCATCTTAGGATTTTCAGTTTGTATTTATAACTTAAATCATTCTCATGACAATTGACTTGCTCTAAGTTGAACAAGTTCAACTAAGAAACAAATTTTCTTTTGTGAGAAGGACAGAAACAAAAACCAGATAACAGTTCAGGAGATATCAAATACACACCAAAGACTTTCCTAATGGTGTGTTTGTACATGATTACCTAATTTTGATGGAAAAGAAAGTTTAGCCCAGTGACCTTGATTTTAAAAATGATCCTGTTCTGTGGTTGCTTGCTACTAAAAATATAGCCTGAATGTGTACAAGACAGAGATATAGAACACATTTTAAAAATATATGTGAAACTCCACATAAAGATTTCAGTATACATTTTACTTTAAACAATCCACTTCAAAGTTTTTACTTTAAAATCAGGGGTGAGAAATCATGATTTTTTTAAGCAATAATTTTTAAAACAGCTTTTGTTCACTGGAACAGGCATGCTAGAGAGATGGTCAATGATCCAAGACTGACAGTGCTTCAAAGGCCTTTTGGTTAGTGCCCTTAATAATTTGCTCTAACTTTTGATCAGCCCTGGATTTCTCAGGCAGTTGGACTAAGTGATTTCTCTAGACGTCTTCCATCTGAAATATTATATTCTAGCTATAATAATTTTCCTGTTCTAATTCCTAACTAAGAAATCCAAAATTATAGAAAAATAAAATTTGCAAAACATAATTATTCAGGATCTGTTAGAGGGTGTAGTTTGTCCTGAATGTCAGGTAATTTTATTTTTCCTGTAAACAAGATTGTTAATTTTGCTGTGTCATCCTACTAATCTCCCATATGCAAGCTGAATTGTACCCTTTAATTTCAGATTTCCATGAAAATTCTGACATAGACTATGTCAAGACAACCACATACTTCCTACAAAATATGCAAACAATGCAAACATTACTGGTGTACACATCAAAAACCTGCACCTGTCACTCTAATTTAATTAAAAAAAAAAATGAAGTTATAAATGAAACAAAAATGACAGCAGATGACACAGCAACACCTGTCCTGCTGCTGGAAGATAAATGTAGTGAACCTCTAATGTGATCAAACACATGGAGCCGTATAAACAAATCAAAATGTTGCATAGTGTTTATTCTTTATTTTTACTTCTTTGGTTTTCTTTTTTGAAATACAGGCCGTTGCAAATCAGTGGTTTACTCATTGTGACAGTCTTTCTAAATGCAATGTTTACATACACAGACCATAATTTTGCCCATATTTCAACTCAGACAGTAAGCCAAAATACGAACTTTTTCTGTGATTTTTCTATGAGAGATATTTCCTTTTTGTGTGTGTGTGTTCATTTCAGTGCCAACCTGTTAGAAAAGAATTTATTTACAGTTTTTTAACCATTAATCTAAAATAAATATTTCCACTGTGATCGTTAAGCCAGTCAGTTTTAATATAGAACAGGAATTATGTGCAAAATTCCTTGTAAAATTAATTCATTTGAGTGCATACCACCTCTCACCACCTCTCCCTGTGGTCAAACTGTAGTTTATACAGACATGAAAAGTGCCTAGTGCTTAAAAATTGACCAAAAATTTTATGAGATTCTTCTTAAATACTTTTAGCCACCTACACATGAAGTATCTACACCCAAGTACTAACCTAAGTTTCTCTTCTCACAATACAGATTAATTTCTGTAGCTCTGGAGAATGCTGTTCTTCCAGGACAGAGGAATTACTTTCTGATGTCTTTCAGTTTCTTTCCAGTGTCAGTCAGGGGCACCTAGATGACTACTGAAGAGGAAAGCAGGTATCTACATTTTGGAGTGAGGAGAAACCTGCCTCACATATTTTAAAACCTACATCTTTCCTACTCAAACAAATCATGTGTGTTTGTGTTTTCTGGCTTTGACACCAAAACACAGGATATTATTGTGCCTTCCTATTAAATTCTCTCAATCCACAGTTGATATCCTTTCTATACCAATGTACCAATTCACCAATCTACTTTTAACACAGTCCTACCCTAAGCATTTCGAGAAACTTCAGGAATACAGCCTATTCCTGCTTTTACTCATTATTATTTTAGGGATGCCAAACCTTCTTTTACAGTTCCTATATCTACAAAGAATAATAAATTACCTTCACTAAACATTTTGCCCATGAGGCAAATCTAACTACAGTAGCAGTTGATAACATTAACATAGGGTTTGTGTAATGCAATACAGTGTAAGAAAATAAAATCTTAAAAATTAGAGTGACAAATACATAATAACAGGACATTTTTAATTACTTGATTTCATCACTAATGTCAACAAATGAAAAAATAAAAGAAAAAAATGCAAATAACAAATTATTGCAACTACAGCCTTTGTCAGTTTTGGTGATTTTGCTGTTATATTTATTCCCCTAAAAGTTAGAGGTTCAATTTACCAAAATAATTCTACATTTCGGAAATGAAAATTGAAAACCTCAAGATTAAGACCAAAAGTCTCAATGGTTTTTTGTAGTGTTAAGACATTTATTTGAAGCATTTAGAAATCAAGCTCTAGTTTGGAGAGAAATCTAGAAATACTTTACGAGATGAATAAGAATGTAAAAAATAATTGGCCTCAGTACTTCTGTGAAATGAGCCCCATAGCTCCCCTTCAAACCTCCTTTCATCTTTGATGATCTCATTTGAAAAGACAGCGACTGAAACTGCCGAATCTTCCTCATTATGAACAGACTGTGACTGGAAGAGGAAACTGGAAGATCAATGTTTTCTCCACTAACTTCTGATTGTAGGGGTAGCCAAACCCTTGACTAGAATGGCATTGTTGGATTGCACATCTATAATGAACTATGATAAGCATCTCTGCTCTTCAAGGAACAAAAATTGCATCAGGAATACAAGGTGTAACCATAAAATAAATTAAGAAACCAAGCTTTTGTTTTTATTCAATTCAAGTAAGGTCCTTAGTAATTCAGCCTGAATAAAAATACACTTAAATGATAATTACCTGGATAGGCTTAGATAAAAGTCTTAGAATCAAAGAAACTATCCTCAAAGCTTCTTTGCCAGACAAGGTAATAGGGTAAAGGAAGAGGTAGAGAGCATTCCTATCAAATCACAGAAAATTTTTGGTGCTAGTATTCCTTCCTCACAGAAAGTTCCTTTAGGGAGCATATTCCTTTTACAGAAGGTGGAAATGTATATAAGAGTTCATGAAACTTCTATCAGAAATGTCAAATAGAAGCTTCTAAAATGTTCTGGAAGAGTCCTCATAAGTTAAGGAAGGTATCACTAGTATTATAAAAAAAAAAAAAAATGAAAGACACAGAAAGACAGTGAGAGCTAAAGAAAGAGTAACAGAACTGTTTCTGTCTTGTCATTGGCCTGCAGCAAAGGAAAGTAAGAGTTCTTCAAAGAAACACCAGGAAGTTCAAGTCTTCAAAGGCCTCCATGGTATTTGCCATTTTTATAGCCTGTTGAGAGGTAACAGATTTCAGTTTTCAAATGCAAAGATATACAAACAAGTATTTTAAGGTAAGTTATATCCTCTGCTAGTAAATAATAGTCTGCTATTGGTCTATATAGTAAAAGCTCTCATGTTTCCTTCAAACCACAATAGGTCAAATGATAACTTATCTGGATTTTGCGTGCAAATTGCTTTTCAATATCTCTTTCTGATCACTGACTGCTCATGGCTTGGATGGGTATACTCTTTGCTGGGTTAAAAATGTCTGGATGGCTGAGCCCAAAGACTGATGAATAGAATAATATATTATCCTTTAGCAGCTGGTCACTACTGGTGTTCCCCAGGGCTCAGTATTGGCCCCAGTCCTGTTAAATATTTTTATCAATTATCTGCATTAGGAGATCAAATGCAACCTCAGTCAGTTTGCAGATGACACCAAATTGCTTGGGAGTGTTGATCTGGTAGAGGACAGAAAGGCTTCAGAGAGGGATCAGAAAAGGATGCATTGATGGGCTGAAGCCAAGTGTATAAAGTTCAACAAGGCCAATTGCTGGATCTTGCACTTGGGTCACAACAACCTCATGCAGAGCTACAGGCTCTGGCAAGAGCAGCCACAATTCCAGAAAGCTTCCTAGTGGAAAAGGACCAGGGGATGTTGATTGGAAACTGGCTTTATATGAGCCAGCAGTGGCTTGCCCAGGTGGCCAAAGAAGGCCAGTGGCATTCTGGCCTGCATCAGCAACAGTGTAGTCAGCAACAGCAGGACCAGAGCAGTGACTGTCCTTCTGTAATTGGCACTGATGATGACGATGGCCCACACCTCGAAACCTGTGTCCAGTTCTGAACTCTTTTACTACCAGAAAGAAACTGAGGTGCTGGAATGTCCAGAGAAAGACAACAGAGTTTGTGGAGGGTCTGAAGCACAGGTCTTATGAGGATCATCTGGGGGAGATGGGGGTCTTGAGCCTGAAGAATAGGACCCACAGGGGACACCTTTGTGTAAACTCGCTACAACTACCTGAAAGGAGGTTGTAGCAAGGTAGGTAGTCTCTTCTCCAAAGTAACATGAAACAAGATGAGAGGCAACTACCTCAAATTTTGTCAGGATAAGTTAAGACTGGATATTAGTAAAAATTTCTTCCTGGAAAGGACTGTCAAGAATTGGAATAGGCTGCCCAAGGCAGTGATTATGTCACAATCCCTGGAGGTATTTAAAAGACATGCAGATGAGGTTCTTAATGACATGGCTTAGTGGTGGACTTGGTAGTGTTAGGTTAATGGTTGGACTCAGAACTTTTTTCCAACCTAAACAACTCTGTGATTCTGTGATTCTAAATCATTCTTTAGTGCACTTTTTTATAAACTAGTAAAGTATATTGTGCAGATTAAGGATTTTTAATACATTAAATACAAGTTCAATTAATGCATGGATAAAGAAAAATGCCTAAAAAGCAAAAAAGCTTGCATAATTACATAATTATTACCATAGATCTATTGCAAAAAGGATGGTTTAATCAATCTCAACAAGCACTCTGTTTGGAGAAATTAATAAATCTAGAGAAGAAATTCATCAGCATAATGAATCACTTTAGGTGATGTCTGGGGCAATTCTGAAAATTGTCATGTGTACTGAAAATATTTGTGTACACAAAGCAATGCTAATGTAGTTGGGCAACACCTCAGTACTATGATATATAAATTGTCAGGCAGAACTAAGAGTTCACCTCTGCTAATGAGTAGAGGATTTCAGGATGTTTTAGTGGGCAGAAATTCAATGCTGAAGGTTGCTCATATGGCAGGATCTCACAAAAAGAGAAAAACCAAGGGCCAGTTCACTCCGGAGAATTGCTTCTGAATCGCATTCTCAGGATGAGTCATAGATCAAATCTGGCAAACTTTACATGGCTACTTGGTGACAGATCTATTTGCTTTGAAGAGCAAGGCATTTTTTTTTAGGCTCTGATAGTTAAAAATGTTCAGATGCACTCTGAATTTCCTAAACAAACCTTATCTCTGAATTATGTCTTTCATACAGAATGCTGTTTGCAGTTAAAGGTTTCTCTATGATCTGGTTCAGTTCCCTTTCTCACCTTGCTCAAGATCTGAAGACAAACATAAAGGGGAAAAAAGCTGAAAAAAGAAGAAAAAAAGAGAAGTGTTCTCGCCCTGCTTCCTGGGGAAAACAGCAGGAGGAGAGAAAGGTGATAAGGAGAGAGAGCAATTAGGTTATGCATTTCTGAGGAAAAAGCCTTGCAACTAAACTTATGATGAGAACTCAGAGATCAGTAATTCTCTTACAACTGATCCTGTCAGCACCATCATTACAGGCCCTGAAGAGGCCAGAAAGTGGAGAGCATCAGGTAAGGGAAAGGAAGCAAAATGAGTTACCAGTTAAGACAAAGCTTACATTAGTACATAAAGAAAACGTACATTGTAAGTATCAGCAATTTCAGTGTTGTTGATTTTTCTCATTATCACACTTTCAAATGTGGATTCCCAGTGGCTTTCACATTTAGCAAGGTGATATGAGACTGCCCTGCCATGTAATGACACTCTGCTCCACTCCCATCAGTTCTAGCTTTCTAGCAGCTAGAGTAGTTTTCTTCACAACTGAAAAATAAAAATGCAACAACAAAACTGTTCATTTGCAGCTCGATGAGATAGCTGGGTTGACTTGCCACAGGCCTAAGACACGTGGAGCCAGCAGTGGTTGAGGCTGAAGGCAGGAGAAGAGGTTGAACAACTTGGAGTTGGACTGGCTTAAAACAAAACAAAATAAAAAAGCTATTGAGAAAAGCAATTTACAGCAATTAGTGGTGATTAAACTCCATCTGTCTTCAAAGGAAAACAAATGGTATTTTGGGATGCATTAGGTAAAGCATTGCCAGCAGGTTGAAGGAGGTGATCCTGGCTGTGGAGTGCTGTGACCTGTTCTGGGCTCCTCAGTACAAGAGATAGGATGCTGCTGGAACAAATCCAGAGGAGGGCTACGAAGATTAGAAGGGCCTGGAGTACCTCTCTTATGAGTGGGGCTGAGCTGAGGGAGCTGGGCCTGTTTGGCCTCGTGAAGAGATGAATGAGACAGGACAACATCACTGTGAATAAGTATCTGAAGGGGGATGTCAAGAGGATGGAGCCAGGTTTTTCTCAGTGCTGCCCAGAAACAGCGCAAGAGGCAATGGGCAGAAACAGATGCACAGAAAGTTCCATCTGAATATGAGGAAAAAATTCTTTACTGTGTGAATGAGTGAGCACTGGAACAGGTTGTCCAGAGAGGTTGTAGTGGGAGATATACCTCACTGGGAGATATTCAAGAACTGTTTGGACACAACTCCATACAATGGAATGACCCTAGGATGACCCTGTTTTAAGCAGGGAGGTTGGACCAGATGACCCACTATGGTCCCTTCTAACCTTACCCATTTTGTGATTTTGTGATTGTTGTCTGCTGTGGTATCACTGTATATTCTCCAAAAGAAAAAGAGGCAGAGTGGGTTTCTCTTAACTACAAAGTGATTTTTCAAATGTCTAGATTGTTACATCCCTCTGAATTATCTACATTTGATAAAAATTCTTGTCTTTTGCTGATAAATAATCCTGACACAATTTCAGACTCAAACAGTGGTTTGGGTAACATATGCGTATTAGGCTTGACTTTCTAAGAAGAAATGTAAAGTTGTTATTTTTTTACCTAGTCTGGGCTCTGATTTCTTGTGTCCCATATTTCTATCCAACTGGAAATTAGATCTTGCTATATTTTATCATACCTTATGCACTGAGAAAGATTGATTTTATTCAGATTGTGTCCACCATGTACCTACAGTATAGGTTATTAATGCATATGCACTGATTAATGCATATTGTTGGATGCAATTTTGAAAAATAATGCAAATGCCAACTTCCTGTTTGTATGTTTATTTTGCCTCTGTATAGTAGTCATACTCAGAAATACTTATGGGACCATAAGGTAGCCCACCTGAGAGTTCAATGGGGAGATCAATGCAACACTTTTTCCCTTCTGAAGACTTCTGGTAAGGCAGAAACTGATACTGAGTTATGGAAATGTTTAGTTGATTCAAAGAGAAACTAGAATTTTCATAATGCCAACTTTTCATTTATTTTTGATGTCTCTCTTATAACTAGTGGGAACTCAATTCATATCTTAATGATTTTTTTCAATATATTAATTATTGTGAATGTCTACTCTTGTTTTCACTGGAAAGTTATATTTTTTTTCCTTGAGAGGACATCAAAAGGCATTTCTACATATTTCATCTATTTCTAAGAGCTGTAACCTGAGACAAATGTAAATGATAAATATGAATCCTATAGTTTTTAAGTATAACCAAACATTATCCAGCAGCTTATTAAGAGTACTTACTATCTGGATATATAGAATAATCTTTGTAGAAAGGAAGAGTTGACTAGTCATGTTCATCTTTTTCAGTCCTTACTGAAGGGTATGAGAAATGAGGAACAGGGAAAGGAGAAAGGGAAGGGAAAAGTCATGGATGGGGGACAAATGAGAGTGAAAAGATAGTGAATTTCTGTTATGCTCCATCTATTTTTAGTTTCCTGACACAGCACTGAAATGCAACACAAAGCCAAACATCTGCTCTTATTTACTGTAAGAATAATAATCGCTCTAAGGGTCAAGACAGCATAAAACCATTGTCCCCAGAATAATAATCGCTCTAAGGGTCAAGACAGCATAAAACCATTGTCCTCATAACTACACAAGTAGTTGGAATGAAGCACTTTCTGTGAATTTGTTCTGCTTTCTGCCTTAAAATTCAAAAGAAAGACAGTTCACCCCATAGAACTTAATGGTACTAAATTTATTGTAATTTCTTCTATATAGAATTCAAATGAACTGCTCTTCTTGTTATAGTCTGTGTTAATGTATCATATAACCTACCTACCATTGCCTAACTTCCCTGATCTTTTACAAAAATAAGTAGAACTCAGTGAGGCAAAGATGCTTTAAGATCTCTGGACAAAGCCTGTATCTCACTCTCACAGGCTCTGCTATTGCAGATTTAGTTCTTATAACTGTATGGAGTGATCACAGACCTTGTTTTAGAGATTTACAACTTTATCTGCTTTTTTTTTTTTCACATTTAAAGAAGCAATGGTTAACTAAGATGTGCTGTTGCAAAGAGAGATTCATGGCAAAGAGGAAATGATGCATTTCGGCTGTAGGTTTTTCCAGCAGTTGGGTCCAAACCAGCATGATCAAAAAGAATAAAAAAATGTTTACATGGTATTTATATTCAAATCCCTTTTTAGCGAAATGTACCACATGTTTTTTCATGCAAGAACAAGTCTCTATTTGTTACATCAAAATGCAACTTTTCTATAAAGTGAAATATTATTAAATCAAACTGAACATGTATCTGTTGCCAATTATTTTTTATGCATTATCAAAATTAGTACATGGAAGCTGTGACTGAAAAGATTGTTTTCCATTAGTCACTGTCAGTCACCGGATATTTGAGAAATTCACAAGCAGTACTTCTTTCATCTTTGACTTGCAACAATTGCACCAAATAATTAACACACACTGCCAAACTTCATGGTGTCTTATTTGAAGCATTAAACTAAAGGTTCTCTGTGTGTATACACCCATGTGTTTGTACTGCATCTTTACTTGTTAAACAAATAAATATCATTTTTCTATTACAGTGTTCAAACCCAGATTTGAAAACCCCACTGAAGTACTGGCTTTGTGCACATCGATGCCAACCTCACACATGAAAAATGAATGACATTAATACCTTTATTCTCGCTGCTGTTCTTCTGTTTATGTCAGAGAATCTGTCATTTGTACTCCAGTTGCAAGCAGTGGGAAAATTCCCCTATAACTCCTTCCTTCAGCTTTAAGAGACTGTTTCTAAGACTTTGTAATATATAGGTAGAGCTTAATGCCATTTCTTTTAACAGGCAGAGAATGTCAAAGTGGAAGATAGACAAAAAGTGCTGAATTATTGCTTCTCTAAATTTTCTCAGAGAGGTGGCAACAAAATGGCTAGGGTAAAGTGTGAAGGCATGGGGGAAAAGGAAAATGACTAAAAAGGATGAGCAACATGGCTCTTTATAGACAGGAAGCAGTGCAGGAAGAAATGAAATATATTGTAGAAAAATAGAGCTGGAGTATGAAACTTGATCCTAAAGAAGAAAAGAAAACAAATTGGCAAATGTAATTGGTAAACCAAATAGTCAGTCTACCAGATAATTCTAAGGTATGTGAGTTAGCTTTTCTGAATTAGTCCCCTGTCCACCTTTCAACAGAGTTAGTTTCCTATCTACCTTTCACCAAGGTCTTGGTGAAAAAGATGCAATCCCATTTAGTGCCTCATCTTCCTTATCAACAGAACTAGAATATAAAATACATGTCTCACAGAGAGCTGAGAAGACTTTTTATTTGGGATAAAGGAGTAATGACACTAATTTACTGCTATTAGAGAATGCAAAATTACTTTGGTTTTTACCATTTGGTACGCAGATGCCTAGTAACCATAAGTAAGAAAACTTCCATTGTATCTGGTACTGTACAAAAACCTAGAAAGAAAGAAATTCTGACATTGAAAGTTACAGAGATGAAAAATTATGGGAGAAACAAAAGCACTTGACAGCTTCACAAGAAATATCTTAACATTGTAGACCTCATTAATGTATTGAACTAGTTTTTTTGTGTGTGAGGGTGGAGAAGTGTGGTGCAAATAAAATCTGGGTAGAATTAATATTGTTCTTCTTAATTTTGGTATTGTTATTCAGCAAGAAAACCAAGTGCGAAACACAAACTGAGAGACCACAGAAATCAGAGGCAATGAAAAATCTGAAGCTTTTTTCATCCAAGAACAGTTAGTGTGAGATCACTACCTTTCATAAAAATAAAAAATGCTTTTTATTTTATACTAAACAGGAAAAAAAACAGGTTTCTGAAATCTGAAAGTAGCCAATAGTGACAAAAGCAGCCAAGAGAAAGGAAAATAATTTCATAACTAAGAAAACATCCATAATTTGAGAAACATCAAAGTATGTATCGGTAATGGACACTCCTAGCCTAAAAGGAGATAAGGCTTAGAGCTTACTTTCACATATCTTTCGTTCCAATTCTTGAACAATACTGAGGTTTTCTTTATTATTCACAATGAATTAGCTGAGCAGACCCACCAGGCACATAATGGATTTGTAAAATGATTTCCTTTCCATGCTCAGACCAGATAAGCAGATCTTAAGAGGAGAGAGCACTGAAATTTTCCTTTGCTTTCTGGATTCTGAAAGTAATTCATGTTTCTCAGACCATGAGGAGGCAAGAGATGAAGGACCTAGTAAATGCCTGAAGATAACATTCTCCTTTTTCATCAAAGCTATTTCACAAGGATATTTGACTCACAAGAGTAACAGCATTTTCAACATATATCCCATGTGCTCTCCAAGATTTTACCTTCAGGAGGTTTTAATCCAGCAGTTAGCTTGTTTGTGTGATGCCCATTTAAGTTCCCCTTCATAATAGGTTCTAATTTTTTAGCACCACAAAGCTTTGGCCATGCTCCAAAGTTTTTTTTAAGAAAAGAATTCAGTGGACTGCTATATAGCTAATTTATGCAGAAATTACTGTCAGTCTTGTGGGCAGCTACCAAGCCTCACTGTGATTGGAACTAATAACTATTACCAAAATATGATAATTTCATTTAACATTAGCAAACCATCTGGTGTCTTTATATCTTGTTGTAAAACTGTGTCACTGTTTTACTCAATCCACTCTCATTAAAACAAGACAAAAGCAGCTAAGGATAAACATACACACAGATGATAAATTTATCCTCTCAATTATCTTTGTGAAACCCCTACCCCCAGAACTCATACCCTTTTAGATTTTGAAGTACAAGAGTACTACTAAAATCTAATCTGATCTCCTGTATAATTAAGGCTATCTCTTTCACTGAGTAACCTCTAAATCAAAAGAACAACATGCTGTATCTACATTCCTCATAATGGTTGCCTTTGATGGATGAATCCAATCCACTCCTAGATAAGTTATACCAGTGGTTAATGACTCTCACTCTTAAAAATATACACCTTATTTCCAGTCTGAACTTCCCAACTTCAGCTATGAAACACTGGATCTCATTATGCCTTTTTCTGCTAGATTAGTGAGTCATCTACTGTCAAAAGTCTCATTCCCATTAAGGCACTTGCAAACCATGATCAAGTCACCTCTTAACCTTCTCTTCAGCAGATTAAACAGACAGATCTTTAGCCTCTAACTGCAATGCTTATTTTCAGACCTACAGTCATTCTTTCACCTTTAATGAACCCTTTCCAGTTTTAAGTATATTTTCAAAGTGTGATGACCAGAACAGGACACAAAAGTTCATTTGTATTTTCCTTAATGCCATACAAAATGGCACTTCCTACTTGATATTCAGTTAGCTATATATCAGAGAAGATAATATATACCGTTTAAAACTGTTTTATCAGAGTCGCGTGCTTAAGCACTTTTTGTATTTTTTAGCATTCTCTATGAGATATTCAATTCTAGCAGAACCTTGTAATGAAATTCCACTTAGTGTTATTTTAAAATATTTTCTTGCATTTTCACTTTTTTTTAATGTAAGGAAATTACATTCCTGAAGTAATTAGCTGTTGCTGACTAAAGTATGTTTTGAAAACACACAAATGCAGATATACTATGTTGACCAAAATTATAGTACTTTATTTTCTGATAACTCCATATCATTAGGGAAAAATACCTAATTTTACCAGGAAGTTCATGATTAAAGGCTGTATATATATATGTTTTGGTTTATCTTTCATGGAATACATATGTAATTAACCTGCATTCCTTACACAGGCAGCTCTAGTGAATGGCATTTACATCAAGAAAACCCTAATGTTCTCCTGGAGATTGCTTCAGACACTGAATGAATCAAATGAGATTGTATAGTTTTCATTTACTTTCCTATTTGAGCATGATTTTCACTTATTGATAATCTGCAAAAACAGATATAGCTATATCTAATGCTTAAGTTTAAATTAATTTCATTAAATTAATTTCATTAGGTAAATAATATCCATTAATAATAAAAAATATTAATAGTAGTAGCAAATAATATAAATTAATTTTCTACCAGATGAGATAGTAAACAACAGGAAAATATTTCAAATCAGTTGGTTCCAAGGTGGAATAGTTCTTAATTATTGGTTCAGTTTCATGCCATAAAACACTAGCTAATAATGATCTGTTCAGAAAAAAATCCAGAAAATATATGTTTTCAATAGAATAAACTTTAATTTGACCTAAAATTTATCAGCTGAATAAATAAATCCTATGTTTTCTTATGATTTCTCTTTGTGACTCATAGTGAAAGAGGAAAATTCATTAATGTAAAAAAAGTAATACTAAATGATGTGATCTGACATCCTAAATCTGTTGTGTTTAAGTCTAGGGTTATTTATGCAGATAAAAATCTTCAATGAAGGATGTGAAAATGCTATTTCATTAAACGTAAGGCCTCTTTAGTTCTTGGATACAATACATTAGATAATCACAAAATATATCTAGACAAATGTAAACAGAAGAATAAAGAGAGCAGAAAGGAATAATTGAGCAGAAAAGGGAGTACTATATTAATATGCAGAGGGAAAAAATTCCACAGAAAGAGGAATAGTTTCTGTGCACTTAGAAATTTAGAAAACCCACATTAGAAATATTTTTTAAAAAGTGAACCAGAAAATTAAGGATGAGAAGGAAAACTAAAAATTTAAAGTTGCTTCCTAATATTATCACAGTGTCCACAGTTTGAATCTGAAATAGAATTAGATCAAAATTTTCTGCCATACTAAAATTAAGTTAAATCCCTATAGTGCTTTCTGGTAGTTCAATAAATACCTTGTGTTATTTCTTTATGTCTCAAGAAGAAAAAAATAATTTTGACTCTTTTAAAAAACTCAGTCTTTAAACTTTCAATGTTGTTACTTTTAACTGCTTCACGTATTTTCTGACATGAAGAGATCTCTAATTGATTAGTTACTTCTATCAATTTCATCAGCTCCTTTTCCAATGAGTATTCTGAGGAGAATACTCACACTATTCCCCGTGCATGCTTTAAGTTAAGCAGCCTGAAATATTCTGAGATATTGGAGTTGAACAATTTTTGTTTCCAAGCAGAACCTGAAAGTATTAGAAATTATTTATTTTTTAAATTAAAACTATTTGTACACTTTGATTGGGTACAAGGTCTATGGTCATAAGATTAAATAGAGATTATTTAGCCTTGATATGTAAACAAATCTTGTGCTCTCTGAATTTTATGAGAGAAACTAAGCACACAGTCTTCAACTTCTGTACCAATTTAAAAGCTGCCTTGGTACTTAGTTTGCTGATTACAAATGCCAATGTGATAGCCAACACAGAGCTTTAGGTGATAGCATAATAATTCTTAAAACTAGGCTATATTAGCCAAAAAGTCTTCAGAAAGATCAGGCAAATATTGTTAAATACCTCTGTGGAAGATCTGAGACACCTCTGTGCTATCCAACGTCAGGAGTTAGAGAACAAACCATCTTCTCTCCCTTCATAAATATTTATCACTAATTTAAGTCTGCTTAAATGCCTGATGAATCTAGACAAGAAATATTTTCCTCTAATTCAGTATCTCACTTCACTATATTTCAAATTGAGTTATCTTAGTAGCAGGTTAAGAGGAACAGAAAAACTGGGATAACCTGAGATTTTACATGGACCCAAAATTTTATTTAAAGTTTCTTAAAATTATGAAGTCCAAAAAGTTTTCCTCAGTAGAGCCACTAATATCCTTAGTGTTTCTTGAGTAAAGATTACAATTAGGTATAATCCTGCTGAATTAAAACTAACTTTTAATATGACAAAGCTTAATCTTGTATACAGCTATAGAAGATCTGAGCAAAGTATTCAGGTTTCTTCATGTACTTCACTGCTATAAATTCAATTCATTAAAAGAAAACCATCAAAAAACCTTTTTTTTTCTATGAGAGATTTTTAATTTGATTCCTTTGCTATCTTTTTGATTAAAAAAAAAAAAAAGGTTTCCACTTGTTTTTGACAGCATCAGGAATTGTACTAATTGCCCCTCAGCAAGATGCAAAAGCTTTCCCCCCAAAATCAGGATATAACATCTTCTCAAACAGAATATAAAACTTACCTTGAAAAAAGTCATGGTTGCTCCATCTTCAACTGCCCCATACTCTATCTTTGTCTGCTTGGCCAAGTCGTCAGCAGAATCAATAGGGGACTCCATACGTTCCACTGTCAGAAAGGCGGCTAGGTTAGCAGTGTACGAGGAAATGATGATAAGTGTGAAAAACCACCAAATGCCTCCCACTATCCTGGTGGAGAGGGCTTTAGGCATGAGCTCAGAACCTGACGAAAACCAGGGGAGAAAGGTGAAACGGATGCACAGAAAACAATTAATAAGCGTTCAGCGCTTTTGCCACAGTGGGGAAATGGAATCACCGTGCAAAAAAATCTTTAAGCTACAGGTTTAGATGTACTGCTTGTATAAACACACACAACTGAAATGCAAAATAACTCGTTAAATTTATAAAGACAGGTCTTTTTGGAGCTGTGGGAATCAAAATATAGTAATGGGAGATTCAGTGATCAGTGCCATTTTAAAATTTCTAAACATATATATAAAAATACCAATACTAAAAAAGTAGTTACTTCAACTTGCTTTCCAGAAAAAATAAGCAACTGATGAAGGTACCAGATGTGAAATAAAGGATTTCATATCTGAAAAACAAAATCTTAAATCTATTATAAATATGCTTTTGAGTTTTGTCATTTGCATTGCTGTAAAGGATAGTTTATTAAATGTTGAGATAAAAAAATTAACATCTCCCATCTCTATGTTTAGCCCCACAATTTCATATAAATACGAGTGGCTATGCTACACACTTCAATTTAATAGAATAGCAATAAAAATTTTAGACTTCTATGCATAAACTAGATAAAGATAGATTAAAATGCATTGCTGGAGTTGCCTGCTCATGGCACTAAAGAATGGAGAGGGAGACAGACACTGTATAGTAATCTGCATAATTTTTAATGCAAATTTAGAGCCTAATGAGACAAATTGAAGCACATAAACTTCTCTTATGTCTAATTATTAAAAATAGGAAAAAATTAAATTCACTGTAATAGACAATTACAAATATTTATTATAAATGAGCACGTATGGATTTTTTTCCATAATGTTATAATTGAATGAAATGAAATTTCTAATGATGTCAAATAAACAATTTCAAGCTCCATTTTAAGAACTTTATGTAAGATCTTTTAGAAGTATCTGGAAACTTGTTTTCAAGGAAACAGTTTCATCATATCCACTATACCATTGTACCAAAACAGCCCCTTTTTGTTAATTGGTTACTATGTTTGCTCTTATATCTCCTGGGTAAAATGGAATGAAGGCAAGATGGACTATTTTGTTCCTGTTAAATTTTAGTGCTTATATTGAATTAGTTAAGGAACTGGTCCAGCAAGGTAACACGTCTTCATATAGGTGAAAGATTATGTCAAACTTCCAAACTCAATGTGAAAAAAAGAACAGAAGGACTGGGGAGGGAGGGAGGGAGGAAGAAAACAAAAGAAAAGGAAAAAAGAAGTGGTATCATAACTGGACTACTGTATTCAAAAACAGCCCATCTTACCCTGCAGTTCATCTTACCCTTGCTGTTTCAAACAAAAAAGGCTGACAGACTTGGACATGACAGCCAACTCCAGCGCCAGACTCTGCCTAGAATTCTGCAAGGGAAAAAGTAGAAAAGTACCTGTCTGATGGAGTTGCTCCTAGGCCCTGTTAATCAGACACTTAGACACCATAACACTAAGAGATTTCCCAACAAGCCCACTATCATTAACTCTTTTTAATTGCTCTTATTTCATTTTAAAAACCAACACCAGTAAAGTCAGACAGGACTGGAAAGAAAAGAAGAGTGGAGACATTCGCCGCAGTTACCCCAGTTACCACAGCTCGTACCTTACCAAGGACTGAAACCAAGCGCCACCTGGGCCCATGAAACAGAGCCTGGTCAGGGGCTGACTGTCATGTACCCAAGGTAACGTCATGTCCAGCACTATATCCCACAGTTTCCTGGGAGCGAGAGGTGCCAGCAAGACATGTATGAGTTTCCTCTATCATGTATCCTCCAGCACTAAGAAAATCTTTTGTAAAGAAGCAGCACTTAATACATTGATATGAGTATGGCCCAAGCATTTCTATATTGTTTCTAGTGGAAAGTTATTACTATTAAGTGAGAACTTCCATGCTTGTCTGAAATCCTACTTTTAGATGACTTTAGGTTTTTGAGATTTTTTTTTTTTAAACAATCATCAAAATCAAGACTGATACTGCATCTTTAAAATGGTGCCTTTAAGGTTTATTAAAGGATGAACTGAGTAAAGGTAAAACAATATAAGGCAAGAACAGAGGGTCAGCCTTAATTCTGAAAAACTAGTTTTCCTTCAAGGAAAACTATTA
>VXBC01012253.1:195046-276586 GCA_013399945.1 Ploceus nigricollis | reverse complement strand
TTATAGGTTCTAGTTACTAGATAAAATCTTTCTGTAGTTGAAAGGTTTCTAGACCAAAATTAAACAAATTATAGATTTGTTTAAAATCTATAAAATATAGATTATATAAAATTATTATAGATTTTAATTTAACATTAAGATTAAAATATACATCATAGTCTTATCTGATGAAGCTATACTCATTTCTATGTTGTTTAAATGGAATGGTTTTAGGTAATGGACAGTCTAGCTCATTTAATTATGTGGTAAGTGTTTCCTGTGTAGGAAATAAACTATATGGCTATGCTGTACTTTTTTTAAATCTTAAATTTTTTATCTGTCCAGACTAATTCGTAAGGTGTTGGGAATGCCTGGATAATCACAAAAAAAGCTGGTTTATGGCTACATGCACAGAGGCACCCATGCAAGTGACTTGCGCCAGAGAACTGTTACCCCCAGCAAAAAGTGGGACATGGTGCCCAAGAGAAAGAGCAGACTGAGTCGTATACCTTGCTGCATGAGAGCTCCAACTCCAAACCAGAAACTATTTAGCAAGGTAAAATTGTTTTCCACCACGTCTGAATCAGGGTTGCAAGGATGTGGATTATACCACTCATAGGGACTAAACCTGTGGCAATTGACAGAGAAAAAAGAACAGATTTAAAATGCAGCCATCACAAACTCTATCCAGCAAATCTGCTGCAAAAGAAAAAGAAAAACAAGAGAGGTTATAAATAAAATAGCGATTGAAAGTTTTTACAGTGCAATTGTATTATACTTAACAGCAATATTTAAAGAAAAAACAATATTGAAGATCAACATTCTTAACTGTTGCTGATACTGATAAGTTGTATACAGATTGGCTCTGAAAGGTTCCAAGTACCACCTGTAAACATCAAAGCACTTATTCTTCTATTGACACCAATAGANAAACAATCATCAAAATCAAGACTGATACTGCATCTTTAAAATGGTGCCTTTAAGGTTTATTAAAGGATGAACTGAGTAAAGGTAAAACAATATAAGGCAAGGACAGAGGGTCAGCCTTAATTCTGAAAAACTAGTTTTCCTTCAAGGAAAACTATTACCCTCCAAAGAGATCTTTTAAAATGAAGGTTGGGGTTTTTTTCTTATTTTGAGTCTCAAAAACAATGTTTGGATGTTACAGACTAAAATATCTTTTTCTGGCAAAAAGATGATACGAAAATCTAAATTGCTTTTTCCATCATAGAAGAATAAAGCCACATAAGAAATAAAACTCAGCATTGATAGAGATTCTGACAATCCTGAGAACTGTGAATGGAATTCAAAATACCTTCTTTCATTCAGCATTGCTTTTTTTGATAGCTTCCTTAAAAGCAATCATGATCTTACAAACATGTATTTGGCAATTGTGTTTCAACTATATAATTTCTTGACATATATATTGACAACCTAGTTGATAGTAAACACTTAGCCAGCTATAGACGTATTTTTATTTCTGATTTGAAAACCTGATTTCTTTTTACCCATTAATTCATGTTTTTCTGAGCACAGTACTCTTCTTGCTGAGGCATTAGAGACTTTTCAAGCCTACAAACCTGATATATGACCGAATATTTACTGCAGTTACAGGAAAGCTTCGTGAAATCATTTGATGAGTTAAAACTAGGATTTATTTATAGTTGGTGTACTTATAATGGTAAGTTTTAAAAATGATTGCTCAGGTATATCCATTAAAATAACTCTACCAATATGGACTTGTTCCTGCCAACATTTTCTGATTTTTGTGGGGGATATGCAATGGTTATTTTTCCAGAAAGAAAAGCCACTTCTTTTAATGTTTCTTTAATAGGACTAACAATCTTTTCTATTACACTATACTGCCCAGTGAAATGTCAGAGCAAAAAATGAATCTGTGCTATTCAAATGTGTCTGATATTATATGACTGTGTTCAAATCCTTATGGAAAAGGGCAATAAAATGGTGATATATTTTTATGGATCTATATATTTGGTATGCTTTCAAAATAAGAGGAATATGGCAAGGAAATTACAGATTTTTAAGAATGTGCTTATGCATTTTACTAAGAAAGTTATAGTTAAAACTGGATGTTGGTTTTACTCTGAGCAATACGACTACACAGCTGCCAATTTTATTGTCAGCAATGGCATCAATTTCTCAGTTCTCAGATTGTTGAATATAGACATTTTATTTANAATAAACTATATGGCTATGCTGTACTTTTTTTAAATCTTAAATTTTTTATCTGTCCAGACTAATTCGTAAGGTGTTGGGAATGCCTGGATAATCACAAAAAAAGCTGGTTTATGGCTACATGCACAGAGGCACCCATGCAAGTGACTTGCGCCAGAGAACTGTTACCCCCAGCAAAAAGTGGGACATGGTGCCCAAGAGAAAGAGCAGACTGAGTCGTATACCTTGCTGCATGAGAGCTCCAACTCCAAACCAGAAACTATTTAGCAAGGTAAAATTGTTTTCCACCACGTCTGAATCAGGGTTGCAAGGATGTGGATTATACCACTCATAGGGACTAAACCTGTGGCAATTGACAGAGAAAAAAGAACAGATTTAAAATGCAGCCATCACAAACTCTATCCAGCAAATCTGCTGCAAAAGAAAAAGAAAAACAAGAGAGGTTATAAATAAAATAGCGATTGAAAGTTTTTACAGTGCAATTGTATTATACTTAACAGCAATATTTAAAGAAAAAACAATATTGAAGATTAACATTCTTAACTGTTGCTGATACTGATAAGTTGTATACAGATTGGCTCTGAAAGGTTCCAAGTACCACCTGTAAACATCAAAGCACTTATTCTTCTATTGACACCAATAGAATTACAGACAAATGGTCCCATTTAAGATTAGGTTCTTATAACCACTGTGCCAGTATTTTGCATCTTGAAAGAAAATTAATATGTGTTAAATCACAAAAATTAACTAGAAAAAAAATACATCAGGCAAAATGCTTTTTTATCATCAAAATTACAAATAATAAATATAACAGAAAAAAAGTAGTTAGCAGTAAAAGTGACATTGTTAATCACCAAACACTACAATTCACAGAAAAAAAATACTATAGGAAATTAAAGGAATTGCATCCTGTCCTGTGAGGTGCACAGTAGCATCCCTGGAAAGGTTTTCCAAAATAAGCTGGGGACACTCACAAGCACCTTGCAGGGCCAGGCTCTGAGAAAAGAAAAAAAAAATAAACAGAAAGGAAAAGACAATTTAATTAATTATCTCAAAAATAGATAGAACAGAGATAGTAGAAAGATGCCTGAGTCTGGCAATAGATTACAAGCAGATTATATACAATCGATCTGTTTTAATTCATAGCTTTGCAATTGCTGTGCATTTTGATGAGTTCATATCTAAATGCTATTTTATCAATTGTAGCTAAAACAAGCAAACATGTCTAGATAAATTATCTTTGTTACAATTTCTTTTGTAAAAAAAAAAGATTTTCAGTTGTCTCTTCCTCATAGTACTTTTGGAGAACTTGAACGTTTAATTGCAATGTGCAGGACTATTCTAATCATTTAAGAGTTTTAATCACCATGCCTGGACTTGGAGGCATGCTGTTGAGAGGGACTTTTATTTTTTACTTAAATCATGTCTTCAAATCTTTGATAATGAATACAAGTGCAATATACGCATAAGCATAATATATTTGAGTGAAAAAAATGAAAATCACAACACAGTAGAATGGAACTAGCACAAGACACCAGCACAATAATTTAAAAAATTACAGATTTTAATTATTAAATCAATATTAATGTATTTTCATAATTTCTCAAATCATTAAAGCCACTCTGTTAAAAACCCTTGGATAGGCAGCCTTTATGAAAGAACTTTTTTGATGTATTTTATAATCAAAGCTATCTGAATAATTCATCTGTCACTTTGAAAAATAGAATTTTCTTCACAATAATATTTCAAACACATTATAATACAGAGAATCAAATGTTCCACTTTGAAGCTCTTAATGTAATGTTAAAGCACCTCTCGTCTTAAAAGTGTCTACTTGACAAAGAACTGTTTCATTTGGATCTCCAAAGTAATACAGATATGCTGTTCAAAAATGTTGATTGGATTCTAATTAAACATTGTGACCTGAATTCTTCTATTATTTTACAGTAAAACTATATCAGAAGTTTACTGTCTCATTAAAAATCTAAGCATCTTTCATGTCATGTTGTTGTCAATCCAACAAAACCTGGAAACCAAGCACTCGGTGAAACTGAAGAGGTTTTTATACTCTTTTGCTGAGAGATATTTGAAGATTAAATTGGAAAACACCTTTTTCTTGTGAGGACAATGTTTGCTAGACAAAGCAAATATATTTTTTATTTAAAGATATATTTTCAAGTCTTATTTACAGTGATTGTGACATTACTGAACAATCTAAAACATAACATGGTAATTTTACCTTTTTATTCTGATGGCTTAGCTTATTTAATAATTTTTATATTATTTTGAAGCACAGAAAAATTGCCCATAGTTGTAAAAAAAGGAGGAAACAACCTACAAAACATACAAAATGGCTTTAGGAAAAAGAAACAATGCAATCTGAGTCCTATAGTTTTAGAATTCTCTACTTATGAAGTAAGGAAAATTAATACTGGATTATTACAGATATATATTGTTCCTCCTTATTTTAAGGATGATCTATGATATTAGATTGTCAGGTGTAAGAATCTTAAGGTATGGATCCTTTAATCAATTTTTGTATGTACTGCATATGTGTATAAGTTTCATGCTGTTTAGCCTATTGCAATAAATATTCATCAATCACAGGTTCACCTAGCAGATTTTCTAAGCCAGGATCCTGCTCAGGGCAACGTCCATTATTTCACAATAACGGACTGTTCAGTCAGGTCTCACAAACACTGAGACAAGAAACAAAGACAAGAATTCCACAACTTCTTGGGAAAATCATTCCCATGTTTAATTATCATAACAATGACTTTTTTTTTCTTTCTTTAAGTTTTTCTTTTCTTTCTTTAAGTTAGAACCTCCCTTGTTTCCAAGTATAAAGAACACCATTTTTTTATCATCTTCTCTTATTAGAAAGTGACTGTTAAGAAAATTCCTTCTGCCTGATCCCAGAACTGCTCACAGTATTTATATGTGGTATAAGAAATGATATTATGAGAATAATAATTTTCCTTGATTAATGGACTACATTCCTACTAATTTAAATACAGAACACTTGGTCAATCAAAAACAAGCATAAAGCAAAAAGAGAACTTCAGTGAACAGATGCAATTTTGAAAATTGATTTTTCTGACCACTGATAGCAGGTACTCTTCCCATTTACCCATTTCTATTAGTGTTTATTCTAACATTTCAGATGCAATCTCTTAATCTCTAACACCTTCAGGTATCTGAAATACTTGAAAAAAATAGACTATAAATGAACTTTACAAGACCTGAGTTTCAGTTTTCCTAATTGCTGCTACCCACTGAAAAGGTACAAGTACTCTCCAGAAATTATTGGCTAGTGCAGGTAATGTTTAAAAGTCAGCTCTCTCAGCAATCCACAGGCAGGAAAGATTTGTGTTAAATTTAATTCCACTTTAGGAATATACTATGATATTAGAAATTAAAATTAGTATGCCCAATGATCAGAGAGACCTACTTCAGAACTGCAAATTATTTGAGACAGACTATAATTTATTATACTCTGTATTCACACAGCATTTGAAATAATACTGTATAAGCCCAGAAGATCTTATGTGTGTGTTTCAAACACGAGTAGTTGAATAGCCATGGAGCCAACCAAGGATTGTTGTTAAGAACATGTTGTGGTAAAGAACGTGATGTGACTGGAGAAGGTGTACATTGGAGATATGGCAGCATTTTTTCGGACAAATGTCCTTGTTCTGGCTCCTGAAATAAACACAACACAGTACAGTTCAAGCACAGGACAGGGGTCAAAAAGTAGGCATGGACTATTGATCAAAGGCTGACCCAGTACAGGTGGATCAAGACCACCAAAGACCTCCAAAGCCCTCAAAACTATTTTCAGAAAGGTCTGGAAGAACAATCTGCACCTGATAATTAATTTGTATAGAAAGCAAGAAACTCATCTGCAGGGTGGGGAAACATAGCTATAAAAAGGTACCTCCATGAAGCCCAGATGGTGCCCATAGGACCTTGGACACCCTCCCAGCTGGATCAGTGCTGGAGCCAGGACTGGTGATCTTTTTAGGTTCCTTGAGCCTGTTTGACTTCAGAAACTGTCATAATATTAACTGTGATCTACTGCTAGCATTTCTGCTTCTCTTTTTATTTAGGAGCTTGATTTTGTGCACTCCTGGCACAGGGAGTCTTGTGATGATGTTACAAGATTCTGTTAATTCTTGACCTGCAGGCACCCACTCCTCCCTTCCAGTGTCCAGTTTGAGACGAGCTCAGGAAGAGACATGACTTATTCTGGATATACTAGAACAGTTTCTACAGTTTTGGTCTGTAAATACAAACACAGTCTCCTAGAGAGCCACGGGACTCAGTCTAGATGAGCTTAGACGTGATTGTAGATACAGGGTGTTTGTACACCCACTACACTCAGAGCGGTACATCCTGTCACACACTGACTTCAGTTGTTTTCATAAAAGGTGTGGTCTAGCATATTCTATACTAATCAACTCAATTAAAAGCTGCTGAGAATGTGTAAAGGGTATTCTCTACCAATTTCAATAGTTCTCAAATCAAAACCTGTCAGTTTATCTCTGATGATAGTATGAAGATAGTATTATGTTTTGAAAGCAAATTAATAGATAAGCTTAATACAGACTGTAATATCTGGAGATAAAGACATTTTTAATTTAAGCTGTATCTTCTGGAGAGCAATGCAACTTGTTAGAAAGAGCAGAAAACCCCAAACTGCAATTTAAAGAGAAGAGAAAATGGACTAGTGGAGTAATATTTGTAATTGAATTTTCATTACACCAAAACACAGCTGCCTAGGAATATTACATAGAACTGAATTTAGACCAGTAGTGATACTCCTTGTGGGAAAAAAGTGGCTTGGATCCATTTGTAATACATACAGGCCATTTGAGTTTTATGTGCTGCTTTCAGATATTTGCTAAACAGGTATCAGGTACTGTCATTCAATCACATTCAGCATGCTACCTGTTAAATTCTTATAGAGAACTTTTCCACATGGTCTAAACTAGCTTTTTTATTTTTCTTTTTTTTTTAAATGATTTTATTGTTATTTGATATTTTACTTTTATCCCTCAGGATCAAAAACACAAAACACAAGGAATTTTTAAAACACAGGTTCATACTGAATATTTAGCTAAAAATCCATGAGAGTTATCAGCTACCATTACAGCGCCTGGACTTCAATTCTTATTTAAAAATTCACGGTGACAAAATTTTGCATCCTTATCTCTGACATGATACTGCTTTCTCTACTGACCCAAACAGGAGTTATGTAACAACTATGGAAAGGCTAAGAAAAATCTGTGTTCTACAAGATAGTTTGAAATTACAAGAGAACAATCAAATGCAATAAACTTAATTCTTGGTCTGATGCAGTCAATAGAATACTTCCCTATACTCATGGAATTATGAATATAGGCAAAGGAAATAAAGAAAACACGATTGCAAAGAAGTATGATGCAAGTATAACTTAAGGAACTAATGAGATTATTTACTGGTAGCAGTCCTTAGTTTATTTAGATTACATTCTTTTCAATGATATTTCAAACACCATTTAACTATTGGTTTTTTTTAAATGAACATGTAAATAAATTAGGACCAAACAGTATTACAAAAATATTATCTAGAGCATGATGTGACCAACACATTCCTCATAGCTCAGCAATATATGCCACAGACACAGCACAAAATTACTCTGTGCATACTATTCCAGCATTATTTCAAACCTGTCAAATTTCCTCACTTTTCTCTGCATCAGGCCTATAAAGAAAAGAAAATATGATTACCCACTTACATGCACATAGACATCTCTTGCAGTCAGACCAAGAAGTGAGCAGACAACAGGTTTTACTGCAAAACCATTAGTACAAGATTTCACAAGGTGTAAAGCTTCATCTAATGACCAGAAATTGATAAATCAAAAGAATCTTACCCCATCTCCTTCATGAGCTGTGAGCATACTGATCCAGTGCTGGGTATCGCTGAACATAACAAACTATCAGCTTTAATCTCAACTCTAGCAAATTACACATTCTCTCATTCACTAGAGCAGAGTGTAAGAATGATTCTTCTAGTCACTGTTTTACAGGGTTTCTGTGCAGGACTACACCTTCAATCCATATCTTACTGCATAAGAACTGAAAAATTACTATATTTCAAAACTTTTTCAAGAATATCCAGGATGGCTTATCATAACATACTGCACTACTTAAGAATAAAACATGTTACTGCTTCTCTTTATTAAAGCCTCCATTTCTTTTTTTCCTAAATTATGACTTTTAGAAAAACTGAGATTTTTGTTTGGCTCCTTCATTGTCTCACCATGTGACATTCATTGTCACACCTGATGACTTCTGGGCTGTAAACAGAGATCATAATTACCAGCACCCCTGCCCTGCTCAGATACATTTCTCACTACAGTAGTTGCCTTGCTTGCACTGTGGTCATCTTCCACATCATCTTCCCTCATATAGCTGCCATGATTTTGCTGCTTCCTGAAAAGAACTAATCATCTAATACCTCTTTTATATACAAATAAATCCCCATTTAAAGAAGTTGCATTGAATCATCACCTCTCCATTGACTAGAAATTCAACTTAAAGGAATTTTTACATTGCTAAAAAAATATCTATAAATCTTCTAAATTTGGGTGATATAATTCAATCTAAAGTCTATAAAGGCACAAGATTCATGTGCAAGTTCTATATACACTTTACAGAATTTTGTTTTATATGTTTACCCCATATACCTTTAAAATGCTTATAGGCATTAATTTTAAACATCGACAGGATCCTGTTAAATCCCATTGAGTCAGAGATAAAATACAAATACATAAGCTACTGCAGGATCAGAACCAAAATCTTCGCTATATGAATGAATATATCTTGTCCCATTTTTATACAATTTAAACGTCCTGGCTAAGTTAAAAAACCAAAAAGACAAAAAAGACCAAACACGATTAGCTTATAAGCAAATAATATAAAAATTGTTTCATAAACTTTTACTATAATCAACATGACTCATACAGGAGCAACATAACCCAGCAACAGGGAATACTTGGTGATTTTTGGAACTTGTCAATTTTTACTGCTGTATTAGCTACTAGTCCCGCTCTAAAATCCAAAGAAATATAGGCTAGGGAGCTACAGAAACGCATAGATAAGTCATAGGTCAAATCAGAACCAAAACTATAAGGGCTGTTTTGTTTGATGAAAATTAATTAAATAAATTATATAAAAATTCTTAACTATTATGTGATAATTATAATAACTTTACGATAACTGAAACATTTGTTTTTACAGATGTGAATTAAGAGTTTATTAAAATCCATTACTATTTTGGATTAAAGACATAGTATATTACTGTAATAATTAAAGATTAATGTATGATGGAAATAAGTGTAAAAGATATACCTACAACCTAATTTTTGAAGCACTAGTAAAGTTCCTACTGCTTAATTTATTATATATGCTGGTTTCAGTTCTTACATAACTTTTCAGTTTCCAGACTATTAGTCCATCCATTTCTTGAGCAGAAGAAATGTTGATAGAGTTAAATATTAAATGACCATCAAGAATCTGAAGAAAACTTATTTAAAATTACTATCTTTTAATGCATGTGAACTTCACAATGATTGCAGACTTCTCCCACAATCAATATGTCCTGACTGCTGCTAAATACATTGAAGTCTTACAAAAAATATTCTAGGAGATATTCTGAGATATCTCAAATAAGGTATGGTAGGGGAGATGTTAAAAGAGTTGCTTCCATTTTAGTTTTCACAAGATTCACAATCTTTCCTGAGTTCTGAGTGACAATTCAGAAAACTAGAGTATTTGTTTTGTTAGAAAGCATTTTGCCCCCTTTTTGGCGATACAGGTAAAATGATGTCTCCAACATAATTTTTCCCTTTGTATGCTTTGCTCTTTAGGCTCTTAGCATACCTGAGAATCTTTGAGTCATTATCTGTATTCCTTCATTCCTCTGACTTGATAGTAATAATTGAGTGTTATGTCAAAAAGCAGATTATTCACAATACTTCTAATATTTTTAATTTGCATTTTCCTTCCAAATAGCCTACATTTAGCTGTTTCATATAACATTCTTACATCTTTACCAGAAAACATTATTGTTTACCCATATATGTCCTCCCTAAGTATATTGAAAAAAAAATGGAAGAAATAAAAAATTTACTACTTTGGAAATACTTACATTTCCAAATTAACTACTTAATTGACTACTTTCAGAAATACTTAAATTTCAAGCAATCTGTAAATTCTTTTTCACTGGGATAGAACCAATTTTCTTCCTAGCAGCTGGTATAAGCTGGTATGAAGTTCAGTTTTGGATGTACTATGGTAGCAGTGTTGATAATATACTGATGGTGTGAGAGGTTGCTAAGTTGTATTTATACAACTTCATCTTTTTCTGCCTTCAGGAGTGCCATGGTCTTGCACATCCTTTTCTCATTATTTTTAAGCTCATCTTGAGGGGTGACTGTCCCAGGCCTGCAACCATACAACAAAAAACATTTAGAAACAGAGGCCTGAGCATCATAAGCATATGCCTTGTCCAAGGATGCATATAGTGTGTGCTTCTGAACAGTGCTGAGCCTTCTAGTGAGTCCTGTGCCTAACAGAACAGAAAACCTCTTTCAAACATACCGAGTGACTAACCAGCCAGCTAAGCGACTTCTGGATCACAGGCCCTCCTCAGTCTGAGCAGTTTTGAACTTGGCTTCTGACAAGGAGGGCACTTCTCTTAGAGGTTAAAATCTAGGATCGAAGTTCATCTACTGAACCTTGGCCAGTAGTAATAAAAAGGGCGGCTAAGGAAGATGGAAAGGGGAAGCTGGGGGAAGTGTTTTGAATATAAATTGCAAGGACTTATATGTGGGCAAGAAGCGAGAGAGAAACCATTATGTACAGACTACAAACTGCCCCTCAAGCTCCCTTCTCTGTCTGGGGGTGGGCAGAGGAACCTGGAGTGAAGGAGTGAAAGAGTAAAGAAAAACTTGGAAAAGGGGGTAAGAAAGGTGTTGTCTCAGTATTTCTGAGGTGTTGAAGAAACATGTTGTCTGTATTTCTCACCTTCTGAATTTTTTCAGCCCATGACAACAGCTGGTAAGCAACTCCCTGCCTTTATCTCAACCCGTGAGCATGCTCATGCTATTTTCTCTCCTTATCCTGCTGCAGAAGGGATTGAGTGTCTAAGCAAATATTTGAACCTCAAAGTTCAAGTCAAGGTTAACCCCCCAAAACAGAATTGGCTTATTTCCTATATTAAGAGTCCTCCTTTTGGAGATGAGATTTGAGTTCTGGTCAACACTTTGAGCACCTACCCTCATACAACAGAAAAAACCTGCCCATGCCCTACCCAGGAGCTACAATAAGGCTTAAATGGTAACTAACCGTCACCCTGGAGTTATTCTATAAAGCTATATTTACATATCCAGCAAAAGAGAAAGTCTAAAATGTGCCTCTACACAGATTAGTCATCATCTGAATATCTTTTGATGGCTAGAAGGTCAGAAAGAAAAAATAAGAGCATTCACACAAATATAGACTCTTATTTTCTATACACAATTACTTCCCTTTATCACCTCTTTTACGTCTGCTAAATCTTAGACACAACTCTTCATCTTTCAGCTGACTCTTTAGATACTTCTGGAATACTTATAGAAGCTTAAAAAATGTCATATACAAATGGAACAGTCATACCATGAAGATATGCATGAAATGAACCTAAGTAACCCTGTAATCTCAATGCGACCCTGTTCAGCTTCCACCCTTCCACACTATTTCTTGTGCTCACTGGTTTTGTCATGTCTAAAATTAGACTTGCCTGCTTCTCCAGGAAAAAACATGTCTTATTTGCTTTGTGAAGTCTGTACCATATCTCGTCCTGGATGAGAAATCTCTGTTTCAGTTCATGATGCTTTTTATGTTCTCAAATAAAACTTAATGTGAATAAAGAAAAATAAAATCTTTGAAGTTGAGAGCCACAACCTATTGTGTTTGTAGGAGTGTACTCCAGAGAAGTACTCACATAGACTTTCTTAGCTTTTAACTCTTCTGCACACATCTACTTCTGCCCACACTCAGATATAAGCACTTAGCTAAATGAAGTGAATCTCATCATTAGTATTTACCAGGGAGTAGAGAAAGGCAAAATTCAAGTTCTTGGTTTTTTCAGTCTGACACAAACAGGACAAAAAGTTTTACTCCCTTTCAAGGGGCACCTCTTTCTCATTCCATTGCCCTTTTATTTTTATTAATGTAGTAATAACTTCCCCTACATACAAATCAAACCTTACCAGCTCATAGCTGACATGTGAAGACAGCAATAAAGAGCAGAAAAAAATTATAGCAGGAGAGTGTTTTCAGACACAGTGTTACTCCCTACATTGCCTTTTTATTTATTCAAACCACTTTTTGTTCAGAGTAATTGCAGCTTTCTGTATCCTAGAATGAGACATTTCAGTCTTTTCTTCTCTCTAAGAACACTTGCTTAATAGCTTAACACAAAAAGTGCCAAATATTTCCCTTCTTATTCAATAGTCCTGCTGTACATCCTGTAATAGAACTGAAGCTTCACATCAATTTTTAGTTAAGGCTCTGTGAGATTATACAATTATAATCTGCCTTATCCACTTATAAAATGTAAACTAGATAGAAAACCATTCCTTGCTTGGCTCACACTACAATAAACTCAGAAGAATCACTAAAGATCATTGTTTGTAAAATATTCTTATTTACTTTTTGCCAAAAAAGACAGGAGATATGCTCCTGTACCACAGTGTCTTAATTGAGCAATTCAAACTCTTAGCAAAAACATTAATGACCACCCAAAACTATGCCTACAGTACATTATATGTTTTTAGAGATCTTCCTGCCAAGTATTGACAAGCACATGTCTTTTGATTGAAATACTTTAGACAGCTTTGCAGGCCTGAAGTGATGTTACACAGAGAAGTAATTTCCATTTCCCTAAAGGGTCACACTGGACAGATAATTTACTTATTTATCTTCGGAGGTGATTAATGCTATACATTATATAAGACCTCCATTCCCTGGGCTCAGTAGCACTGTACAGTATCATTTCTACTGGAAGTAATTAGTAAAGCATTTTAGAAAATGTTTGCCAAAGGAAGAAAATGCTTAAGGATCTTTTTCCTTCTCAGGAAAAAAAAAGGCATTATACTGTGTGAAACTATGAAAACCAGACTCAAATTTACAGAGACTCAATTCAAAGAAAATGTTGTAATTGGTTTATTTGGCAATTTGAAATAAACTCTGTTTAGGAGTGAGAGGGAGCAAGGGGGAAACCTCATTTCTCCCTGGAATTGCTTGAAAGGAGGTTGTAGGAGGTGTAGTCTCTTCTGCCATATCTCAAGTGAAAGAACAGGAGGGAAGGGCCTCAAGTTGTACCAGTGCAGGTTTGGGTTAGATATTAGAAATTTTTTTTCACTCTAAGAGTGCTTAGCCATTGAAATAAGTTGTTCCTGGATGTGGTGGAATCACCATCCCTGGAAGTGTTTAACAGACATTTAGATGTGGCATTTGGAGATAGAGTTTTGGGGTGATTTTGGTAGTTCTGGGTTGATAGTTAGATTAGATGATCTTGACGGTCTCTTCCAACCTTGATAATTCTGAGTACTGGATATTTTGGTATTTTTAGAAGAAACATAAATTACTCTATTTAAATGTGAAATTAAAATCAGTAGTAAAATTAAATCAGTCTTTTTCATAACTGTATGGTTAAATCATAAAGCTAATAATATATTGTTCTGCTTGTGACCTGAATATGCATAAGTGATGATGATTTTGTTACAAACCTGATCTCAGGAGGAGTGAGGGGATAAGACAGTGTAGCTAAGAACATTCTTCTGCATCATGTGTGTAAAAATATGTACCAAATGAAGTGCTCTTAATGCAGGAGTTAATAAATCTTTCTGCAATGTACCTGTGCTTATATATGGGTACAATATAGTACATTAAGGTACAGTTTACGTTCTATCGATACTCATGAGTAAAGAATACTGTTTACAATTTTTTTATCTTTAATTCTTTCTAGCTGGGCACAAGAGACAAAATTTCAGGTATGCTGTATTCTGGTGTGAAATATTCTAAAAGCTCATCTTCCTAATTATATCAATTACAATAGGTACCAGCCAGAAAACTCTCATCTCTTATGTTAGGATTTTACTCTAATCTCAACAGTTTGTCTACTGTGTTTATATATTATAACAATTACTTCACTGCTGATTTTATGGGTTAGTTTTATAACTTTAAAATTAATTTAATGACTATAATGTCAAATTTATAATAGACAATCTGCCAGTAGAAGATCTATTTTTAAAAAGACCATAATTAAAAAAAAATACTTTAAAGTTGATGGGTTTCTTAAACATGTTATCTCTGGAAAAATATTCAAATATCTCTAAGTGGGTCTGAGTAACTTCAGAAAAAACCACAGAAAATATGTTCTTTCATACAGTGTGTGGAACTTTTTGGGAACTGTAAAAAACAATCACAATTCCTGATTTCTTTGTTTCTGAGATATTGCAAGGTGCAGCTGTCCTAAAGGTAAGCTTGAATACACAGAAAGCATGGTCATTCTTAAAAACTGTGGCTCAAATTTTCCTATTGATAGCTTATTACAAAATAAGAATCAATCACACCAGAACTGGAGGGATCACACCTTTCCAGTATTTTCCCTTTGAAGAGCACTATTATCTTTGATAAAATTATTACTATTTTGACAACTAAGAAAAAAATGACAAAAGCATACCATAACTTTTAAAGATTAAAAATCCACACCCCGGTTAACGTTAGTAGCTCTTCTTGTATTTCCTTTCCCACCTTACAGATAAAAAAATAGGATTTGATCAGCATGGATTTTACATCCTTTAAAGCTGTGCACTATAAAATATTGAAATATGTAGACTTTGCACTCTCCTGACTAATAAACCCATAGTAATTTATACAAGAACCCTGTCAAGTATGGATAAACTCAAAGTTACACAGGTACAAACGTACTCAGTTGAGTTCTGGCAAGGTAATATGTCTTTAACGGTCATTAGAAAACACAGTTATCTTTGCTAAGATTTATTTCCTTTACCCGTACAAAGAGGAAATTGTATGAAGAGAAACAATCCCAAAGGTATGATTTCTTCATCTGTGATGGCACAGACTACAAAAGAAAATGAGGGTGTTGTATTTTCTAGCTGTATCTTTTTTGCTCCTGATTAAATTAACACTCTGTATCCCCAAACAAACTGGGTAAATAATTCACTGAGCTGTAGTGCTCCAACAGTTTGAGCATAAATGGATATTGTTTTTTGAGTACATTGTAAAACAAGAAAACAATTGAAAATACTTTGCATTCTCACCACTATAGCTCATGGAAATACTAAACAAATGATCAACATTTTAAAAAAAGTCAGATATTCAATATGAAACCAGAAGATATAAGTACAATTTAAAACCACATTTGAATGAACTCCAACTGTTTAGGTTACCTGACAGGATAACTAGCAGTCTTTATATAAGCACTCTTAATATGGAAAGAATACTAACAAGAAAGACAAACCCCCGCAAACCAATGTCTCTATGAGTCTTGCATACAAGAATTCGTAAAGATGTAATTGTATGCTTAAAGGAATCCAAAGCATGTTGTGGATTAGACCAACTGCAGAGATAAGTGTGCAGTTTCCCAAGCTACAGAAATTTATACAATGATACATAAATAAATAAACAAGAGGACCATTTGATGAAAAGTAGAATTAACTTGAAAAAGAAACAAAATGGGCAAGGGAAAGCAAAATTTTGAATGTAGTCTGTAACAACAACTGTCAGCAGATAAAAAAAAGGAAAAATCTCAGAGGATGTGGGGTACAGCTGTGCATCCCTAACTGATTTAGCTGACACAAAAATTTTATCAAAGCAGATAAAGAGGACAATCTTAATTAATTCAGTCTTCATTCTATCTTAAAAAGTAGCATCCACCTAAGAGCAACTGTTCCTATACCTGATGCAATTCATAATAACTTTGAAGTTTATCCATTTTTCATAATAAAGAAACCCATACTTATACCAGAAATAGTTAAGAATACCAGAATTCTACTATTTTTCCAGTTAAACATAACAAGGGAAAAGAGATGGAAGAGTAATGGAATTAACTGTTTCAGAACCCTCTTCTGATAACTTTAATTCATGTAAAAATAAGAAAAAATATACATTTACATATAAAATTTACAGCTAATAGTGTTAGCTCAGTTAGCAGGCAGGCATGCTAAGGAATGCTACAGACCTGAAGACCACAACAGAGCTCTGTTACGTTTCTTGTTTCACCAGAGTTCGGAGATTCAAACAGAGAAATACCTGTCTGATGAGATATAACAACTTAATCAATGCTTGTAGAAGTCCAGAAAAGCTTTCACCAAGTACTCTACACATTCCTGCAACTGAATCTATATAAAAAAGCCTATGTTATGTCTCTAAGCTTTTGTATGTGTTAATGAACTGGTTCCACTTAGGGTAGTATACCCACTTACAGAAGTCTGTTGCACTTGCCCTCTGAAATGAGGAGAGATTTGCAATGAATCAAGGCTGACCTTTATAATAAGACATTATGTATACTCAGTCCTGCCTGGTACCTATCAATGAAGTAAAATTACTGTTGACAGCCATCTTAGTTTGGCACATTAGAATTTGTTCTTGGACAGTCCAGGAATTTTCTGTAAACAGGATAATATAAACAATACTGTGATGAAAATATTAATGGACATGTCAACACTATTGCATCTAAGAACACCATCTCTCTCCACTTGGAGAATGCTACTCTTTTTGCTACTGACTGTTGAATATTGTTCAAGCAATTCTCATCTAACATAAACTAGGAGATTTATAGTAAGAGAGTCCATGAGGGAAACCCCATTTGGTACTGATTAGTTCTGAAAATTTAGTTAAGCAAAACTCTTCTCTATTCATTGTTTCCTTTACAGACTGACTATTATAGCATTGTCAAAAGATAGGCATATAATAGTCAGGAGAAAAAAGAGCAGTGTCTCATTCTAAAGTTAGTTTTAGTAAATAGATAGAGAAAGTTTGTAAAGACAGATCTTTTCACCAGGTCACATTCAAAGGATATCCTTGATGTCTAGAAAAGGAAAATGTCACTTCTATCTTCAAAGAAGGTCAAGGAGGAAGATTCATAGAATTACAGACCAGTAAATCCCACCTCAGACTCTGGGAAGATAATGGGGAAAATCCTCCCTGAAACCACTACCAAGTAGAAAAGACCAAGGTGTTTCAGAACAGCAAAATGAGGTTTACAAGGACAATCATATCTAACCAGCTCAAGTATTTTCAGTGATAAAAAGATTAACTTTGTGATTAAAGAAAGAGCAGAAGATGCAAACTTGATTTTAACGACTTTTTATCAGAGTGTCCTGTAGCAAATCTATGGCCAAATTGGGAAGGTAATGCCTGGATGCCAGTAGATTGCAAGGTGAAGAAAAAATTTGCTGTATTTCCATTCTTGGAGAAGAGTGGAAATACTTCAAAATTTAGCTGACAGCCAGTAGTGGAAAGTATTTCTCATTGAGTTGATATAGGAGCCAAAGCTGTCAAAAAGCTTCATTAGCAACCTGGATAGTGGAATGGATTATACACCTCAACAACTTTCAGCCTGAGTGTCAAGTGATTGTTCCTGCCCATTGGACAGTCATGAGGCTACATCTGGAGTACTGGGCCACCTCTGCCATAAAAAGAAAATGTCAGAGTTCAGCAGAATGAGAGATCTGCAGAAATAATAATAGGGTAAAATCTACTTTCTATGTTCAGCTATCTGAAGAGTGGATGGACTCATATCCTTCTTGAAGATGTACAGAGAAAAGACAAAAGGCAGAAAAAGGAGTTCTCGCTACACATAAGAGTTTTTCACAGTGAGAGTACTTAAGCACAGAAACACATTACAGAGAAGTTATGCCATCTCTATCTTTGGTGATCTCAAAAACTTGATTTGGGCACAGCATTGGGAAACCTTCAAAGTTCCCCCTGCTTTCTGTTATGGAGTGTTGGGGATTTACGTGGATGACAACAAAGTGTCTCTTCCAACTCAGTCTATTCTATAATTCTATCATGTTCTCTAGGAGAAATACATTTACACAAGAGGACAAGACCTAGGTGAGCAGCCTTTGCTAATACTGCTCTAGTTGGACTAAAAGTTGCTATTCAACTTGTCTGAAGGAGTTAATACACATTTATCTTGTGTACAAGAGTGTAGAATATACACAATATGTGTATATTCTAGTTTTAAGCATGAGTTGTGATTGTGGGCTTTGTGATGGAACAGACATAGCCAAGAAAACTATAAGAGCCTGGCCTCTTTAACAGGTTTGACCCCTAAAATATTAAAAGATTAATAGCTTTCATTTTCCAGAAGTTTAATATCTTTCCAAAGGATCAGGTAATATTTTNATATATATTACTTAGTATATCAATATATATAAGAATATGTATTGCTTAGACATGCAAAAATATTATTATAAAATTAATTATACTAAGAAAAATTTTTGCAAGTTTATACATGAGAAACTAATCTTTTATTATGTGTGTATGAGAGGGAAAAATAAAGCTTATTGTTCATTCAGCCAGACAATTATTGCTAATATTTATCTACATAGAAACTAATCTCTCAGGAGCACTGTTCTGTTTTGAGCAAAACGGTTCATGTGCAAGATAAAAACCATATTTATGATGAAAACATTCCAAGTTTGTAACATCTGAGTTTATAAAGTTAACAAGTATGGTCTCAGTAATAAACATTAAGCCTATTCACGGATTATCTAATAACCTAAATACATCTGTAAGCAATTTGAATCAAAGAAGTCCTTTCTTCCTCTATTTCAAAGCATTTCCAGCATTATCCTTTAATGCCTACTAAATATGCAGTCCCAAAGCCAAAATTATTTCTTGCTTAAGACTATTTCTTCTCCTGTTTTTTACTTTTTTATTTTGAATTCTGCTTATTTTCAGTAGCCTTTAACAAGCAACCACTTTTCTACTAAGAATTTTGAAGCAAGGTAATGATTTTGTAGAAGGTAAGCAGGCAATAAAACACAGCATTTCAATCTGTGACACAGCAAGCAGATACTAAACATCCCAAGGTAGCTTTTACTTAGGCTAAATGGGCTGTGTTGCAAGTGTGCATTTCAAGCAGTCTAACAATTGCTACGGGTCCTGATACACCACTTTTTCTTTTTGAGTAGTAATCATTGTAATGTCTAGCATACTTGCCCAGTATACCTCTGGACTATCTGACATGGTTTTTGTTTGTCATCTGTGCAGTGACTTTGCTTCCAGATGTGAAATTAAGAATACAGACCCCAGTCAAATCAAATAAATAATCATTTATTAATGCCAGGCAGGTCACTACATTAATTTGTATATCCTCCTTTTGTCTGTCCAATTGACTGTAAGGTCAAATCCATCTTTTTAAGCTACCTTCACTGAATTTAAGCTAACACATAATATTGTGTCATAAGGATAATTTAAGAATATTCATAATCATATTAGTATTGGCTGCAGAGGATAACTTACGAAACAAACAAACATAAAAAAAAAAGTGTAATTGTATGCCCTTATCCTTACTATGGTCTGGAATACATGATGTGAATTTCGCCTTGATATCAGTAGTTCTTTTAACTTTTCATACGTCTGTGTTTTCAGACTGCGGTATTTTTATGTTCCTTCTTTAATACTTTGAGAGAGTTATTCTTCTTGCTGTAAGCATGCAATACTCTGTGCATTGAGTGATACATTGTATAAATGTAAAATAGATAAGCCACTGATACAGCATAGATACCAAATAAAGATATTCTGTCTGAATCTATGTTCATTCAAAGTGTATCTTAGTAAGAAATATTCAAAAATTCTCTAAGAGATTTATGAAAAATCATGAAAGGTATTTAAACTTGTTTCTTTCTTATATTTCTTTTACAAGCATAAAGTTTTGTTTGCTTCGTTCAATCCATTATATTTAAATAAACTTGCAGTATTTTCATTTTGTGTTTATCACTCATCTCAAGAAACAATCACAACACAATAGCTTTCTTATGACTTCTGCTGATTTAGCTTTCCATCCATATTCATTTCTAAAATAAGAGAAACATTTCCCATCAGAAAAAAATGGCTTGATGATCAAAGAAGCAATTCAGCTACTTTGCAACAAGAACTATCTTTTTGTTTATATTTTACTTGCTTGCAAATAATTCCTGCTGGGCTCTGGGCTATAGGGTGCTGTAAACTAATTACTACATGCAAAGAGATTTTTCCTGTCATATGTAGCTGCAGGGAAGCACCTGGTTACTCAACACTATACTGAGGGGAAAACAGATTACAGTGGTACCGACTCTATTTCTTAAAAAAACAATGCTTTTTACTTTTTTTCACACACTGTAATCTTCTAAGCCAGCTAATACTTTGTCTTTGCTTCAAAAAGACACACCTAGAATTGTTTTTGTCCATTTGGGTTTTCTTGGTAGTGTGTAATAGCAATAATGAAAATCCCAAAACAAATTAGAATATTTTTATGATTTAAGAAATCATCTTACAACTATATGATTGTTATATTAGTAATTTGTCCAACATTTCTTGAGCATCCTTTCCCTCTTGCCTTCCTGATATAATATAAAATTTACAATAATTATGGTCAATTTCTTTACTACATAAACTGATATCAACATATTTCACTAAGACTAAATTATAAATCAGGTATTTTTTCTATAATTAAGAAAGTGATCTGTTTTAAAAAATGAGCTGTTTCAGAAATACAAAAAGAGTATTATTTTATCTTTCTAATGCTTACAGAATCCTTTCAAGCTCACTGCTCAAAAGATAAGTACAACTGAGACATAAATGTCATCACTGTAATGAGCATTATTATTTAATTGTAGCAGTAGATTCATTTGGGACAGAAGTTTTAACTATAATATGAAAAATCAGTAATTAAAAAAAAACAGTCATTCTTTTGTTTCAAAATTGCATGCCTTCGTATATCNAAACAAAAAATAATAAATAAATAATGATTCTTTAATATTAACTTAAATTACATTCTTAAGAATTCTCACTCATTTTATAATTGATGTGGAGGTTAAATATTCTGAACAGTAATGGCTGAACAGAACGGTAGCAGTTACTCACACTTGTGTTTCATCAGATTTTATTAAGATAGCATTTACACATACAAAGTACCTCTTCATATAAAACCACAAGGATAAATTTTGAGGGTAATTTACTGAACACTTGGAGGCTACTGAGGGATGCTGTGTCCATGAAAATTATTATAATTTAAGTAATATATTTTACCTCCAGAAAAGTGGGTTTCAGTATAGGGTGATATTATATTTTGTACCAAACAACATTTTTACATTATTATATTCTTTGGGGATAAAATAATCCGAGCTTTATATTCCTGATATGACAATTGGTTGCTTTCCAGCCATATTTAGAAATATATTAGCTAGTTCAACCAAGTCAAAAGCTTGACTCTTTCCATAACAATGACATTTCTCCCCAGTATTCTACTCTGAGTACATTTCACCAATTTACATTGAAAATTTTATGGTTTATTTTATTTTTATGGAATTCTCTGACTATTTTTAATCAACCAATAAAATGCATGATATCAAAATGCAAAATATAACTGCATGATGTGATATAATTCTAAATGTATTTCTAAGAGTGCAGAAAGAAAAGACCATATGGCTTCAGTGAACATTTGAACTGCTAAGCTGAATCTCAAATTATTTTCAGCTTTATTCATCAGTAATTTTCTCCTGAGGTTTGAACAAATCATTTTAAGAGATTTTAAGCAGGTAACTACTGTTAGTAAAACAAATACTAAGGACAATTGGATGGCTCTGGTGTACTGCAACAACAAGTATAAATTTACGGCCTATGTAGGAAATTATTTGCCTAAGAGGCTTATAGAGAATATCATGCTTTAATGGAGAAATAAGAAAGAAGGAGAGAGGATATTTCATTGACAATTGGGAACAGGAAGATAGGAGTAGTGAGACAGATATTCACATCCACTTAAACTCTTAAAAATGTGTTTCAAAGGGTAAAATGATTCTTTAAATATATAATGCATTTCTTTTAGAAGAAACACAAGGACTGATTTTGAGGTTAATTTATTACATGCTTTGAGGTCAGTGGAAGACAGCTGTAGTTCATTCCACAGAGCCTGGCTTCAATCACTCCCTGTTACAATGCCTACCATGGGAACAGTAATAGTAGTCATCTTAACACTGGCAAGAGATCCCAGAGGATCTTCTCTGTCCATGTAAACTAGAATGGTAACAGGGAAATTGTAAGTTGGCCCTGTAAACTGCTCTGTCCTCCTTAGCTTTTAGATCAGCTGCCGTGTGTACAGAGTATTCAGACTTAACCACCACTACACCTGTGGAAAAAACCACAATCCTTGAGGCCTCAGGAAAAAGCCATCTGGCAGTAGGATTGTAAAAAAAATTAGGATACTTGAATACAAATCACACACACAGCCATCACCTACGTATATACACATACGTAGATATAAATATACAAATATAGATTGCATATGAACAAAAAGTACTAGCTGCCAGAAGTGCATTTCAGTTGCTGCCTGGGCAAATGTTTCCTAAGCTGGAATTCAGGCATTCAGATTAATAACTCTACAAAAATGTCCAGTGCACAATTTTAATTCCATTATGACAAAAACAGAATATAGTCTCAAAACCCAGACCCCATTTTAGAGCTCCTATACATCAGCTGAAAATTCATTTTCTACCACATTCCATAAACACAGCAAGTCATATTCAAAGTTGAACAGGAAAAACTATTAATATAAACAAATCTAAGTTACAAATATAATTTAAAAGTGTTAACTGGAAGTAAAGAGAAAGAAAACCTAAAAGAGTTTTTTAAATAGACTCGGAATATGCTTTAAGCAAAGGTAAGTTATCAAAAATTCTTCATTCTCTTCTCAAACACAATCCTGTAATTGGACTCTGTACCTCAGTTTTAAGAGTACTATGAAAATGGATGAAAATGCAAAGTTCTACAAATACCAAAATAGTTTTCTTTGTAAGGGGCAGTAAAGCAGAGCAAAATACTGTCTTTATAGAAGTTTGAGTATTGAGTTTTGGCACATATTGCACAATAAATAAGTTTTCTCTATATTTTAAAGTGTTTTATGTATTTGAATGCAAATGCAAAACATTCTTTCTGCTTTCAGTTTTATTTTTATTTCATAACACACTACTAATTCAGGCAAGAAAGAGTCTGATCTCTTATTATTTGCTTCTTTGTCTTGATCTCTTGCTTAGAGTGCAAATGAAAAGTGTAAGGCCACATACCATTGTTAGGTGTAGCTGTCAGAAATAGGAGAATGAGTTACTTGCAGGCTGAACTGCCTTCTTGAATTCTATCAGTTGCATCAGAACTTCCTTCCCTTCCTTCAGTCTGCAACACTGCCTGTAAATATGTTATGAATTTATGGGAAAGCCCTGTCCCTTACTCATTGAAGATCTCTATTTTTTTTATTTTTTTAAGTTTTTTTGGTTGCTGGAATTCTTTTCCTTTGTCTAATTTTTAAATTTTATAAAATAAAGAAACTAACACTGACCAAAAATGGGGTACTTCCATCTAAATGGAAGTCAAACAATACTTGATAAGAAGACCATCAAAATAACAGAGAAAAGTGCACTTCACCTATGCATTTTGTCCATTATGTAGTCTGTGCTGTGTGTAAGAAAGAACCTGATCCTACTTGTTTTCAGATTTCTAAAGTCACAGAAGACACCACAGCCCTGCTCAGTAAGTGGAAGGAATCAATAGGGACAAGCCTACTGCAACACACACATATAAAGGCCGGATTTTTTTATTATAATGCTGAGGATTTTTTTTTTACCTATAAAAAGTATTTACTTTAATTATTGTTACTGCTGTTGTTGTTTTCCTAGGCTATAATTTCCTAATGCATATTTCTGGGGAAAGAATGGTTTAAAAGCAGTGCCATGCATCTGGTATAAGTCTGAACCTATCACAGAAGTCACTCCTAGACAGGTGAAGTGGGATTTGAGTTCTAGCGCACACTTTATGCTTTTGAACAATCTCACTTTTTATCGTTCCCTAACAATTTTTTAATGTCCACCACTAAGTTAATTTCATTGTATCTTTCCATAAGTATATATTTCCTGAAGGTAAATTAGAAGACAAAAATGTCAGCTGTTCTACATCTACCAGTTTCTGTCTTTACTGCCATCAGTTAAAAGATACCAAATCCCCGTTAATTGCTTTGTAAGGTTTTAGAGAACTTCATTATGCAGGTTGGACATATTTTTTCAATTAATGGCAATGTAAGCCACAAAACAATGACAAAATGCAGAAATGCACTCAAACTCATACTCTATCACTTTAATGAATGAATATTCATTAAATGTCTCTCTCTCAAAATTAAACATTTGGAAGCAATCTCTCAGAATTAAGTGTAAAAATGACACTTGATCAATTCATTACATAGTTTAGTGAGGCTATCGTTTTTAAAGCTCTTACTTAACTGCTTATTTATCCTGGATAGGCTAAGACCTGCACTCTCCATTAGCATTCAACAGGAAAGCATGAGAAGTGCTAGGTATCTGTAAACAAAAGATTAAAATGCATGGATGCCTTACATGGTAGACTAAATGGATGCAATTATCACAGGATTATAGAGAAAGATGAGGCATTCAAAATCATCACCACTTGCTGATAAAAAGCAAATGAGAGCTGTTTCAGTGGAAAACTGTGATCTGTCCTTAAAAGAGAGTTCTAATAAAATCTAGGGTTCAATTTTAATCCCTTTGGGATGAGAGATATGTAAATTCAACAATTTTCCTCAGATAAAGTAAGGCGTTTACTGATTGTATATTTCACATGAGTAGATATTATTTAAGTATTGTATATGGGTTTCTTTAGTATATAAGTATGTTTAACAACTATTACTATCAAACTGACCCATACAAAAAATAAAAAATTCTTCTGAAAGAACTTGATAAGAAAACCGAGTATAAGAATCCCTTATGGAACAAAGAGAACAGAATATTATCTGCATCATGGAAGAGTTCCAAAAAAAGAAAAAGATAAAAAAAAAAAAAAGAAAATATAGTATGAGTCCTTCCTGCAATGGGAAAAGAATAATGGGGGTATGGGTGTGGGTATGTTTGTTTGTTACTTTTCAGAGCAGACTGACTGTATTGTCTGGCAATGTATAGATTCCTTACAAGAGGTTTTTTGCTATTGACACATCCTAGAGTACAGGAAGAATACTCTTGCTGGATGGACTTTGTAATGGATTGTTACTCCAGAAACCAACAGACTGCAGAACAAATTTCAGGTCAGTCGTAAGAAAAAGGAAACACCACCAGGAATAGACTGGAGCTTAGGAATTATTGCTGTAGGTTCTGTCTGGGTGGCTCAATTATATGCAAATAAGAATTTCAATTAAAACTACTATAAACTTGGAAGAGCCAAGGATTGCACATATATCCATTCAGAACATTCTGGTTTCATACTATTGGAATTGTTGGCATTGTTTTTTTCAATTTAATTCAATTTCTGAAGTTGTAAAAATCATCAGCAATAACATTGTTATTAAAACTCATATTGCCTTCATTTTACTAGTAGTTGTGCTCCCAATGTCTACTAGTTTTGTTCACAATGCAAAAAATAAAACTACAGTGCAGTTCATGTAGCCACTCATCCTGAAGATGTGAACACATTTGGTAATATATTCTGACCCAGTTACATTTATTCAAGTGGGCTGATCTAATCTCAAGCTACTACAAATGGCAATGATCCTTACCAGTTCTAAAAAGCAGATAGAAAGTGAAACAGGACATAATCAGTTCTATTATTAAGTCAAGCAACAATCAACATCAGTAATGCATAATCACTAGATCTCTTGAGTAAACGGAAAAAATAAATCACAGGTTTATAAACCAGATCATAAAGTCAGGTCCATGCTCTTAAGAATCCTGTTTTGTCATATCTAAACACTCATCCAACTATGAAATTCCTCACAGTCTCAGGCAAAGTAAGATTTCTCTTTTCTGTTATATTTATCTGATAACGTCAGTAAAATCAAGCAGTTCAAGAAATACTGCCTAGTCCTTTCAAATTTGGCTGAGCAATTATTGTCTAACTACATGAAACAGTACTAGTTTTCCATATTTTACAATCCAGTAAGAGGAAGCTGGCAACTATAAAAGTATATGCTTTCAAATACTTGTTTAAATATTTTCAGTTTGACTCTGCACTGTAAAACTTCAAACAAAACATTTTGTTTTCACTACAAACAAGGAAAAAATGTTCAGAATGATAAAATATAAAGGGCACTATATTGTCACAAGCACTTCTCATGAGATTGAACCTGATTTTAATTTTAGCCACAAAAAATTAACTCAGACAGTAAGGAAAAGATAAATGCTAAAGGGATGGATAATATTTTTCTTGTTCATTTTCATATGCAAAATATCCATGTTTCTGAAAGTTAAAGACCAAAAATCAAATAGTTGCTGTTTTGATTTGGATACAATACTTAAGAGCACACCTTCCTGAACAAACTAATTTTGTAGAGTTCAACATACTGCACTTTCAGTCAAGTTCAAGTGCAATAATTCAATCTTCAAGTCATATTCTCCCTGTAGAAACACAGATGCAATTCATTCTGGCTTATCCTTAAAAAAAACCAAACCAAACCAAACCAAAACAAAACAAAAACCCTCAAACATTCATTAAGCAATAAACAGAGAATAATTATGGAGAAACGTCTATTATTTTCTCCATGCTTCTTTGATTAAGGACTGACAGAATGGACCCAAAACTTGCCTTAGCTCATTTGGATATAACAGTACAATTAATCCATCCAAGTTAAAATTGCTTTACATTATGATTGAATTTTCTTTTTAGCTGCTATAAGACAATTTTTTATACATACATTGTTGATGGCAGAGTGGCTTTAAATTTGAGAATGAAGAAGGAAAAAGTTCATGCAAAAGAACAGTATTGTCTTCTGTAAATGAAACAGCAGTAATAGATTNCATTCACATTACATTTTATGATTAGTTATATGCATGAATTATTTATCTGCCTTTTTATGCCTTTTTAAAAATGGGTATCAAAAGTACATGCAATAAATAAAAGTGAAATAATATTTGTCTATGAGGTCTTTAATAATGACAGCACAGTAAACAGGTAGAGACACTTTTAAAAATACCTATGTACAAAATTTTTTCGAGCCTCTGACTTTAAATACAAAAACTGACATTTGTTATTACAGACAGAACTGCTTAAACATCGGCAGTTATTAAACACACCTGGAAAAACCCCCAAACAACAACCTTTACCTAAACTGGAAATTATCTGTAGATCTTTAAGAATCAAATTTTATCTTTATTTTTTTTTCTTCTCATACTTTTGTCTTCAATCGACAAATGTATTAAGTAATATTTTCATGATTTTTAAAATTTCTTTTTCACAAGAATAAAAGCCTACCTGTTTACCACTCTGTCTGTCAAGATTTATAGCTATTTTAATCAACAACAACTTTCAGTCTCAACACATCATTTAACCTAATTGAACTTCTAGACACAAATTTGTAAATCAGGAATTATTAAAAGGGAAGTAGGGAAAAACTTACCTAATTGTCACTTACTATAGTAAAATAAATATTCAGGTGCATATTCTGAACCAACTTAGATGACAGTTGCAGCTTTTGTTTCATAATGGTCATGATGCCAGTAACATTCATAGAGGCCCAAATTCAAGGCCATATTTTTCACCATTGCTTCAAATACTAACTCAAGAAACTCAGGAGAACATTTTATCCTATATATCCTATATTTTATCCTATATGTGTTCACCTCACTGAAATATCTTTTTCTACTTAATTGCATTCCATGTTGTTTGCTGGTTTATATGTTCAAATGGACCTTAACTAACATCTACAGAAACTGATGGAAGTATTTTCCATGATCTTTGGGGATGCTGTAATAGACCTACAGTCTAGAGTAAAATTTCCCAAATCTATGCGTTGACCTGTGGATTTATCTGATGCACAAAGAATTTTCACAACAGACAGTGTAAACAGGTTAATGAAATGCACAGAACATGAAATAAAATGACATTACACAGCACCATCTATGAAGGTTTACTATTTTACTAAAATTTTCACAATAGGTATGCCTGTTATCATAGTAAATATTAACATAAGAAAATGAGAAGGCCTGCTATTTACCACACTGGTGATTTTTTTCCTCAACACTACTGCTCTCTGAAAAGAGATAATGAAAATTTGCTACAAAAACATATTCTGTTTCTGACTAGCATTTCATATGAAGATGCAAAAAAATTTAAAGTTGAAAAGTATGAAAATTGAAATTGCCCACATCCTACTGAGAAAGTTTCTTTATAAACTCCACCCCTTGGTTCACATGTGAAGCACTACCTCAGATGCATTTGTATGTCTAATCACTATCGTTTTATTGCAAAGCACTCATTTTTTATTTTAGCCTAAGAAAAGTTTCAGAGGTTAATTAACAATCAACAAGAATAAAGTAATTAAATTAGCTTTTATGTTTTAAATTTGTTATTTTCAATTTGATTTAGCATTCTTTCCTTTTCTGTATTCTGAAAAAGGGCGAACAGTAAAGTATAATTTATCTTCTCCACATAATTCTCTCTTCACTGTAATTCCATCATTTCTGCTTTGTGTTCCTGATCTCTAATTGAAAACTTTTACTGTTTTAAAAGGACTTATTTTATATAGCATAATTTACTTTTTTTTTAGCCCAGACTAAGGAATACTTGGATTTTTTAATTCTAGTAAAACTGCACATATTTGNTTTTAATTCTAGTAAAACTGAACATATTTGAACTAAAGCGATATGTCATGTGGCAACAAAAAAATAATGCTACTGTGTGTTATGAAGAGTGTTATCATTAAAATTGCCATGCCTATGAACGTCAAGGTCAAAGTAAACACTTTGACATCTGAATCCATGAAACAATACTCTAATTTTTTTTAAATAAAATGTATCTATTTTTACCCAAATTTTAAATTATTTTAATATCTGTTAAATATTTGAATAACACATTGTTTATATTTGTTCCAAGAAGTATCTATTATCTCCATTGCCTTTAAATTCTTCCTGAATTAAGAATGACTCATTAAGCTACCCTAAAATGATAGTAAAAATAATACAGTTCTGCTAAGTTTAATATGTAAAATAACTCGACTCCTTCCAAGTAAATTCATTGATCTGCTCCTAGAGCCTAGACTGTTAAATCTAAAGAAAAGCAATTTTAGCATGGATTCTCCTTTACATTCCCCAAAACACACCTTCAAGAAGGTTTTAGTAAATCACTAAAGTGATTTACTAAAACTGAAGAAACTGAAGTTCTGATCTGGAACTCGGAAGTCATTGTCAAAAAAAATGAGCAAATCTGGTCTCTTAACATTCAAAGAATATTCAAATCATATGCACAGTGTGCATTAGCAGAGTGTTGGCAAAATCTTAAATCAACTTTTTAAAATAACACACATTGATATTTAGCCCATGCTCTAATACAATGGGGAAAAGAAATGCTTTCATGCTTCCAGGGAAGAAATCATATGTTCCATAAGATATAACAGATCTATGTAAGCCTTAATGATTACATATATCTTTACAAAGGATTTCTTCATTTTATCTGGAGAATGTTACTCCTTGTGTTTGTGATGGTCTAAAACTATCATGTACTATCACTGTCATGGACTTCTCTAGGTTTTGTAATGTTCCTAAATTGCAAGAGTGGGCTGAGTTCTCAGAAACTACTTTACATGAATACTTATCAAGCTGACACATCTTCAAAGATTATATTTAGCCAGTTTTCCTATCTTAAGAAATCTTGACATCCTACATAAAGGATAGGAGCTGCAAACGCATTGCATTCACTCTACATTTAATTATTTTTTAAATAAAAACACATACCAACCACTGCCTCTGAGGGATTACCTATAATTCTTAAACTTCATGATATAATATCCTATATTTGCCCTTACCTTGAAATATGTTTCATTAGGAAACCCAGTCTGTAAGTGTTTGGTGTAATTTAGTCCAATAGTGTGTAACCCTCTACTAGGCCTTGCAAAGTTGCTCATACTGTTGACTGGCATGTTTGCAATAATAAGGGATTCATATGCACTACTGATTAGAAGATCTTGCCATCTTGGTACAAATAAAATTTTTAAGATGGTTATTTGGTATCTATAAATAAGACTGTAAATTTGTAATATAAAACATTGATAGTGTATTCTATACTAGTAACATAATAAATTAATAATTATTTCTCTTTAAGAGAATAAAACACAGTATAAGAGAGAAATGTACTTGAGAAATTCAAATACTCCCTCTTTTAAAAGTGAAGCACTTATTGATTTCTTCAGTTTATTCAAGAGTTTGTCACAAGTTGCAGGAAAGAGATACTGCAAAGGACCCCCTGAAGGCACATAATAAGTGTGAAATCATATTTTGCAATGTAAAATATATGGACTTCTTTAAAAAAAGTTTAGTCATTCATAAGTTGTATAACAAATCTGGCCTTTCTATTCAATTTGAGACAATCTTCCTGTTTAACGTTTAACATCACAGCAAAGAAAACATCTAGTTTAGAGTGCATAGCAATTCAGTGTTGCCCTTCACCATACATTAAATGTCACCCATCAGAATGACATTAATTAAAAAAATTATTACACTAGGGTCACTTCATAATAGGATATCTGTTAATATAGGCACATTGAATGTGATTTTTATGTAGAGAATAAGCCATTAAAACATTTTCAAGACCAACATTATGTTTCCTTCTGCTTTTAAAATTGTCAAAATAGAACATCCTTTAAATAAAACCAGTAAACTTTAAAACTTTAATTGGCATATATTGGGGTCATGTGGAATATTTTGGAATATTTATTTATAGTGAGTATTTTGTGCACTTATATGTCACTCTGATTACAAAAGTTTTGTCATCACAAATTAAGACCTGGAAAATTGTTGGTTTATGGTTTAGTTTAGAGTTTGGTTGGTTGCCTTTTTTTCGATGTGATGTTCTTTGCTTTTCCACCCTCTCCAAAAAAAGAGAGCATAATATTTTTGTTTAATATGTCTACATAATAGAAATATATCAATAACTGTTAATTTAAAACGCTTGATTAATTTCTCATCAAAAAATTACAATAAATAGGAATACATATATTCTATGAACTGCCACGGTTATATCTGCATCAGTAAGTGAAGGGAAAGACTCAGACTTCAGCAGTGGCATGTGATCATCCATACAATTTTTTTGTTAGAGCATTCCTGTTCACAGGTTTGGCCTATGCTACACTCAGATGTGGCTTAAAGAGACAGAAAGTGCCCTTTGTGCCAGAAAGCAAGACCGGAACTCCAGCCCTTGAAATGTACATACATAGTCTTTAGAATCCACTATGCCTCTGTCAAACCAGTGAGAGCTTGTATGCCAGATGCTGCAGCAACATTATGGGACAATCATGTACTACTGGAAGTTGATTATAAAATGTTTCCTCCTTTCCGATTATACCATTACAATTTTCAACTGTACTAATAATTGTACAAATATATCAGTTACTGCTAATGGAACACACGGGCTTTCTTTGGGAAAGATCGTGGTTATAAAAATTCAAACACAAGACACATTTTAAGTTTGATAATTACTGCAGCTGAACTGCAAGGGTTTTCTTCAGGGACTCTGCTGAATTGCAGCTCCATAACCTGATCATGGATAAATATTTGAAGTTGTTTTGGGGTTGGGTTTTTTTCATTATCTAGAAACCTTTCTCCCAACACCTGAGGCCTGGATATGAGATAGCTATAATATATTCAGCTCATTATTAATGAAATACCAGTGCTTTTTTGACTGACAGCTCTGATAGTCAGAAACTAACATCCTCACACGACCACCACCAACATGCCTCCTTCATAGAGCTATCAGTCAGCTGGAATTCACCCCTCCAGCTCTCCAATTTAATAAAACTCTGTTAGGGTACTAAGTATTTCAAGTCTTGACTCAGCAGAGTATTTCTTTTAGATTTTCTCCAAGAAACTGTGATTCTTGAAGTAGTATTTCAACAACATAGAGACTAGATCCAAACTGTTCCTGGTCATATGCAGCAACATTCTTTTCAACAGAAACAGACTATGTATAGGGCTTCTTCTTTTCTGAGGAAGGTCAATTACATCAACATTTTTATTACCGAGGATCACTCATGTGACTTCATTCTGCTACACACTGCTACTAATACCACATGGCCTACCTGAATTTAATCTCTTATCTTCCCTGTGACCAAACTGTCAAAACAAACATATGTGAGTTAAAGAACATTGGAGAGATTCAGCTGCTGTAATACCAATGTCTCAGAGATAAAGGCCCTAGAGGCAATTTATATGTTTCTGCAAAGGCAGTAAATGCATACTCCTGTCCTATATATTTGCAGATCTTTCCATCAAGTTTCAATACTTTCAAATACATTCCTCTCCACATAAACTAATCTGAAATGAAACGTTTCAGATTTTCTTCTTTTTTTTCTGTCCCTTGTATCTATTGCTCTTCCCTAATAAAAGACAAACTTGGAAGTGATTTTAATGTCACTACCATAGGATAACCTCTGTAGCTATTCCACCAGTGCCAGTTGAATCTTATTCAGACTCCAGACTGAGAGTAGCCTCAAGGCGAAAATCAATACCTGTCTTTCAAAATCCTCCTCAAAATTCTATTGCTTTATAATATAAACAGCAAACTGAAATGTTCTTCTGCCTACATAGCTGAAGAAAAATAACTTCTGAACCTAACTTCTTAAGAAATTTATTCATTTTTCACTTCATTTCCTTCATAATTCATAGAAATTTTGCTCCTATTTAAATTATTTAAATATTCCTTCTGAACTGTGAATCGTTTAGAGCAAGTATTTGGTGTGGCTATGTAACAACATGACATCACCTGCTCAGTGATGCACTGAAAGCTGTCCTGTGTTACAGGAAAGCCCAATCCAGCCTCCCCTACCACCCAGAAACCTTCACTGCTTTCACCTGTGGAATCATATAGATTTGTGCATAGAGGCACAACATCATCTCTCCTACTGGTGTTGACATTTGCTTTTGTTCAGGCGCAAATGACTATACAGCGTAGAAGGCAGGATGATGAGGAAGGTGTTATGAACATTAAAAATCCCCATCGACCTTTAAGCTTAAATCAGAACTGAGCTTCCAGCAGCAGCTGAGCTGAAAGTTATGAGGAGCCTCTGGTATACGTCTACCTAGTAATTTATCCAATTACAGTTACATTTGAAGCAAGGTGAAAATTCCTTTCATTGCCATAAATGAAGGGCACACTGACCAGATTTGGAAAAGATTAAGCACTGACTCTCCTCTAACATGCTCATTTAGAAGAAGAGGAGAGCAAGAGAGAGAAAGTAAGAGAGAGAAGTCTGTGGAGGATAAATATGACAAATTTGTAGCCTTTTTTAGGTATTTTTGCAACTTCATGTTAAATTTGCCATGCTCTGTGCACACAGCAAAGCAGTGCAATGCAAAAAATTCTGCAGCCTGTTTCCACTTTTCTTCTGGATAGGGCTCATTGGTTGCATTGTGTCAGCCACAAAACCAGAGAATTTTCTAAGCAGTGGAATTCCTTCCAAAATAATTTCTCTGAACCTTCATTACACTATAAGCCTCTTAGTTTTACCTCCAAAATATCTACCAAGAAAATTTCTCCAGAACATGAACTCATTGCTGTACTACCTGTTAGCTGAAAACTGTTTGATATCCCTGGTAACAGTTCTCTAGTACAGAACACTATACCTTTACTTCTACAAACAAAATAAGTTAAAAGCAAATTGGCATCCTGTTCTGTGTTAAGCTAAAGCCATTTCTCCTAAGAAAGGACAAGAATATCTGGAAGAATGGAAATAAATTATATTATTTTCTTTTGCAATCTACCACTTCACTATTCACCCCATAAGAAGTTTTCCATGCAACATTCCTGCCCCACATAGTTGAGGAAAGAAGAAAACAAAATGGAAAGAGGCAGTAGATCTGGGTGGTTTACTATCTTTAGTCTTCTGAAATTATATGAATTATCTCATCAAGCTGAAGTAACATTGTCTTCGTGTTTCTTTCTCACAGCTAGCGGCTATCTGTTGTAAAGGGTTTAGGAAAGTCCTAAATGGCAAGTGAAAGTGCTGCATGTCTAATGGCCACACAAAACAAAACAAACAGTATGATGAGAGTGATGTGCGAGAACAACCCTATTTAATAAAAAATTACTTATATTTAAACTTTTCTCTGATCTGCTGTAAGAATTATTAATGACAAACTTTTTGATATTGTAAACACTTACTATTTTCTAATAAAATAACCTATATCCCTTAGCTAATGTGGGATTTTTAACCATGGTGCTCAAAATTTTTAATATTGTTGAATAATTTTCCTGTAAGAAGGATACCTTTGTTGCCTAAGACAAAATTTTTGATACTACTATAATAAATTGCAAAAAAACAAACAAACGAACAAAACAACACAACAAAAAGGCACCCACTATTCTTAAGCCTGAAAATGTGTGAGTGGATTTACACAAAAGCAATTTCATCATCATTTGAGTTAACACTGAGTGACTTCCACACATAAAACAGAAATGCTTGAAGGACACACTACAGATTTCATTTCAGTATAAAAACCAGTTATCATACTTATTTTTTCAGATTGATTTCTGATCAAGCCCTTTCAGTACCTAAATGACTAATACTGTCTAATGAGTTAGATGTGGAAGTCTTACATAAGAAAGGCAAACTGGAAACAGCTACATCAGAAAGATCCAGAGATAAATAATTCCTCTGTCTGTAATAGTTCACCTGTCTGTCTACACAAACTTGTATGGAACAATCTTATTTTTCTCTATACAGTGAATAACACTTAAAGTCAAGAAATATTCGCTTTTTATTTCCTTACTTCTTTAAAAGATATGCTTCTGGTTTGAAGTATAATGTTTAACCATGACCTAAGTTTAATAAGTTTTTCCTCCAAGAAACAAATGCTCTATCTTTCAAAGAGATAAAGTTCTGTTAAGTTTATTTTGGTTGGGAGGTTTTCTTTTTGTTTGTTTGTTTTCCCTTCAATTTAGTTCTATTTAAAAATCTACTTCAATTTATTTCTCAGAATATAATGGATAATGATGATTGAGAGAGAAGAGATTTAGAAAATTTGCATTAGCTAAATTTGCAAAACCTAAATTACTTCTGGTTCTGAAGTCAGAAAAGTATGCTTATTTTAAAAAAAGAAAGAAAGAAAAAAAAACAAAGAACCACTTAGATTCTAACAGGCATGTTCCATCACTCCAAACAATTGGAAAATTGATTACTCAGTTACAAATATATAAAAGTACTTGAGAATTACATCTGCATTTTTAACGTTATGTAACAGGATAAGGCCTATTTTAGAAAATAAAGGAGTAAAATTCATAAAATACTTTTGTTACCCAAGCTTTCCTTTTCTTCAAGCAATCCTGAAACCAAATAATCGAACAGAGAACTCTGAAATACTATCTTACATAAACTATTTCATTCCACTGAACATCTCTTCCTAGTATTTTCTACAAGGTTAATAACCATCATATCATCTTGACTTTTCGTCCAGTGGTTTACCTCTCCCTCTTAATTTAGATTAAATAAATTTATTGCACATAGGTCCACATATTTTGCAAAAATATAATGATCTTTTTTATATGTTTGGCTTATTTAGCATAAAAAGTGCTTTTCAATCCTTCAGCCATTTTTGCTCAATATTATTTTATTTTTCTGGGTCCACCAGAAGAAGGGTAAATAGAAACCATGACTCCTGACATTCAATTTTCCATTCCTTCACCATAACCTCTACTTTTTTTATGAGGAGACTGTTTACTGTTAGTCAAGCATTCCAAGCAGGATGCATACATGTAATTACTTCAATAAATAAAATGTCTTCTACATCAGTTTTCTGGTTTGACTTTGGGGGGAAAAAAACAAACAAACCAAAACAGCAACAAACCAAGTCAAAACAAACAAGCAAACAAAATACCACCCAACAGTTCAGCTGCTGGTTGAATTAATTTTCTAATATATCAGGCACTCAGTAAATTCAGACACTGGTGCTAATGGAAAAGGAATCAGTCAATCAGCTAACTTGCACATTTTCAAATTAGTACTCACACCAATTATTAAGAAAATCTTTTGAAAACCTTGTGGTACCTTGGATCCTTGACTCTATTTCCATTCCAATAGATCCTTGTGTTCTGTTCTTTAGGTAGGGGGACTACATATCTCATGAGAATGAGGTTTTGCATATCTCATGAGAAATAATGCACACTGCTGCTGTGCATTATGGTGAGAGTTACAGTTTCCTTCTCCCCACAAACACTATTACATGCCAGAGTAAAACACGTGAAATAAACAAAGCCTCAATTAAAGCAAATAAACCTTCTGTCCCCTAACTCCGAAAATATAAGAAGCACTGACCTTTCTCAAAAGGATCATTTTAGCTTTAAAAACATTCAGCTTCATGCATAGAGGAACCCTTCTGTTTAGGCACATTTAATGTTCCATGCTATCATCTGCTAAATAAATCTACAAAGTCCCAAGTCTAAACCTGTGTTTTCTTTTCTTGCTACATATGGAGGAAGAAACTTTTGATGAAACAGAATTAAATGATCCAATTTCAAAAAAACTGAATTTGCAGCACTTTTTCTGGAGACTCAACTTATTTTCAAGCAAGCTACTTCATAAAAGCAATCCAAAATTATTCCCATGTGCTTCCCATATGCTAGTAATTAGCAAGGGCTGATAAAAATAAGGATGAACCCCTGCACCGTAAAGAATCTTTCAAAACTAAAAATATTTGTTCCTCAGATGGTTTTTTACAAGGATGGACTATAGCATAATTTCTTAATGGATGTTAATACAGTAAACAGAAATTAACAAATCACTGCCCATAGTAGGTATGAAACATTATTTTGTGTGATGCCATAGAACTCTAGACAAAACAGTCTTCAGATATTGACTCACTTATGTAAATTGCTTATCCAAGACATTTGAAAACACAAAATTAGGTAGATTACATCTACTTTGCTTTCAGTTAAACCCAATTATCTAAAGACAATTACAAGTCTTTTATGAGAAATATCACTGTTTTGACTGCAGGGATACTTTCAAAAATAATTTTCAGGGTATGTATGTTTATAACATTTTAACTTGGCCATAGAGTGTGCAAAAATAAAGTCCCAGGAAACTGGGCATGTAAACTCAATTATGAATGTGTAAAACAGGATTATGTGTCTGAAAAGAAATGACAATACATGTGGCATAATATCTTTCAGCATCTCAGAGCTTGTTCTAACGATTAAGGGAATGCAATGTAATTATTAAACTGTCATGGGCAGTTAGAAATAATGGTTTAGATAAAAAGTGAATGGCATTCAGATAGATGTCTAGCAATGAACTCTGTGAAACACAATGAATCAAATAGAACAATTCTAGTCAGTCAAAAATTAAAATAGAAGGCCATCGAGTACACTCATAATTTCATCAGCTATTCACCAATGAAAACTTAGAAGATTTTACTAGTGAAGATGGTTTATCTAACTGAATCCTCTCCAAAAGCATTAGTAAACATCCTTGAGATCTTAAGATTAAAGGTACTGTTGAGATTCAAAAGTATATTTAGGATCCTGACATGTTTGGGCTGTCAAATACTCAGTGAAATATGTAAATGAGTAACTGAAACAAAGAAGAGACCACAGAATGAAAAGTAGTTCAATATGACTTTTGAAGCACCTTTCCATAAATACACTCAGATTCTATGAAAGACTGCATAGCAATGATCCATCAATATGGAAATGAAATATATGCTTTAAAATATGCAACACCTCCATGTAGGGAGTCATAAAAGTAAAGTCAGAGTGGGTACTTAAGTAATGTGTGACAATGAAGAGATTGAGTTGCTGGTTGTAGGAGACACAAAATTCCTTAAGGATGAACAGAGTTACCATTCAGTGCAGCCATTAAAAATACCTAGGTTCTTGGGTAATTTGTAATGAATTGTAGAGCCTTGCGATATCTTCCAGAATAATGAGAAAAAAAATAACAGAATGGATGGAGTTTCTAGGCCATCTTCAACTCTAGACAGCATCATTAAGATACTTCTATACTCTTCCTTAAAAAAAAAATTAAATCTGATTAAGGTAATCTACAAAAGAACAAGAATTAACATAAAACATACTGGTGAATCAGCTGGACAAAAAATGCATATTACAAGGTAATTTCCTTGAGGCAGAAGTCACCAAACCTACTGCTTTCCTAAAATACCTGCATCATGAGAGGCAGGGAAAAAAAGTCAGTTTTTTCACATAGGAATCTAGAATTTACTCTCTTCAAGTGCATATACTTTCTTCTTAAACGTGGATATAGAGATTTAGCCAATGGGGAGTACAATATTTTCTGTTGGACTGCTAAAGCAGTTGGTTATGATTTTTCAGCCAATCTCAGTAAAGTCATTTCAGTTATTTTGCTGGCAGCAATTTCTTCATAGTTTTGACGCAGGGCAAGTAGAAGCTGGAATTTCAGATCTACCACCAATATAGCAAGGATTTAGAGAACTGGAGATTTTTACCCCTAAAATGTAAGGAGGTTAAGAAGTTTAAAAGAGAAATTTTCTCTTACTGTGATCTCTAACAGTATCATAATAGGCATTATTATGTAGATATTGTGCTTGTGTGTAGACTCGTAAACCTCCTGGAAGTCTTGCCTCTTCTTGAACAGCTGAAGGAGACTAAAAGCATTCAGAAGTGGTTCAAGCAAAACTTGAGGTGTTAGGATGAGGATCCATACTGGGTTGCTTATTTACAAACTATAAATTTTATAAACTAACATTGAATTGTTTCTGGAGGAGTCAGAGAGATCAAAGCATTCTTCCAAGTGTCAAAATGCAAAGTGAGAGATTGTCACTTAACTCACTGCTATACATGTCCTACTTTAAGCCATGTATCCTCCTCCAAAACATTTAGATTTTATAGCACTGATGGTGATCTAAATCATAACTTCTCAAAATAATTACACAACCTAGATGATGACTATGAGAAGGAATTACAATTCCAGGTTTTTTTGCAGTTTTTATATAGAAACGAGCCACATCATCAGCTCTCTGTGCTAACCACAGAAAATTACTTAATTACTCAAATACTGTTACTAATTATAGGTTTTTACTAATATAAATGGCATACAGCACAATAAACTATTTAACTGATTTAAAGCTTACTTAGAAGTATCTCAGCATATTTGAAAGAACATGGACAAGTCTTGCTCACATATTTCCAGTGACTGCTGTCCAGATAAGATGACTTTACAATTTCATCTTTATAACATTTAGCAGGATAGACTAAGTAAAAAAAAAGTTCTTAATAATTTGCTTATGAGTGGAATAAATTATGTAAGATATAGGATATAAGATAGATATAAGATATAAGATGATATAAGATATAAGATATAACTGCTGTGTCTCCTGTATATTACCTCATTTATTGAAACTTCATTTGAATGTTAGAATTCTAAAATTAAAATTTCTCAGTTCTCATGTAAAGGAGAAGAAATTTAGTTCAGAAAGTAAGTTTTCTAGAACATTCTCACAAAGGATTTCTTGGTAAAGTTACACATATATATCAATTAATAAGAAAAGCTTAAAAAGAGAAAGAAAGATTCTTGTCATGCAATCTGCCAGGTACACTTGACAAAAAAACTCAGTGTTCCAGAGGCAGGCACAGTTAATTTTTTTTTTTTTTCACAGAAAGGATGATCTCTAGCATGAGCAAGGATTTGCTTTTCAATTAGAAAAAATTATATGAAAAGAAGGAGAATCTTTTGGAAGCAATCAGGTAAGGGTCATAAGGTGCAACTTGATTTCAAGGAAATAAAATTTTCTGATTTTGAAATAGTTGTTATGGAACAATTTTGGTAAGTGTGTAATTTTTGGCATACTTTTAGCCTTGTCTACTTGCACAGCATTTTATAGCAGAGTGACAACTGCATTATACTTGTATTACAACAGAGGAAAAATTAATACTTTGCACTACAATTGAGCCAAAACTTCCTTAAAACTCTAAGATTTTAAGAGAAGCAGATTTCAGTGTTGACATCTGGATTGCCCTATAGGCTGATGAATCTATTCCTGAAAACACCTCATAGCATATGCTGTAGTTCTCTAGGGAGACTTCAGGAGATAAAATTCTCATAGAAAGAATGCTTGTTGAAAATAAAGGACAAATATGCTAACTTGCAACTTGGTTAATTATCAACACAGTAATTTGGAACAGAGCTCCATAGTAACTGGAATAGTAGTTTCCTCTCATTCTTTCATTCATTCCTTTCCATCAGGGTAGCTTTCAAGAAGTAGTTTCAAAATCAATCAGGCAAGGTTAAGGACAGAAATCAGCTGATCAAAAATATAAAATAAAAATGAAAATTGATGAGATGTAAAAGGATATGCATGCACTCCAGAGAGACTTAATGCCCAGGCATCTGTTACAGTCCGAAGTAGCAGGCTATTCCCAAGCTTTTCACAGAGAAAAGATTAAGATAAATGTGTGGACACTTTTTAGGACTTGTCTTATTTAATTATGCTTTATTCCAGCAGGTGAGAGAAAAATATAATTTGTTGATGAGGCAATGTTTATTGCGCTCTAATCAGTGCTTACGAGGAAATGGAAAAACAGGTGACAACAAATTCTTTGGCAGCTGGAAGCAGCACAAGGGCTTGACTTAGAAGATGCGCAATAGCATAATTCCAAAGAGAGGATAAGGCAGGAAGTCCTAGCATAAAAAATGTGTTATAAGTAAAGGCAAATAAGCCCTTTAAAATGACAACCTGTGATTCAAAATTACCAATTATGGCAGTGAGCACAGTTTAACGTATATTTCCACAATAGTCACTGATACTTTGTGTATCAGTGTAAAAAGCACAAGAGCTCAGTAGGGGACTATTTTATCCAGGATAGGTTCTCTGCTTCACATCTGATCTGTAAAAATTAAGTACCTTACTAAGGCAGTTGTATCTCTTCCAGTTTTGAAGATAGGTCACTTAAGAGTAAACTTCTTTATGGCACAGATATGTCCATAGCAAAAAAAAGACCTTACTACACAGAGAAATCTGTCAGTGTTCAGGGAACAACTTGAAATCCAGCAAATTAGGCATAAAATTATGTGATAAAAATATTTAAAGAAACTTAGTCTCCAATCTATGTTTTCAGAAAAGATACAAAAAAACATGGATGTTTAGAATTATGCATAAGAGACTCAAAAATACAATATAATCATAAGAAAACCTAGCTGAAGATTAACTTTGAAAGTAATTTATAGGAAGACCTATGTAAATAAAACACATTAAGCATTTTTCAAAGCATAAAACTGGTTTTCTTCATAATGCCTACATAGAAAGGGAAGGATCCTCCAGTAACCAGCATATTAGATTTTGCAGGCCAAAAATAGGAAGCATCTTTTTCTTGTACCCAGGCTGATGGAAAAAAAGGGACAATATGTGTCTATGAAGTTGATATACAACACTGTAAGAAAACAGCATGTTGCTTAGAAATGGTACAATGGTTTGCAGCAACAGACAGAAATAAAAAGAAATTCCACTAATTGAGATTTTTGATTATACAGATCAGAAAATGTGTAATTGACAGAAGTCCAAAAAAACAGTTGGTGTGCTTTACTGAGGTCTTAGTTTTCCTTCTAATCATATCTAAACTGTGAATTTAACTGGTATTCTAAATCAAAGAAACTAGTAAAGGCAGAGGCATAAAGGTATGGTATTGGAATGCAGCGGGATTTCAGATGACACAAGACAATGCTAGCAGACACAAAAAGACAATGCTATCTAGCACCAGAAAGATCTATTACTGCTGCCACAAGAGGAAAAAATACTATATGAATTTCTTAGTTCACAGAAAATGAATAGGCTTAGTGTCAAGCAGACAGGGGTTATATCTCAGTCATCAGTCTGCACAACAAAGCAAGGAACTTCCAGAGACTAACCATCCTAACTATTCAGATTCAACAACAACAACAAACAAGATTAAGAGATGCAATGCAAAATCTGTCTGTTCAAAAGTAGAATTGTCTTTTGGGGGAAACTACAAGAGGAAAATAAAATAGAGAAGCCCTCCAGCTAACGCAACAAATCTTTCCTAGCTTCCATATTTTCCTAGTCTTGTTGAGTGTGCAAAGATTACAGCTCTTTATATATCATTCTCAAATTGGAAAGAAAACCCAGTGGTCTTGTAAATTAAGAAAAGGACTGATAATAGATTTATGTTATAATTCTCTTTCTATGGACATATTTTCAACAATTCATTCTTAAAGATTCTTGAACCTTTTAGTAATTTCTTCATCTTTCCTTAAATATCACAATACCACTAATTAATGAGTGAGATCCAAATGACACAATAGAATGGCACTTTCCATTTTCAATGTACCAAGCTCTCATATGCCAACATTGCTTGGAAGACATGGTGAAACAATAAGATCACAAAACCTTTGACACAAAAATGGGAGGTTTCAATTTTAAAATAAATATTCTATACTGAACACTCTGATGAGCTGTAATTACAAAACATTATATCATAAAACACATACTAAGCACTGCTCCAAACAAAGGCACACCTTATTATGAAACACAAAGTAATTATTATGAAACACTGTTAGTTAAACATCCATTATGGAAGGATTGTTATGGAATAGAAATCTTCTTAATAAGAAACTCTGGGTAGACCCTGTTAAACTAGCAGTATGTAGTCCAGGAGTTTCACAATACCAGGACTGGAAAATACATCATCAGCTGTGCAATACCTAACCTATAATCTGCACTGAAAATACATACCACTATGCTGCAAAGTCCTCTTCTCTAACACACTTTAAAGTATCTCTCTTTACATGACAGATAAAATTTTTGAATTGTATTTGCAAACAGGTCTTTAACTTTTGACTAATGTTCTTCTTTGTTTCTGCTTAGTATTCAGCAGGAAATTCAACTTTTAATTTAGACCTGTTACATTTTACGAGCAATAATGTTAGAAAATTATATCACATTCTATTAAGTCATTCTGCATTATGATTAAAATCTGTAGATTGTCTTACATAACCCTATATCTTTTTTTTTCTAAATGTGTTATCAATATTTGATTGTACTAGTTAAGAAATATTGAAAATCTCTAGATATGAAGGCCGGTATAAATTTATGTGTAAAAAAGAGGTCTTATACAATTTTACAGAAACAAACCTTCTCTGCTGAGTATAAAACATATTCCATTTTGCTTTTTAATTAAGATAGTGCTTCCAATTACGTAAGGAATTTATGGTGCTCGTCACAAAAACAGACAAGTGAAAAAAAATGTCAGCATTATTGGTATATAATCTGAGGTTTCTATATAAAAATAAATATTCCTTCCTGTTCTGCTAGTGAGCTCAAGTAGCCAAATAGCTTAATTAAAAAAAAAAAAAAGAAAAGAAAGAAAGAAAGGCTTCAAGAAAATCTATCTTTCCTAAAAAACATGTCAAGGCACATTTTCAAAGCATAAGTAGGAACTCAGCCATACAAATCCTACTAACATTAGTGGGATCTACCTGTCAAAAGCACTGTGCATCATGCTGAATATGTCCTTCAGTGATAACAGTAGGGTTAAAACTTTCAGACATATGCATAAATATTTTACGTGAGGCATTTCACAAGGTAACAGCTGTGATTTATGCTCGGCTGTGCTTCCAGAGGTATCTGTACGGCAGGAACACCTCAGAAATTATTGTACTCTCTGGAACACCTCAGAAAAGATTGTACTCTGTGGTTATATAATCCACTAAAATAGGGGTCTTTCAAGAAACTTTTGTCATAACTCTGGATCTTTAAAGCAGACTTTTCAAAAAGGTACACAGTAAAGTCTTTCATTACAAAATATGTTTCAGTTTTATCTATATTACTTCAATACCACATGTACTTCATCTACAGGTGCTAAATAACCTTTAAATTGGTTTCAAAAAACATTGCTTCTTCCTAATATAGGAATGATACAACTTCTCCAAAATGAAACAGAGAGTATCAAAGAGAGCTGGAGAATCCTGATACTAAATACAGCACAATAGAAAAAGAAATATATGACAATTCTACTGTGAACCACAGCATGAAATCATGGAAATCTCAGGGCTGAAGTGAGATTTCATTATCAACTCAAACAAAAAGACCCCATCTTATTAAAGAGATAAAAGCCAATATAGTTCATATGCATTTGATTTAAAAAAAATTGCAAGTGACTACAAGGGGAAAAGAGATTACATACGCTGTTCTGAGCTTTTTCTTTTGTTGTCATGACAAATGCCAAAGCTACAAGTCTGTATTTACGTGAACATCTGAACTCAGCCCTAATGAGTTAAAAAGGAAATGGTAAATATATTGGATTTTTTGACAAAAGATGCTTTTCTGCTCATTTGGGTTGAAAAAAAACCAGATAAAACAGTGAGCCCTATATTTCAAATCTATTTATAATTTAACAATTGATGTATCGAGTTCCTTAATTCTAAAAGCTCAACTAAGCTTCTAAAAACATTCCACTCAGAGACTTTAAATTCTGTGAAGTATCTCAGGGATTTCAACTATCACAAAATTAAAATATAAATATTGTTATCCTACTTCAAAGATACTAATCTACACAAACTTTTACAACTGGTAGAGGCCCAGTTTGGATACCTAGAATTAGTGTGGGCAGCTAAGTACTCAAATTCATATTGAGCACCACAGCATGAAAACAAATCAGAATAACAAAAATGCAAACCCTGGGTTTCTAAATGCAGACTTATTGGGAAAAACTATTTAAAAAACTTTCTAGTGTCTCTATATTTGTAAATAAAAGAAGGAATCTAGCTAGCATACTCAAGACGTAGGGAAAAAGTCCAGTAACAAACTGGAGACTTAGTATGGCAGTGGAGAATATTAATAGTGAGAATCCTCATCGTTATTCTTCTGTATATCATGAAGTTTAAATATAAGAGTATGAAAGTAAGAAAAGTTTTGTGACTTTTGACAATTATTAGTAAGAAAAAAATGGTAACAATTGCCAAAAAAATCACAAAAGTTGACATGTTACCTGGCTATGACAAAGAGCACACAACTGACACCCAAGTAAGCCAGCAGAATATACATCCAGATATCAGGGGAGAGAGGATTCAGGAAGGAGAAGACGCCCGGGTTTGTACCATTGGGCTTGCGGTACAAAATACTTATTCCAAGAGTCATAAAGGGCTTGGAAAAGTCGATGACCTTCTCACGAACATAGGTAATTGCCAATGGTGCAACTGCAAGGTCAGCTTTCTGTTGACAGAAATAAAAAAAGAGAAAAAGGCCATAAGTCAGAAGAAACAGGCTGATGCAGAAAATCAGATTATGCAAAACACAAACTTTGTATGGAGGATGTTTGCTCTTGTACTAGGTTGCCTAAAATTCAAAACTCTTCTCCCTATAAGTAAGGAAACAGATTTATTCTACTTCCTCTTTGCTAAACTGACATAGCATTTAGAAAAAATTAAAAGCATTAATACAGGGCTACAAGTGAAGAAAAATACTGCATCTTGCAGAAAACATGAACATCTATTATCACATACATTAAAACTTTATTTATTGTGCATTTCAACATATGTCTTCTCTTTGTCACTCCCTCACGGTATTCTTTAGAAGCAAATATATTTGGGAAGCAGATGCGAATATGCTAGTACAAGTGCAGGGAAAGGACCAGGAGGCAGTTCTTCATATTTTAGGATAAAAATGGTAAAAAATGAAGATCGGTTTAAAATTGAAAGTGCTACACCTGCAAGATTGCTGAGGATATCCTAACAAAATACAACTGTCCTTACCCATTTGTGGGAATCACTGCAAAACTTACAGATAGCTATTTATCAGTTGGACTACTTAAAATGAAATCATCAATTGAATGTATTTTGTCAATTAACATTTAGTTTTAGTTATTAGAGGAATAATTCATAGCAAATTAGTAAATGGCCTATGCTATTCTTTTAATCAAAATGTAATGGAAATCAGAGTGACCAAAAAACTACAGAATTTACTTCTTAATCTCTGTCAACAGCTCTTGAAATACTGCTGTGCATGTATGTATGTGTATGTGGGTGTGCACACGCACATAAGAAAGAGGAAAGTTCAGAGTGAGAAAGTTCACAGTATGAGACCTGAAAAGCTGTAAACTAAGAATTCTTTATAAACCATACCAAAATATAGGTGTGTAATGACAGAAATGTATAGCTACCATGGAGTACTGCTACCCAAGTAATATATCCAAGTAATATAGCTGCAAATGATACCATTTGCAGAATGCCCATTTTAAGATACAGACATATGATTCCAAATAAAATAAATTCATACACTTATGTACTTTTTGCTCGTTTGATATTGTGTATACTGTGTAACACTCAAACTTCCATGCAATGTAGCATTTCAGTGTTCTCTTTAATTTTTATTTTCTCACCTTACACAAAGTTCTTCTATGGTCTATTCTTGTTATGAGCATTTATATAATTATACCTACTGTAGTCAGTTACAATGTGAAACTCTGTTGGCACTGTTCATTTTATTTGGTAAGGGTTTACTGGTCAAAAAAATTACATGCACTTCATTTCCATTGGTATTAAGAACTTATAGATATTAATGAAAACAGCAAGGCTTAATTCCACAGTGGATGACTTTTTATGGATTGCATATTATTGATGATATTCTAGCTGATGTAGAAAGAAAATGATAAAGTAAGAAACTAAAACTAATTTGAATTAAAAGTTATAAGTCAGCACGTAGAAGTTTAAAAAACATAACCATTCAATATTAGTTTGTGAGGCAAATAGCAGACCTTAACCTAAGAGTCTGAAGAAACCTGACTAGAAATTGTCAGAAGAGGCAGCTTCCCAAAGACAGATAAATTAGATTTTTTTGAAAGCTATTGGTAGATGTGAATTTTGGTCATATTATATTAATAGAACCTTAATGAATAACAAATAATTTATTTCAATAAATACCATGGAAAATCCAACCCTTGGTCGTTAGATGGAAAAAAAAACATATACAAATGAATGTAGGTTGTAGCTATCTGTAGTGGAGCCAGGTTGCAGATTAAATTAGAAAAATAACTGATCAAGAAATTATATGTCTCATATGACCAAATAGAATAGATATTCCAACCTGGGAGGACAGATATAAAATTTATTTACATAACTTGACATCTCAAGATTCTCTTCAGAGCTGAGTAATTCTGTTTGAATATTCTTGAACAAGAATATCACCACAAGAAAAATTAAGCATCTAACAAAAACAAAACAAAACAAAACAAATTTAAAAATATCCAAAGTCTTTAATAACTGAGGAAATTACTAACTTTAAAATGTAATGCTACCACATGCAACTTTTGTTAATATCTTTTATCTCAAATCCTTAATTCTCCTGGTAATTCTTTCATTCTGAAAAGAGAGCTATTTGTAACTATGAGAAAGCAAGGGCCAAGTCTCCAGAAGTGCAGTACCAGTTTCTCCTACACTCAGCTATAATGAAGATATACAAGGAAGAGAATCCTCTTTAGTTTACTTCTAGGGACAAAGAGGGGAGGAATGGTGCAAAATTAGTATTTTATCAGTCAACAGTTAACAACATTAACAAATTAGTATATTCTAAAATGGCTTTTTGATAAGTTCCATTACAAAGATCATTTGTCTCACTTGGCAGTGATCAATGATTATATTTTTTGTAAGGAATGCATGCATGCTTCTATTCTTTATATGAATAAAAAGATATATCTGTCTGAAAACACAGTCCATAATAGCACTTGCTCTTTCTTGAGATGAAAGGATTTTTTATGACAGCATCCAAGGATTGGTGAGGTAAGTAAGCTAGTTGCCACAAAGAAAAATTCTGAACCAACTAAAGGTTAAAATAGCAATTAGAAACAGTCTGACAAGGACATTCCAACACAAGGCATGGTCCTGAGCAAAATGGAGGAGTTGTACAGCCTACTCTACCATGTGCTAGAGGACTGCACTGCAGATAATAAGCTGTAGTTGTGCATCCTCTCCTTTCCTGTCCCACATCACCCCTCAAGAACTCAGGAGCTCCTGACAAACCTGGACCAAACCAGCTGAGCAGTGAAGCACCCCCTTCATCATAACAGTAAGGCCATAAAGCACCCCTTGAAAGAATCAGAAGCTCATCCACGATGCAGGTAGGAATAACCCTGACCATAACACCTACCTGTCCAATGCAGGGACAAAGGATAAGCATTCACACACGTATAAAGCTTCCCTGTCTTGCTACCACGTGCAGTTGTAGGATGCTCATTCACCAACAACTCACAGTAACCCTGATTCATTTCTGATACAGAAGTGCCTAAGGTAGGCTAAAGTCATCCTCCTCTGCTTCTTCACTTACATTTTACTTCCAAGCAGCTTGTTCACTGACTATTTTACATAAAGTAGTATTCAAAGAGAAAAAGGGAAGATTTTTTTTCATTTGTACATGGCTGAAATTTGGCACATAACCTCTAAGAAGAGAGATTTTAAAATTATACTGAATTCAATCTATGCTTGCAGATACAAATAACTTCAGCAAGAAATCTGCACTTTAATGTTGAGTAGTATATGGCCATAGCATGCACAGAAATTTGGTATTTGCAGAAATTGGTGCTTTTTGTGTGAAAATTAACTCTATAAAATCTGGAGAAACAATCACAATAATTTTGAGGGAAATAGAATTTTGAAAGGATTTTATAGCTTCTACTCATAAAACCAGGGAAAGGAAAAACAAACACCAATTGAATTTTCTATCATTGATAATTTTCTGAAAAGCTTTTGTGTCACCTATTTTGTTCAAAAGAATGAAGAATTTAAGTACAATCTATACACAGAAACAATAAAATGGCTAATAGCTATTTTTAATTAGAGACTACAATTACACAATATTCCACCAAAATAATTGAGTATTTTACACAATGTAAATGGAGTCTTCTGGTAAGAATTGTGCTCCTAACATTTTGCATTGATTTAGCGTCCATTAATGTTCATATTAAAAATGCAAAGGGAATCATACACTACGGATTCTCAGTTGTTTATTCAGTCAATCAGTACAATCATATTGTAATTGCATAATATACACAAAACTACACATACACTGAAAAGACATTTAAGTAATTTTACTTCTCTACAGGCAGCAATGCACTTGTTGCCTACAATTACTCTTGAAAATAAAGGAACTTAGCTTTTTTTAAAGGAAAAACTTCATAAAGCTTTTGTTTGATCCACTATATTTCCTCAGCCTAAGACCCTAAGTCAATATGTAAACTTCTTCAGCCCAGATTTTTGAGACTGTTAACCTGAGTTGAATTTGAGTTACATTCCCTTTGGAGAAAATGCATCCTCAAGATAAAAGAGAAAGGCTAAAGCACAGCTTCAATTCTTTAAACCTGTCTAACACACTCTTAATGCACAGAGACCTTATGCATTATTCCTGTTCACAGAAGTGCATTTCCCTGCCACTGATTTGAAAAGATAAGATCTGTAATTTGCTTTGAAGTGTACAGTCTATCTTAAACTGCCTTGTTCATGCTGCTACATTACAGAAAATTTTATACCCCACAAGAAATTTTTGGTCTTATCACAAGATCTTTATTTCCTTTGAAACCACTAGGAACTTATTAGGGCTTTATCGCTATTTTTATTATAAATAGCCACTTAAATTATTTTGACAGAAATTGTTTCTCTACTACCTTTCATAGGATCATAGTACAATTCAAGTGGGGAGAGATCAGGAGGTGTCTAGTGCAATTTTCTGTTCAAAGCATCTACATGGATGAGACAGTTTGCTCTGCACTTTACCCAGTCAGTGTTGAAAACCTCCAAGGAAGGTGACTACATGACATTTCTAGATAAGCTGGCCCACTGCTTGTCTATTCACATAGTGAAAAAGTTTCTACAGACAAGCAGTGGAACAGGCTGTTCAGAGAGGTTATGCAATTTCCACTCTTGGAGGTTTTCAGTTTATGCTTGTTGCCTTTGGTCTTCCTGCCAGACTCCTCTGTGAAAAGCCCAGATGGAGCTTCTTGATAACCTACTCACAGGTCCTGGAAAGCTGCTACTAGAAATTATTACCTTTGCCAAATGTGAGTAACATACCATAAGGTAAAAAAAAGAAAAATCCAGATTTGATAGCTGAATTTAGATGCCATAACTTCTTATTTTTGGGATCCTGATTGGCATAATTTAAACTTAATTGCTAACAATATCCCTTATAGATGGAACAGTAGCAGTTGCTATTTTATTAACATAATAAAGTACTTTACCATAAGTGACATATGATGACAGTTTCAATAGATACTGGCTCACCTAACACATATGTTTGTAACCGCTGAGATGCTTCTTAGTATTTGTTCAGCAACAACAAGTCACTGGAAGACAGGTGGTTTACTCAAATTCATCTCATTGACAGTAATGTTACACAGTGGTTTCATTTATTTAGAACCTCTTGTGTCAGCATGGTTAATTATTTTCTTGGCAAAGTCTTGAACAGCAGTGGTAACTAATGGTTTTTTCATCTACTCTCGTTTTAAAGAGGATCCTGATCTAGAAATCAACAGGATCATTTACCTAGAGGTAGATGATTTTTTTTAAAGACAAAAGGTTTTGTGGAGGAAATCTGCATTCTGTCCACTACCATCAAAACAACTTTCAATATGAATTCAACTAGACAAAAATGGAATGTATGGAATGCATGGAATCCTTCCTTCAGTGACTTAAATAGGATAAAACATATGTTTTGATCTACATAGTGTTGTCTAGAACTGACTTTTGCTATTGTTTTCTGCTTGCTCCTTTGTTATTACATGAATGTTTAGTCAAGGAAAAATGATAGTACTAAACCAGCAGGAACTATCTAATTAGTTAATTTACATTATTTCCTCTTATTCAGAGTTATGCTAGTCAATTCTCATTTGCCTATGCCAGTATGGATAAGATTTAATAGCTGAATAGATGTAACATGAGTACTCATTAAAAATAGATATAGTTTCTGTCAGTTGATTTATAATACACTTTCACTAAAGTATTTTGAACCAACTTCAGTCTAATCAACAGGTAAGCAAATTGTATGTAAAAGGACTAGATGCAGTAGACCATGAAACTATATGTAGCAGGAAGATGGGTGACTATTCATTTCAACAGTAAAAAAAACCTTTTATCACTTAATTTCAGGAATTTTGTACAAGGTTTCTTCTAATTGTTAGAAGAGCAGGATTCACATACCCCAGAAAGAGGAAATTGTCAAAGAAATTTTTAAGACTGTGTGATACTGTGGCTCAGAATTCAGGAAGGGGAGACTACCTCATTCAGAAAAGAAATTAAAACGAGAATAATTACAATAAAATGTTTCAGTTCTTCTTTGCTGTTTTACACACTCTTTCTAACATTGTATTTTTGTACTAGAGATGTTTAACAAACATTAAAATTATTAGACACCATGCTGAAGCACACCTTCTTGAACTAAAGTACAACGGTAACATTGGTTCCTTTTTTGTAGAAAACATTTTTATTGTTATACTTTCCAGATTTACTGCAACTTCCTGGAAATGCTGGGTTTTTTCCCAGTTGCTAACCGGTTGTCACTTAGAATTTCAGTTACTGCACTCAAGACAAAAATATTCCTAGATCTTTTAATTTTGACATAATTTCTGTTCTCAAATGGATGGGGTTTTATCAAATTGTTTCAGTGAACACATTTCATCACACAATAAATTTTGACTCGTGTCAAATTTGACTTAATCCTATTTTTCTGTATTACTTTGTCATCTGCAATTTTTCACAATGGAATCAAATAACATTTTTGCATATTTGGATGGAAGTAGATCACTGCAGAATATGCCACCTCTTATTGACTAACAATACTACAATAACAATTTTGAAAGCTATAGTTTCATCAGTTTAATTAATTAATGGAGTTAAACTTATTAATATGGACAAAATCAACCTGGAATCCTCAATTAATCATTAAATTCCAGGGTCCTAGACTTAACTAAAATTGATCATTATTATAAGCAATAACAAAAAAGGTCCTTTTAGGAAAGTCTATCAAATATAAAAAAAAACACCAGAAGGAACATGATTTTCTCCCTAAGACACACATAATAAGTTTCATTTCATGTATTTTGGACTTATGTAAGGCTGCACCCACTGTCTTTTTTTAACTCTTTTTGATATTTGTATAATTTTCTTAAACAACTGAATTATTTTCAATACCCTGAGAATGATAGTACTAAATGAGCAGGAACTCTCTAATTGAACTTAGTTTTTCTGGATAGAAAAATAATTGAGCTATTTCAAATATCATGTGCAGCATTCAGCCCTGTCAGTCCCATGTCTTATGATCTTCAAGTTAGGTTGAAAGTAATCCTTCTGGCCCTCAAAAGGTCTATTGAAATATTGCAATGTTTCATAATTCCAAGATGTAAAAGCAAAAACTAGGGGGAGATCTACACTTATATTATTGGAACAGTGTAATAACAAAGAAAAGACTGTTCTGTTAGGAAAAGCCACCACAGAAACATGTCATTGCTCTTTGCTGGAGTAATCCTGTTGCCCTGAGAATAAAAGATTCAGACTTGATACTTTCCAGTTCCCCAAACAGTATGGATGACGTGTTTCGGTCATCATTCCCAGAGACACATCTCCCACAAGCACATCCTAAAACTCTTTTACCAAAATGGTGTTTCCATGAAAATTGACATACTCAAGGTTTCCATAGCCCCTCCTGCCTATCTTTCATGAAATGTTCACTTTGAGATATGTTGAAATTCTTTGGAGATGAGTAAGACAAATTGCAGCATTATTAATAATCCCTAATAAAAGGGATACGCTCCAATGGAAATTAATTCTGCTATTAGAGAATTCTATTTTTCTCATGTACTTCACCTCAGCAGGCATACACATAGAAACAAAAATCGCAATGTTATTTTCTACCATTCTTTATTATCATTATAGCAACATAAGTAAAAGATCAGATAAAGGTATGAGGACATCAAAAATGTAATACTTTTATGAATACAGCCCTAACCCTGTATCCAATCAATTCCTAATCATTATTTTAAGCATAGATGATGCTTGAGCTAAAGTTTTATTGTTTGGAGTTTCATTTAAAAAACTTAATGCCACTGCCTTGACTGGCTATGATTCACTTTGCTGGCAGCACAGTGAAAGTTAATTACAACTATTTGCTGTACAATATTTCTCTGTAACTGAAAACTAATCATTATATAAACCCAAGTGCATTAGCAAGAGATGCCCATAACACCCTAACTGTAAAAGACAATACATAGGCATATTGCAACTAAACAAACAAGAAAGTAATATTCACTTACTTTTAGTGTCAAGAAATTTCAAATAAACTACCCCTGGAGTACAGATCTCCAGAAAAAAATCCGCACACCTCAGAGCACTTTGAAGACCCTACTGTCAAAAATCCCCTGCCACCTTTGGTGTCAAATTACTGAGAATGTAGTCAAAATTTTTCATCCAGTTTCTTTGGGAAGCATAGGACATGATTAGCTCAAAATATAATGAATTAACATTTATAACCTTTTAGGAAAAATTTGAATACTTTATTATTCTCTATGTCTTACTGCATTATTAGCAATTTTGCTGGGCCTTGCTTTACTAAATGCAGACAGTCTGGAAATTCCTTGTTCTTTGGAAAACAAATTGCTCACTTAAAACTGCTGTTACGTTGGAAAGTGCATCTTCATCTGTCCTGTACTTGAAATCAGTAACAATTTAATAGGGAATTCGTATATACACATATATGTTCCTTACTGAATTAATACATAGTTTTGCAAACTTGGTCTAAACTTCTGGATTAGTATTTCTTTGGCAAACTAGATTACTGACTTTTTTTTTTCATTTCCCTGGAATTTTTTGTGGATTTATGCATCTCTACTTGAAGTTTACTTTCTGCATAACTTTTGCTGAGTTAAGATCTGTTTGGACATTTTTCCATGGAATATCCTATATAACCTTTATTAGAGAGTGACAAAGTAGCCATGAAAACTGTCGACTTGTGAGCATAGAGATGAATATTTAGCTGTTGGTTTGAAATGAAATTGTATTGTCATGTAGAAGACCATCTCTTTGATATTTTACTTTAAAACAAACTAATAAAAAAAAAAGGAACAGAAAGTGCATAGTATGGCATATTTGAGTGAATTACATTGATAAATTCAGACACAAAAAATATTTGAAGAGAGGTTTTGTGAGTCTATGAATATATACAGTTCACTTTAAGTGAAAAACAGGATCTCAAGCAACAGATGAGATACGACTAGTTGCTTGTCAGGGATACACTGATGCTTATTCAGCTTGAGACAAATTACTTTCAAAATAAAAGGTCAGAGCACTTGAAGTTGTGGATTAATGAATTAGCAATTAGACTGAAAAGCACTAAAAGGACAAGTGATATTTTCTGGCATATTACAAATTATCATAAGAAATTATCCTATGACCCCGGGACATGTTTCACACAGAAATGAAATGCTACTTTAATGAGGAAAGAAAACACGCAAACAATAAAAACTGAAAGCCAATATGAATATTTAAAACAGCAAAAACACACATGAAAAGTATGTTACAGGCATTTAACAGTTAAATAATCATGGATGTTATATCATAATACAGAAAAACTGGAAGAAGTTGGAATATATTTTTAAATATTGAATAATGCAAATTTAACTAATTTAACTAATAATGATTACTGGAAATTCAGAGAAGAGAGCTTCATCATAGAATAGTAATGCTTAATCTGCAAGGTAGATAAATAAATACCACTGATAAAAATGCACTCAAAGAGATGGCTTTCAAATAGCTAAACAGAAAAATGGGGAAAGAGATAAATTATAAACAAAATATAAAAAAGCTGAAAATACAAAAAAATAAGGGAAATAAAACTGAAACTAAACAGTAGCAATTATTTTGTTATACATTATTTTATTTTGTTTTACAGAGAGAACAGGAAAAATTGAATTGTGTCTTATTCTTTTTAGGAGAGGAAGTAAAAATAAAATAAAATGCCAAGAGACTAGAAAAACAACATTAAAACAGGGTTAGTGGGAATCAGTAGTCATTCAGTTTATCATCTATATATATTTACCAGCGTTGCTGGTTCAAGCATCAATAGCTGAGCTGCAGACTTGCCAAAACACTAGGCTGTTTATGGTCTATTACCCCTCAAATCATCAAAGATAAAATTTATTACATATAGAAAACCTTTAGCATGAGTGAAATTTTTATCATGTGACACCTGAGATGCAGTTGCAGATTCTAGTTCCACTAATAAAATGGGGAAGCCATGAAGCAGACATGGTACTTTAAAGAGCAGTGATAGTCAACGGATGTTACCATTGAGCCAATTTAATAATGATGAAAAGAGAAACATTTTCCTTCCTTCCTTCCTTCCTTCCTTCCCCTCCCCCTAAAGATTCTCTAATTACCTATTACCATCAAGTCTTCTGAGATTTTCAGTAATAAAAGAGCCATGGCTAAATTATTCTCCATTGTATTGAAAATCTCAACTGTCAGACCTTTCGCATAAAAATTGCAAGAAGAGAGAGGGAAGAGATTTTCCGTAGTCTTGCCTTATAAGTCTCTATATGGTAGGGTTTCCTATAAATATGAAGGAAAGAGGTAGAGTCCAAACAATATGATGAAATGACATTTGAAATGGAAGAAAGTGAAAAGAAAAAGGTGGAAGAAAGTGAAATTTCACTGGTTCAAAAAGGAAGGAACCAAACATCTACACAGTCAGTTATTAGAAGGCTTTTTTTCACTTCTACACAATAAAACAAAGGGTTTAGCTATAGGTGTTCAAGATCATAAGGACCTTAATTTAAAATAAGGAAAAGAAACCAACAGGTTATTGGAGGAAAAATCACTAAAAATATTTAAACGAATTATATAAACATCTATTCTGTTATTAAAAGAATAAAAAGCTACTACTATTATTTTTACAAATGTAAGTATTTGATATCTATTTATTTTGAAAAAATTTTATTGATTATGAAAAATTCAAAAGATAGCGAAGTAAAAAACATTATGTCTAAAGTTAACTCAAACTCAAAAGTTCTTTCTAAATATTCGACTGTGCAAAATTCCTCCAAGCTGAAAATCCTATTCTTAGAGACAAAGAAAATTCCAATTTAATCCTCATGTATGATCAAAGAGCAATCATGATCTAAAAATTGGACCTTTTTTGCAATTATTTATGAATCACAAAAGATCTGCAAGCCTTGAAGTCTATTTGTAATGCATAAGCTTTGTGTTGTAGAAGAATCATTCAAACCCCCCAAAAATAGTTATTTTTAATCATGTATATATAATAACAAATTATTTCCCAGTGGATTTTTCATTTATAGCTCTGTCAAAGTATAAAACAGTATTTTTTTCCTCTTTTGGAACCCAATGTTAAGTACTTTTGGATCTGTAAAGTAGGATGTCTAATTTTCTAAAAATAAAATTCTGTATTTTCATTCTGTCTGTGCTAGCTATATTGGAATATAACTTACATGCTTAAACTATATGTCGCATGCAATATAATACAGTGACATGACAACTTTTAGCACTTAAGAACAACCTGAAATCCTCCAGAATTTATGATTCAGTTCAAAACCTATTCAATAAATCTGTCCTTTGATAAAGTTTTTGAACCAAAGGCAGCAAGTCAGTATAACGAATACTTTTTTAATGAAGAATTCATCCATAAAGAATGGAGATTCCTGGAACTTAGCTCCTCCTTCCTTAAATATGTAACACTTATATGGTGAACTAACCTGGGAAGAGGGTAAAATACGCAATGAAAAATTGTGGGAAAGAAATCAAAATGTTTAAGTGGAGAAATTCAATTCAAAACTTATTCATAGAGAAATGTCTTCTGTATTTATTGTCCTAGCTAATATTTGTCTTACATTTGCAACTCTAGAGACCAGTGTGTTTTTCCTAACAAGAATTCATTGTCAGTTGTCAAAGGGAAGGAATCATTATACTAATTTTCACTGACAGCATTTACCACAAATTCAAAAAGAAACTACTTATTGTTTGGAGACTGATATAAGAATGCAGGTGTGAACTCTAAGTAAAACAGTCAAGGAAACAAGAAACAGGAGCAAACTACGGAAAAGGAGATTGAAAATAAACAGAGCCTGATGTAAACACTTCAGTCTCTGTTCATACTATAAAATTTAAATCCTGAGGCTGACATGATGAGTTCAACTCAGCATTTATGCCCCAGCAATTATGCAAAGAAACTAAGTACTGATTTAAACAGTTTATTTAAATCTTAGATTTATTTGGTACTTTTAATATTTATATAAATGGCGCATTTTCCTTTCTACACATATAATATACCAAAATTATCCATTTAACTTATTATTGGATTATGCATTTTACATGTTACCCTTGCAAACATATATACTACAGCACAGTGACCTTTCTCTCTGAACTTAACTGACAGATAAAACAAAACAAACATAAAAAGATAATTTTTAAAAATATTTTTCAATAGATTTAACTGTTATGGCAACTTTAAGAACCATCTTTATTCTATAGTCTATTCTAATTAGAAATTCTAGTTGAAAAATATAGAATCATTTAACCTTTCAAAAATAAACAAACTGAGTTTATTAAATTACAGGAAAGAAAACCTTTACAACAATTTATAAATATTTTCTAAGGGAAAATAAGGGCTAGGAAGCTAATGGAGCATGTGAAGTACTAACCATATGGAAACACCCAATGTGGTAATTGTCTATCTGGAGTTCTTCACTAAATTCTTTTGCCTCACTTTTGAGGTATGAAGTGTTGCTTGGTAGCAAAACGCACCTAGTTTTACTAATAACATACATGTAAATAAAGGGCACAGGTGTATAAATAAATTACATATATTCAAATAGATTGCATATATTCAAATAGATTATAAAGTAAGAATTGATAAAACCAGAAAAAAATTTAAAGCAAAAATTTTAAAATTGAGAGAGACAAGTAAAAATTATGGTCCAGATTAGGAAGTTGGATTACATTTTCCGTGTGTACTAACACAGTCTCTAAACTTTTTTGTCTCCTAAGTAAAAATCATTTGAGTAGAACAAACATAAATAAATAAAAAATAATTTTAATCTGTGTTTAGTTGTATATTATTTATGGAAAAAAGACTACCTGTTTCATTCCGTGTTATCAAGAGGAAAGATGGGGAAAGCTACTGTTTCTGACACTTCTGCAACTTGTTCAAATGCATTTTATTTCAAGATTATCTTAGTGCAAAGATTAGGAAGCCATACTAGAGTTTTCTTAAGAATGCTTTAAGGCTGAATAATAAAAGGTGTATAAAACTGTGATTCATATTTGCTTCTGAATAAATACTTCCACAATATGTACTTCAATCATGGAAAATTAGTTCCAGATGAGGATGTTACCTAACAAGCATCAAATCTAATAGTTTAACAGGCCTATGCACTTATTCATGTGTAAAAATGCACATTTATAGAGATGGACAGAGAGTCCAGCCTAATAAGTTTGCTTTCTATGTGTGTGTACTAGGTATTATAAATACACACATTTAAAGATAACATAACTATAATACTCCCACGCATTCTTCTTAAAAATGTGAAGCCAGGCATAATCAACATCTGCTGCAACACCAATACCAGATTATCATTTACTAGAAAAACATGAAGCACAACCCTCCTAGTAAATAAGAATAATTTGATTAGAACATGTTTCAGCCCATCTGCTGAAATCTTAAAGCAAATTGAAACAAGATAAGTAAATATTTTTTCAAGTGAATAATGCAGTTTTTGCCATCATTAAGAGGTTCCACTTGAATTAACTACAGTCTTCTATCTATTTTAAATGACAGTGATGGGCAGAATATGTTTCATCTCAATCTTTGACCTCTCTGTATGTTTATAGAGAAAATGCTATCAAGAAATTCACCCAAATAAGTGCAGAAAGGAACAATGGCATAATTTTTAAATTTACAAAAATTTTTCTAATTCAACTGGCATGATCAACTGAGAAAGAACATTTTTAAAGAACCTGAAGTAATGCCTTCCTTAATCACTTACAGTCAATTATAATGGTATCTGGTGTGACATTGCTTTGTTCCATCAGTATATGTTGACATTTTTGTCTTACTTCCTGCACTTTATTGGTAAAATTTCAAGAAAGATGAATATCAAATGATGTGTGAGTTTACACTACACACACAGAAATTTCTCTAAGACAAACTCTCAGATCCACTATCAGAAAAGGAGACCTGACTTGTATTGCTGTAGCAAATTTTGTTATAAAACAAAATTTTGTTATTACGCTTCTTAAATGTGCTCTCAGAAATAAATTCTGAGTAATACTTATTTCATATTTTGACTTAGACATATGCTACAGAAGAGCTAAACCAAAACAAACACTGCCTATGGGCAAAACGGAGATGCTTCATTTACAAATTCTACACCAAAAAAATAATGGATACCAATCTACTTGCATCAATTCTTAAAACACTTGCATTTTGAAAACAGTAGTATTCAAATGGCATTATCATAAAAGTTTCACAATTTTTATAGAAAGGTTTGAAATCTAAATGCATATTTGAAAGCTGGTAAAAGTTAACTTACATGATCAATTAGTTCACGAACCATTCCATTCCACTGTCCGCTGGCATCTTCTTGGGCTCCATATTTTCCATCTTCCACCAGTCTAATCTCATAGGAAAATCCAAGGATAGTAGACAGCTCCCTGAGGAGGTCAATGCAATAACCTTCAAAACGATCATTTCCATACAAGGGTTTGTCAGACTTCTTGAACATAACATATGGCTCTTCCTGTAAGAATCAATACAGATTGGATAATGAGTGCCCCCACACCTTTCTTCTCATTTTAGCCTTAAGTAGTAGACACTCATTTGCTTACACATGCATACACTCATGACATCACTCTCTGTACAACGAAATAATATAAAAACTAGAATCCTTTTAGCTTTGGCTCTGTGTGTCTGAAGTCTTCCCATATTTTCAAAGATTCCCTTTGTCTTTTTTTTTTTGGAAAAAATTACGCTCTCAACACTGTAAACATGTCTTCAAGGAATGTATATACACATTAATTTAAATGTGCTCCTTAACGATTTGCATTATACAGTAATACAAAATGTATTGTTTGGGTAGACAACGTAAGCCTTTTAAAATGCAGAAACAATGTGCTTTGGCAACTGAAAAAATTTCATTAAAACTCCAAACATTGCTCAAATATTTTAAGTATTAGATTTTACAGTTTTATTTATACAGGTATTTAAACTGTTTTCTGAATGCTTTATTAGGCAAAGCATAAAAAACCCACATGGGAAGGAAAAAGTCAGTGAAAGCACCTACTTCTCTGTTCCCTCAAGTTATAGGCTGCCATTTACAAGACTGCAGCAAAACCTGAGAACGTTTACTCAAAAAGTAAGTTCTATGAGAGACATTCCACGAAAACTGAATTAAATTTCTTTAAGTATTTGTCTATTAATGTTTAAATCAAATTACAGTTTAATTTTTTTTTGCATTAAATGGTGCACAAACAGACAGCAAACAAATTAAAATGATTTGCAGAAAAATTGTAATTATAGGAAGAAAATTTATATTTAGCAAAACAGTATTTTTACATCTGTTTCTCAGAATAAGGTGGCCTTTCTCAAACAGAAAATTAAAGGGAAAAATACAAAAAAAATGGTAGTTTTCCACTACAATATGGAACCAATATTTAAGCTGTGTTAGGTTAAATATGCAACTTGGTTTTCACTCACTTTTGGGAGAGACACTTTTCATTTTTTATAATTAAAAGGAAAAAGAACCAAGTAAGGTAAGACAAATAATAATATATTCAATCATTGCACCAAACACAAGACTCAGTGAATATTCAGATAAACTCTCCTGGGCAACTTAAGAAAATTCTTACCGTCCTAAATCTCCACATCAGTACTCAGTGGGGTTAAAGGCACCTCATTCCACAGGCACCTGACTGTTTTAATAAGTCAACACTCCTAGCGTAATCTTCTGCCTTGAGTTTTCCCATTATTTAAACATTATATCCACATATAACTGGAACTTTAGTACGTAAGATTTCACCCAAAGAAATGAAAAGGAGAATACAGGGAATAATCTTGTTCTTAAAAGGACTATTATATACCCCTATTGAAATTTGTAAGGTTACAGCCATATTTCCAAAAAGTACATCACAGACCTTTATACAATTAGCAAGGAACAAACATGAGATAAATTGTCCAGCCAAACTACTTGGATGTTTTGACAGAAATTTCTCAAACAACAGATAAACAAATGACTCCAGAAGAGCTCTTCAAGATGTAGTATCGACAAGAACAAAGACCTAGCAGAAAACGTGAAAGTTGAAAACAAATTAAATGACAAGGATCACCAAAAAATTCTTGAGAGAGAGAGATGGTATCAGAGCAAAAACTATGTGTGAAAATAGTTGTTAATAAACTTGGGAAGTTGATATTACATATCTCAAAGAAAACAAATGTAAGAAAAACAATTTTTTCAAGTGAAATGGCAATTCCTTAAAGAAACCATGCCACTGGCCAAGCAGAAGCTATGCTATGACAAAACACAGTGTGCTTTTTTTTTTCTGGGGTAGCAGCAATTTTCTTCACATTAACTAGTGTGGTTTGGATTTGTGCTCAAAACAGGGTTATAACACAGGAATATTTTCATTACTGCTGAGCAGTGCTTACACAGTGTCACGGCCTGTTCTGTAGGCATGAAGGAATTCCAATGTAGCTTGGAATGCTCATACACACAGATCTGAGACATTTGCTCTCAGAGTTGTTCAGATATTTGCAGTCTTACACATCCCCCAGTCTCTGGAATCTTGGCAAGATTCTTGACAACATTTTTGTCTCTGTCTTCCATTCCAAGCAATCCTGAGTTATTTGGGATAGACTTTAAATATGTGCAATATCAGGAAGGACATATATTGGTCAATTTATGCTTTTAATTCTCTTTTACTTAATAAGCACAGCAGAATTTTCTTCATTGAGTGCTTTAGCTCCTTGATACATTCACATTCCTACATATTTTTCTATCAGATCATTATAGAAATCCTCAGAAATTTTATCTGTTCTGCTGAGGCGTTTTTATATTTTGTTAAAGAAAAATAAAAAAAATCTTGCAACCCTTTCTGGAATTCTTAGCTCCAACTCCATATCATCTATATTCTTTACTCTGGCCAACTTGGATAAGGCCTACAATAGCATCTGTACTACTATTTAATGATTCTCAACTTTTGCTGAGAAGACTGATCAATAACTTATTATTACTCTCGTAATGCTTTTCCAATGCTACATTAAGTAATTTCTTACTGCTACTTTTTCTTATAGTCTTCTACTGTACAAAACATTTGGTTTTTTCTCTTCAGACCTTTTACTTGCTATGTAAAGCGATTTCTAACTTAACTTGAGCAGGGTTGGTATTGGCAGCTTCATCTGTAGTCGCTCCTATTAATCCCAATGTTTTCTCTAATTTGCTTTTTCCTCAAGTAATACCCATTCTAAATACTGAACATGGCATTCAGGTATTCTGAACAAGTGCATGCAATGGGTTCTACATGCTTCATTTGCTCAAGCTTTAAACTTGTAGAATGGACTACATAAAACTGGTTGCTAAACATACTATCAGGAAAGTCTCTGTGCATTAAATGTACAATCACCATTGCTTCTTGGTGGATTATCACTTCCACCAAAACCATTCACTAGGACAATTATTATTGATTAGGTAGGCAGAGTTTTTAAACTGAGCGATATGTATATTGGCAGCTGGTTTATACTTACTTTAAGATTATTCACAATTTATTTCTTTCCTTCAATTCCTGAAAACATGACCCTTAAAAATTACTAGACCACATAACAAAACCAGTACTTGAAATCTTCTAAACAGCTTCAGTTGAAATTAATTCTTTCAACTGGACACATCTCCCCAGGCAATCAGGGAAATACCTTCCATTTGTGCTTTTACTATTGCTTGGAATGACATGAGTAGCTTGGAAACAAAAAGTCACTGATTAAACACTGACTATAGACTCCAGAAGGAATCCTCAGGAAGATGCAACATTTCCAGGAAATATTGCTACTCTAAATTAACAACAGGTCAGGTTGTTACAAAATTTTAAGATCAAAGTCATCATTTAATGTCTCATAAGACTAAAATATCTTTAGTGAAGAGGGATGCAGAAGAGCCCCATCCCAAGCCAGATAAGCACTACAAGTGAGAATGCAGATAAACTTGTAAATGCAATGAATCATTTTTCTGAGAAAATTTACTGAAAAGTAAACTTAGCTAAAATACTGCAAATAAAGGTATGACTACAAGGAACAGTGGAATCACAGGTAGATTAAAAACCATGTCTGCAAATGGAAGATAAATCTTTGAAAAATAATTAATATTGTAACTTTACAGACTGGTTTTAGTTTTAAAAATGTACAGCTAATGCTTGAATAAAAGCACAATTCTAAAAAACAATTTTCTGCAACTTTCTCTTTTTCTTTTCAGATTTGAACAATAAATATTTACGTGAGTTATTCATGTGAGTTATATTATATTTCAACTACAAAGATATTACTAGAGATTACAACAAGTTTTAGATTTCAAGTTCTTTTATCTTTTATTAATATTAATCAAACATATAATTTTTTCCTTCATAATTTCAACATGGAATAGCATATTTTTAAAATAATCTAAAATTTATTACTATCAGTATTGAGAATAGCAAAACAAAGCAANTCTAATTCCTTCTAATTCTATTCCTATTTCAAACCTTTTTTTTTTAAGGGAAGTACAATAAAAAAGGTAATTTCACTTTTCAAATGCAAAGTAACAAAAAACTACTAAATTTGAGAACATCACACACCTTTCATAACTTTCACACATTTCTTGGAAAAATTAAACTTGACAACTGNAGAGGGATGCAGAAGAGCCCCATCCCAAGCCAGATAAGCACTACAAGTGAGAATGCAGATAAACTTGTAAATGCAATGAATCATTTTTCTGAGAAAATTTACTGAAAAGTAAACTTAGCTAAAATACTGCAAATAAAGGTATGACTACAAGGAACAGTGGAATCACAGGTAGATTAAAAACCATGTCTGCAAATGGAAGATAAATCTTTGAAAAATAATTAATATTGTAACTTTACAGACTGGTTTTAGTTTTAAAAATGTACAGCTAATGCTTGAATAAAAGCACAATTCTAAAAAACAATTTTCTGCAACTTTCTCTTTTTCTTTTCAGATTTGAACAATAAATATTTACGTGAGTTATTCATGTGAGTTATATTATATTTCAACTACAAAGATATTACTAGAGATTACAACAAGTTTTAGATTTCAAGTTCTTTTATCTTTTATTAGTATTAATCAAACATATAATTTTTCCTTTCTAATTTCAACATGGAATAGCATATTTTTAAAATAATCTAAAATTTATTACTATCAGTATTGAGAAAAGCAAAACAAAGCAAAAAAAATTTAATCAATCAACAAAAAGAAGGTGGAAGGCCTAATGATGAAAAGAGAAAAATCATTTGAAAATTTGCTACTGTTAGAACAGAGGTTTTAATTATTAGCCTCTGTTCACCAGAAGGTGGGATACTGGACCGTTAAAAGACTGCCACATCTTATTAAAATTTATATCAGACAGAAGGAATGCACAATAGGTTTTCACAGTAGGCAGTCAAAATTCTAGTGAGAGAGGTAAGCAATCCACTGGTTACTTTCAATCAAAACAGTTGATGGGTGACCCATCTTTTTAAAGCTAACAGGTAAATTTATTATTTTAATTTTAATATTCTTTTAATATATATTAATTTAAAATTTGGCCATTGAGAACTCATGTTTGGGTATCCAAGAGAAAAGGGAGAGAAATTATGCACCACACATTTGAGAAAGCAGTATATATCGATAAAATACAATGTCGGAATATTATACTTTGANATGATAATATGTACAGGCTGGTATGAAATTAGCATTAAAAAAAACCCTAAATACCATGCACATACATTTATAAACATGGAAATTGAATTCCAAAGTTAAAACTCTCTCAAACTGGAAGTAGAAGATATACAAGAACAAAAATATTTAGATATTTACATCTAAAGTCTAAAGAGAAGAAATGTTTCAGAGTTCTCGTGGGAGTCAATTTAGGAGAATCCAGTAATAAGAAATCCTTATAACTGAAGTTGAAAATTGGTTTTCTGTTGGTTTTTTGTTTGGCTTGTTTTCTTTAAATGCAGAATATTCATAAAGTAGGCTTTTTAAATGAGAAAGAAATTCTGAAGTTTCAGTGCAGATGGTTTTAAAATAAAACAAAGCAATAGTTTTGGCAAAAGGATGGATATATGCCAACCTATGGTTATAAAAGATAAAAAACAGCATACTCATTATTTTTTAAATGTATTTTTCAAATTTTCCCCCCCTTCCCTAAAAAGACCTGACTATCTCTCTAGTGGACATGTTCAGCTGGTGCTTGGGGCTGCTATGGGTTCAGAACTTGGAAACCAGACAGATTTCTTCACAAAAACTACATGTAAGTAGATTTCTGAGACAGGTTGAAGTCTTGAGAACTCCTGTCCCTGTCCAGAATAGAGCACTGAATTGTTGAGAAATCAAGGAATAATCTTTCAGCTAGCTACCTGTAAAATGCATTATGAAAAACTCAAGACAAAAAGGAGCACATAGTTCCGTCCTTAGTTAAAGTAGATGAATTTATGAATTACAGTTTATTTTTTTCCCATCAATATCTTTTTCTTCTTCTAGAGACTATGGCACCAGTAGAAATGCAGGGTATACTTACAGCTGTAAAGATCTAAATGACTGAGAAATATAGGAGGAAAAAGATATTGCTCTGAATTTCAGAAATGAAATTAAAAATAAAAGAAAGACTGGGATATTTAAATGAAAAGTGAGCATTAAGGCAAACTACAGAGAAATGATTAAGGTTTCCCAGCTGGCAGTCTACTATAGACTATTGTAGGAATTCTCAAAGTGAAAAAAGCATCATAGGAAACATATGAACAGCGTAAGTGATAGAATTGCCTTTTTTCATTTTAGCAAGATTTTGCAGACTCAAAAAAAGAGAGAAAGACTGATGATGTAGGTATATTTTTAGGAGCTTTAGCATTTTATATTGTTCCCTTGAATTGCTACAAAAATGAATATTCAGTAATATGCTTTCTATTCAACGGAAATGTATTTTTTAAGCATACAAAAGACAAAACTAGAAAATAAAGCTAGTACATGTGTTTCTGCACCAAAAATGGTTTGGGTCCTTTTTACTATTCCAAGTGCAGCTCTTCCATTTTGTACCATTTCTTTAGAGTACCATTCTTCATAGCTGAAAAGAGTAACTGCAATTACCAAAACTTTTACTAAACAATAAAGGAAGTAAAAAAAGCAGCTACAACTGAGCAACATGTAACACCAATTTAAAGTCCTTTTTTTTTAAAATGCATTATTTAGATACCTGCAAAGAGGATGGATACTTATAAAAGACAACTAACCAAAAGTTAACTCTTAAGAGAAAGGATATCCTTGATCACAGAAAGCAGCTTTTCTCGTAAATCTCAAGGAGGCTTTTTTTGCGAGATTTACCAGATTAAAATCAGTGCTCATTGGCAGCACTGCTATTTACATTTCTGCTATTTACCATTTCTTGAGCTAATTATTGCAACCAAAAAATCATGCCAGTATCACTATATAAGAGCAATATGATACTTGGAGTATATTAACTCAAACCTCATCAACAGACAGATATTAAAACACAAACAAACTTGAAACACCCTAAATTATTGAGTGTTTCTTATGTAATCTTGTGGGGATTGATCCTTGTCACAGTGTTGTTATCACAGTCTGGAATCAAGCATACAATGATGGCTATTGAAGAGCGCAGATAGAAAGGCTGGTTCATTACTGAGCAATGAAGAGAACAGGCCACTGGCAGAGACAGGACTATATTCTGTAAAGCAGGAATTCTAGCAGCAATTAGGTTCACATGAATTAAAGTTACATATCAGTGAAAAGCGTCAAGAAAAATCCTAGGCAGGATATCTGGTACAAAGCAATAGCAGTACAGAGAGCATGGGAGGTCAGTTGGAATTATTAACAAAATTTACTTGATAATGAAGTAGTTTTTACATGTAGGAAATATGTGAAAGTCAGTGGGAAGAAAATTGACAGATTAATACTCTAGAAGATATGCTTTTAATATAAGAGAATATATGACATTCATTTACATTTCATTAAAAAAACCAAGGGATTATAAATTTATAAACTAAATTATAACTATAGTGTACCATTACTATAACTAATGGTACAAGAGGAAGTTGTGGTAAATCTGTGCTAGTCTTACCATAACAAAAAATTACATCTGAAAGTGAGTCAGTCGCGTTCAATTTTAGGTATCTGGTGTGTATTTTTCAAGTAATGAAATAAATGAAGCAAAGGATTTCAGAAGATTTTCTATCACTTGTAAACAGACCATATAAGCAGTGAAAAAGTTACCCACTAGATGAAATTATATGACTTGTGTTACATAAAAGGTTAAAAGCACACTGGCATTTGTGTCTATGCACCTGTAAAAATTCATTCTAGTTTGAAATGTCATAATATATATTGGTAGGTAAAAGCTTCTCAACATAGTATACAGCCACCAGGAAGCAGATTTGTTTTTAATATCTGCTAATTCATGATAATGGTGACAGCAGACAAACATACCAGACAAAGCTCTGGAAAGTTTTAAATTTGCATTGAAATTAAAATTATTATTTCAAAATTATTGCGAGGAAATAAATGAACACTTATTTTTACATAAATAAATGTATTTATTTATAAATAAAAAATACCTCATTCACTGCTGTGAATTTGTCAACAGTGAAAATAAAAAAGAAGTTACTCAAATGCTTTCTTTTGGTTTAGTTCAAAGGACAAATTAAATATCTGTATGACTAAAAATTTCATCTCAATAATTGAGTAATAATAGTGCTAAGTAAATGTTAAATACTTTGTACTTTCTTTTGAGGTGTTAGAATAGCAAACAAAAGCAATGAATTTTTGCTGGCTAAAGTCATCAGGCTAACAGACAAAACACATTTTAAAACCAATTATCTTTTGTGCTCTCATATGGCACTGAAAAAACAGCTTTGTAAAGAACAAAACATTTTAGTCAGTAATAAGAAAAGTTAAATAACTAATCAATTAACATAACTCTAAAATTGGGATAACCTGCTCACAATTAAGGTAAGACTAAACATCCATGACTAGTTTATCAACTGGTGTTCATTCATGACACCATAAATTCCAAGTAATTCCAAGTAAATTCTAAGTAATGGTAGCGCACACTGCAGACTGTTCATTACTATTGCAATTAGTGTGTCACGTTCTATCAGTTCTTCTGCACAATTGTATTTCAGGAAAAGCAAATATAGTTGCTTACCAAGATGGTAGTAACAATTAAAGAGCGATTGGACAGGGAATCTGTGATGTTTGCTGGTTTTCCTTTCTGATTCTCTGTCATGTTAAGGCCACTCAACGGATCCCAAGTTCCAACCTATAAAACAGTAAATTACTGTGTAAATCACCCATTTGTTACATTTCAGCATCTAGAAAAGAACGCTTTAAGGACAGATTGCTACAGGGGAAAAAAATTTGATTATTAAGAATTATTATTAAATTTTGTTTCATTTTTCTCTGTCATTACATTTAAAGTCTGCTTATTTAAAATATGATTAACAATACCTCAAATTATGTTTTGTGAAGTGTGACATTAGGTGCAAAAATAATATAAAATAGATCTAAAGCTACTCTTAATACTTAATTTTCCATTTCTCAAGATAAACCGCATCTGAAGATAACAGGCAGAAATTCATTTGCAGAGCAGAGAGCATTTTCTCTACAAAAGGATTTACCCTTTTCTGTGATCAGGGAGAACAGCAGGACAAAATATGTTTTTGGGAAAAAGTAATGGAGAAGACAGAAACAGGCATTAACTTAATTCATTTACGGATAAATCTTCTTCAGTATTTTGACATTTTATACTTCAAATTAAAGCCTATAGGATTTTTATCTAAATAAGAACATCCAAGGTTGGGCTTTAATTTTCAGGTCAAGGACAGACTTACATACTAAGTAGTAAGTAATGAGGCTTATCTGTAACTTATCTGCATTTTCATCCCTATACAATTAAAATAGTAAATATAACTACCCATTTTAGAAGTCAGAATGTTTGTATTACTCCATTGTCTTAAAAAGCCCCCACAAATATGTCTTATTTTGGTTTTAGACATGATTTTAAACAACATTTCAAATATTAAGTAGTATCTATAACACAAGGTAAAGATATTTTAAAACTAAACCTAGACAAAAATTAAATATTTCTCTAAGGATTCATTGCATATATATATATATTTATGTATATAAACACACAGAAATTTTTAAATTATCTTTTCAACTGAGTCCAGACAGACTGTATACTTTTAAGTGATTTGTTGCCACAGGGCTGTAAAGTAAGTTTAGGATACAATGTGGTGTGGATAAAAAGAGTTCCATTTCTAAAACTGAGACTACAGCAGAGCATGAATCAGTGGATGCTGTAATAAAGAGAATTTTCATGTCTTTTTCTACAATTTTCTGTTCCTCAGGAATCAATATTTTGTCTGTCTTCCTTGCTTAACACTCAGTTCCAAGAAGTCACTCTTTTGAACTTGGCCATTCAATACCTCATAAACTGATCAAAGAATCATGAAGGGAAGAAAGAATATGTGTATCTCAGAAATACAATTGAAAAATAACATCTAGCACATAATTTCAAAGTATTGAAATCAAGCCTTGCTACCAAAAAACCTCTCCTTCATTTACTATTTTAATACTATTTGATTTGGCAAATTGAAAGGCTTTCAGAAAACACAAAATGTTCAGCCTTGCAGCTTGGCCACAATCAAGAAATTTTAAAAGGGTTGCTAACATTTAATTGCAGTGTTCTGCTAATTATGACAATCACAGTGTTTGCTTTATTTCAAAGATGAAACTAGAGTGGAATAACAAGGAATGACAAAGACCAGAACTGGAGCCTGTCGCTGCATAACTGAAGCTGAATTAATCTCCTCTATGAGACATAACTTCAGGTACATAAGTAGCACAAAACTGTCTGAGGAAACACCAACATCTTATATGATCGGTTTCAAATCCTAAATTCATTAAATCATTTGCTTTGTTCAAATTCATGTTTATAATTCAAATTTATATAGGCAAAAGGTAAGAGATTGCTAACTAAAATACATCCTCTCCTACTTTTTGCCATAGTCATAACCACAAGCAAAAGAATATAAATGTTAGAATTGGGATTTTATCTAACTACAGACTTAATCTACTGCAAACCTATAAGAATTATCAACAACATTACTTTAAAAAGAAACTTCTATCTTGATAAACTGATTTATTATTTTTCTAAATTAGGTTCATTGTACTTTTGCTGCTGCTTTTCTTAACCAAAAATCTAAGAAATGGACCAAAAGTCAGAGGTTAAATTAGACTTTCTTTGGATTATCTTTGTTGATGAGCTCAAACCCAACAATTTACACCACAGGTTCTTTTCTATTACTGACTGGTTTAGCTCCCAAATCACACATATGTATTTTCAAAGCTGCTTCTCATAGAAAACTTGTGCAAAAACAATGCAGCAAGTTAATTGTTTTCTATTTGTTTCAGCATATTGTTTTAATTTTTAAGTAGCTTTTTGAACTGAATAGAATTGCCAATGTGCTTTTACTTGAAAAGTTTGAATGCCGAAAATGTAGAAAAAATGCATCAAGGTAGTCTATAACTGAAATTCAAAGAAGCTACAATTTAACTTATTACATTACATTTGTTTTAAACAAACTTAAAATTTTTCCTAAAAAGTGAAACAGGTATTCATATATACACCTTAGAGAGAATGTTCACACAGTAAATATATTGTAAATATTGACTATATTGTCAAGCTCTCAATCTCCTATTATTATTTCCAATTCCCCTAAATGGCTAAACTATTCTGAAGCGACCATGCCAATCTGAACATCTTAACACTTATTATCCAAAGCACAGGATCCAAACCAGGTGTACCCATGAACATGAGCTCCACAGTGAGACAAAGAAAAATGATAGAAAGAATTAGCTTAGGCAAGAATCAGCTTATTTAAGTTGAAACAATTCCAAGAGCTACATTCATCATTGAATATCATAGAGTGTTCTGTAACACGGTAATTATGGTGGTCCTCAAGAACATGGAATACAATTTCCCAAATTCATGTAAAGTGTTAAAAACTTGCATCCAAGCTTCCACATATTTGACTTCCAAGTAACTATCAGGTTACTGCAGTCCCTCAAAACCAGATATTCCCCCCCAGCTGGACATGCCCACCCAGAATCACTTTGCAGCTCTGCAGGCTAAGGAGGCCTTGACTCTGTGTGAGAACTGCTTAGCAATTGCTCAAATGTTCCTGTGTTATCAACGCTGTTTTCAGCTCAAATCCAAATCACAGCCCCATACAAGCTTATATGAAGGAAATTAACTCTGTCCTAGTCAAAACTATCAAAATATTTTACCATCCCCCCAAAAAAAGAAACACTGTACACTTGCGAAACTTAAAACGTGCTGAGTTTACACATGCTCTGGAGCACTTTATATGGAGATTCAGTCTCATGAGATGCTAGTCCCAAAAATTCAGTAGCTTTCTTACTTCAGCATATTTCAAAAGTGATTTATCTTAATGAATAGATAAGTATACTTTCAAGTATTGTTCTTTTTGATTTTTCTTCAAAGTTCTGAGAAAATTAACATTATTTTTGCTCTGAGTCAATCAAAACTGTGAATATGACTCACAGTGAAGTGCCACAAGCATTGTATTAGGAAGGATCATTACCTTTCTGCAGTGCTGCCCACTGACTAAGCAGCCAGAACTGTGTTCAACTCTCAAAGAGTTGTCAAATTTATCTATACCTTCTTTATTTACTTTTGTAGACTAATCAGTAGTAGTGGTGATTACATCAAGGAAATAATTATACTCCATTAGAGATAATAATATTTCTTCATATTTCTGTATTTCCCATTTGCAAACTGCTTAATTTATTTTCCTTTCTTCAATAATAATTACAGTCATGCCTTCTTTGCCAAATATATCATAAATAACAATACTTCAATACTTCTGGATCCCACAGATTTACTATGGCTTTCATTTTTTTTCCCTCTCTTACAAAACCTGTTGTTTATGCTATTTAATTTTTTTTCTCAGATCATTATTAAAGATACAAAATAAAACAAGATCTTACATTGATAAGCTGCACAATGAATTGTAACTAATTTTGTGTCATTTATGTTCATCATATATGAAGGTTTCAAGCAAGGCTTCAAGCCAGTTGTAACATCTCTTCTTCAGGATATGTGATTCTTCTCCTGTGACAAATTTTCATATCCAAAGTGGTATTAAATTCAGGTATTTGTTATCTCCTTGAAGTAGAAAATAATTTTCCTCACAATGCAGCCTCAGTGTAAAGACTGATTCGACTGCAATTTAAATTATAATTTATTATGCTGGAGTGTCACAGTTTTGGATTTTCACTGTGCTTAATCATGAATAGTTTCAGTCTGTCCAAAGTGACTGTAATAAAATTTTGTGGTATATTATATTAACAGCACTCCAATCATCTCTTAATTTTGTCATGTTCATCTTACAAGGAGCTATCATTTTTGGCAGACACGAAATTTTATTTGGAAACACATACTTCTTATTGACTGATGCCTGATTATCACCTCTCATTCAAGAGTTTCAGGAATAAGTATTTTATGTAAAAGCTGAGATCACACATAGCATTTTTTAAAATCAGTGAGGAATTGTTCTGCTGTCACTGACTTCAGCAGTCATTGGACTTATAACACATGATTTTCCCAGTTATACTGGTTATACTAACCAGGTAATTTATCTAGGACATTTTTGCACAAAATATAAGTTTAAAAAAAAAAAGTCTTCTAGCAATTCTTCACAATAAATCTTTTTTTTTTCCCCATCCATCAATATTTTTCTCTTCATGGATTACAGCTTTCCTTGACAGCTAAGGACAAACCAAGGACAACCAAGGACAAACTATTGTCCTTGACAAAAGAAATATTTCCCCCTTATTTGGAAAGAGGTTAGGAAAAATAATAACAGTTTACAGTATGGAAACATGGCATAAGAATTCTGTGCACCATAATATGCATCTCCCCACCTTTTCTCATCCCACAAGTGGGAAGATGTACAGAAGAAAAGCAAAAAAAAAAAACCTGTTCAGCAACTCTTACCACACAGACAGAGATGTCTGACAAGATGGTTTGAGAAGAACATTGAAAACATACCAGATAAGGACAAAGATGTAAAAAGGTTCCTGAAGGTAAAAGGAAATAGACAGAAAAGGGCATGGAAAGAGATTAACAGGTACAAGGAAGAGGGATTAGATGGAAAGGGAAATAGCCAGGGAAGGTCTGGGAGAGAGGGAAAGGGAAAGGGAAAGGGAAAGGGAAAGGGAAAGGGAAAGGGAAAGGGAAAGGGAAAGGGAAAGGGAAAGGGAAAGGAGGAGTAGCAGAAAGGAGGAGACAGAAAGATTGAGTGCACATGTGGAGGGAGGTAGGGGACTGAGACAAGGGTGACTCATCACCACTTTAACAGAATTAAGTCTTAGAGGAAAAAATCTGCAAAACTTTGAGCCAGCTCTTTTAAATAAAAAAACTGGCTAAAATATACTCCTTCAACTAGGAAGTGTCCTGCTCCAAAATTTAATCATTCACTCTGGATTCAAGAAGAATAGGGTTTGCGTTCTCTCAGAATAATGAAGTTTTGTTCAAAGAGAAACATTTCTCTATGGGCATTGATTTATCTTTCCCAGCAAAATACACCATATGTTTCATAGGTTTAGTAAGCAATTCAATCAAATGTGCATACACTTGAATTTTCCTTTTCCTAATCTCATCTCCTTACACCCCAGAGAAACTGCTCATATACATTAACTGATTCTTTCTGCTCATTCCAAAGATTGCCAACACGTTTTGGTGAAAAAATAATATTATCACTTCCACTTATCACATGACCAAAAAAAGCCATGAAGGCAGTAAAGTATCTTCCTTTTCTATGAAAATCTTTCTATACAGCTCAAGCACATACTGGGCTTTTTAAAATACTGTTATGTTTCAAAAAGTATTTCTGGTTTTGTCTCTTACTTAACTTTCAACATAACTATTTCCCAAGTTCCTTTTTTTCTATTATGTATTTTAGAGTACTATTGTATTTCCTATTAAATTTTATTGTCTTCCATATTTCTCTGTAGGCCTTTTTTGCTTTATCTCTATATTTTTACTGATGTATATATCTCCTAGTGTACTGTCAACTGAGATTTTATTTTCGAGAAATCTCATGTTGCTTTGTGGTTCCCAAATGCCACCTAATGTTCTTAAAGCCATCCTAAATTACAAAGACTTTCTCTCCTCATTTTCAACAGCTGTCACTTACATGCAAACTCTTCAGCCACTGCTGACTTATTTAGCTATTACCATGACATTAATTCTTCCAATTCAGATCCGAGTAAGAAAGACAGGTTGCACTGTACCTATTCTATTTGTACACAATACTGATTTACTTTTCAAGCCTAATCATTATTATATAATCTTTTCCCTGGCTAAGTTGCCAGAGCTCACTTCATGGGTCACTTCATAGGAGAAATCTACTGTCAGTGTATAGCTGAACATTTTAAAATATTGTTTAGTTCTTGAATCACAGGTTTTCCACTGGACAACAAAAATGTTATTACCTATGTAAGTGTTTCAAGACAAGCTCATGGTTTCTGAGCTTTTATAAATCTTCCCAGTAAGAGAAAATTAATACTCCAATGCTAGTCTTGTGAGACAAAATTTTGAGTAAATATGTTGTTTATGCTAGCTTCTCCATTCACTGATTTACAGAAGAAAGAAAATGCAACTCTGCAGTATGGTCCCTTCCCTTAATTTCTGTTTCTACTTATGTCCACAATTATCACCTTGGGGCAATAGCTGATAGAACTTGATCTGAAGTTAAAGGAAAACATAGTTCTTACAGAACACTGAACACCAGATCTAAATGCAAACTACAAGGCAGATGCCAGTTGCAAAACCTTTGCCTGCTGGTCACAACAATGTGAGACACTTTAGCTTCCAGCAATTGCCTCTTCATGGTAAGGAGGCTGGAGGCAAGATGATCTGATTTCAGATCATGATGGTGTCATATAGGCAGGCCAAATGTCTGTACATGCTTCCTTCCTGTTTTGTTTCCCACCTTCTTGGAGGCAAATGTCTTACACACCTTTTCAAGACCTTCTTCCTTGAGGCTGATGACATCCAAATCAAAATCTGTCCTTAAGCCATTCGTTTTGTTGAAAGTTATCCTGCCTGTGAGGCCTTCCCAGTGGGCCTGTGGAGAAAGAAAAAACAATTTCTAGAAATAAATACCTCTTCCTTTAATTTTTTTGCTCAGAAAGTACAAACTACTCCTGCCAAAAAGGAATCATTAATTATTCATTTTATGTAAATAATTTACCTTGTGGATGATTTTTGTTTTTAAATATTTTGAATTTATTTTTTGCTAATGAAATAAAACTTTCAGTCTTCATAGACAATTTTTTAAACTTTGCATATCAGGCAATAGACTCTTCTACTGAATGAGATAAAAGGCTGCTTTATTATCAGGCATCATTCATGTATGCATTTCCCCTTCTGCTTCCCTACATACCTCCCCCTCCCCAGTCCCCAAGCTTCAATCTGTTTCTTTAATGCTGGACTTCATTTTTTTTCTCGGGAAATTTCATTGAAATAAAGGCTTACTTTTGGAAGATGCTGATTCCCGTGAAACCACACCAAGACAGCAAAAATTGAGATCAGTGAGCCAGCCTTCCTGAGCTTATTCCTCACTTTTAATAAAGTGCAATAGCCTCATTTTTTTTATAACTTAAAATCTACCCTGGTTCTGAAACTATACAAAGTAGGAGAGAAAATGTGGGAAATAAAATTATCATCCTGGAAGGAACCAATATTGAAAAAAAATACATTCCACTGCAAATGATTCTCCTCATCATAATACTTTGTATATCTAGATTGAGAAACACTGTATGAGGAGTTACAGTATGGGAGATTTGAATAGTCTACAGTGCTCACCTTTAGCACCTTAAATCTCCTAGCCTTACTATCACTACCTATCAGTATCTAAACAGCATCTTGAGTAATCAAGGAGACATATAGTAATTCACCATATAAAATGAAGAAAAAAAAAATTAGTTTTAACCAGGAAGTAATATTAATTCCCGGCCTCTTTATACTTATGCCAGTATTTAGTTGCTGAATTTCTCATAATCGGTCCACGGTTTAGAGTTTCAGGTATTTAGGTTTTTATGCCACAAATGCTCCACACAGACCCAACTATCTACAAACATAAGTTTTATTTAGAATGCAGTTATTTCACCTTTCCATATACTTTATTTCCAAGTAATACTTCAGGAAAACCCACTTTCAAACAAAAATGCTGTCTTGCTTGCTAAACTCCTTATACATAACAAGATGAGAGATGACCATCTACTGAAAAAAACTCCAAAACGAAATGGAGTGAAAGCAAAAGAAAATGAGAATTGGGAAAAAAGAAAGCAGGGGAGCAGGACCCTTTATTAGTGACTTGCCTCCTTGATGAGACTCATAAAGCGTGTCCCAAAGCGCCATGGCTTGTGGCGGTTGCACTGCAGCGAACTGACGGTCATCTGTGGGAACTGCTGGACCGCCACCGACACCACGTGGACCGCGTCGTACATCAGCGCTGCGTCCGTCTGAAACGACAGCGGCACCAGAACCGTCAGCACAGAGCAAACACACAAGGCAGGCCAGCAGAGAGAGAAGGAAACAACAAATTAGCACTGCTCGTTCTGCTAAAGGGGAAAAAAATGGTCCAGTTGCTTGTGCAGCACTGTAAAATGTAGCCTTGTTGACACGTCGTACATCAGTTATGTCAGGATCTTCAGGCAGTCTCAGCTTTTCTCTTTTTAATGCTGTAAAAAGGGCTCAAATAGCTACTTTTCAGGATCATGGGAGTACACTAGCATCTGATGACTCAAGTTACTTTAAAAAGCAGTACGTTAGGGAGCGATATAAATCACTGTGTGCATGTTTGATTCAAGTTGGTTATTTTCATGAGTGATGCAAAAGAAAAAAGGAAACAAGTTAGCTATAAAGGAAAGTGTACAGGTTCAGGAAGTAATGTTTTTTGTTTTGAAATTACAGACAAGATTCCATCCCAACAGTACTCAGTTGAATCATTAATAATTTTTAATGTGCATCAGTTCAAATCCCTATGGCAGAACTAATCAGTATCTTCAATAAATCAGAGGTAGATTAGAATTACATCAAAATGCACATTAATTTTAATACTTTTCATGTCCCATCCTAAATAAATAGACTTAGACATAGTGTTTGCTAAGAAATGTTGTATTAGCAAAGGACAGAGACAGCCTCTCAGTACACACTGTCATGCTGTACAAGAAAATGATATCTCTCTCCCGTTCTCCTTGATAAACAGAGGCCTGGTAAGCCTTGGAACCAAAAGCACGAGAGGACCTTAGATTCAGCTGGTGGAAATGAGTGCTACGCCATCTGCTCAGCATACCTTAGAGAAAAAGGACCTATTTCCCCTTCTCATTCACATAATTAGTGAGCTGTGAAATTAGTTCTTTAATGGATAGGAAACCTGGAGATTATTGCACTTGTCACAATACAATACAATGCAATACAAATGAGCTTATATAGTGCCTTTCATGCAAAGGCATCCTGAGGCTCTTTACAATAAAACTAAACATAAAAATGCAAAAATATTCTACCATTATAGCCCATAGGCTACTGCTAAAGAGAAAAATACACACTCACATTTAAATGGCTCTCCCAAGGAAAGATTTCAGAATTCAAACAGAAATAAATCCTAATTTCAAAAAAGCCAGCATAAGAGGTTTCAATGATCTCAGGCTCCAAGCAGTTTATGCAGGGGCTCCAAATCAGTCAGAAAATATTTTTGCTGCCAAATTCTTCATTATCCTCAAAGCATTAAAGTGCTTTTAAGGCAAGCCGATATTTGACAAGGAGGCAGTGAAACACCAAAAAGCTGGAATGATATGCTGAGTAAGCGTCATCTAAAGTTTAATATTCTAGAAGCAAGACTTGGCAGTAGTTGAAGTCTAGACAACAGCTTTTTAAATAAGTACAACACATAAATCTGACTCAGAAATGCAAACTAGTTTTTAAATCAGTTTAATTTCTAAAACTGTAGTCCTTCTACCAATGAAGGAAGATGGAAATTGCTATGAGACTTCAGTAAAAATATCCCACACAGAAGCAATCAGAAATCCAACACCAGCACCAACTGATTAATTAGATGCAAATTTGGAAGTAGAACTGTTAAGACTCGTCAGAAGGAATCAAACGGACATTATGCCAGATGCAGAACAACATGGCTTTCTGTCAAATTCTCTAAGCCACTGAAATGGAAATCTGTAGGATGATAAAAAACACCCAAAGATGTCAAAGGCACATGATAAGCTCCAGCAGATTGTGAGGCAGTGGAACAGGTTGCTCAGAGATATTGTGGATGTTCCCATCACTGTGAATTTTCAAAGCTAGTTTGAATGGAGCTCTGAGCAACCTGGTCCATGGCAGGCAGGGCTGGGATTAGATGATCTTTAAGGTTCATTCCAACCCCTTAACATTCTATGATTCTGAAAATATGCTGTCAAAATCTATTCATCAAAGACAAAGCAAATGAGGAAGAAAATGCCATAGTGTCATATCCATAATTCAGTTGACAAGCCCTGTCCTATCAGATGGATAAATATGAATCTGTATCTACTGGTTACTACTGTCATTAATATAAAGTTACAAACACATCATAAGTTAAGTATATCCAGATTTTCATGCAAAGACAAATATGTTGCTAAAATTCTTTTAAAAAGTCTGAACAGTTCTTTAAATATTCTAGAAGAAAATTTCCTATGCAAACTAAAACAGAAGTAAAAAATTAACCTTGATACATAGTATTCTTATTCTCTAATTGGTTTTCTATCAAACTGAATTGGTTCATTAAAAATTTCAATTGAAGATATTGCACAGTTCACTTACAGCATAGCATAAGCCAAGCTTATTCTGATGATTAGTAAAGTATGCATATACTTCATTACATTTTAGTTCTTATGCTATCTTTGCCTGCATATTACATGAACAATACTTCTGCAGTAAGTAGAATAGCTTATAATTTTCATATGCGGCTCATAATTCTCTTCAAGATCATCTTTGTCTTCTTATCCTTAGTCAGTAAACTTTTATCCTTGTGAGATAAATCCAACTACATTTAAAAGGTCAAACTGTTCATAGGGTTTTGCTTAGTGTCTGATGGTCACTAATGTATTCTGAAAAATTTTATGCATTAATTAAAATGATTCATATGATCTTTCAAGTGTGACTTCCTTAGCTGCATCAAGAATGAAAAGAAACTGCAAATGCTCACAAATGCATACCTGCATTTGTTTCCTAGGTGACCATGACAAAAGCATTCAATAAATGCATAGAAGTGAAAGAACACTTTCACATTTTATTGACATAGTCCTTGAAAAGGTGTGAACACATTAAAAGCAATCAATATAAAGTCTCGAATCCATTGTGAAACTTATTTCATCATATACAATAAATACTTTTTGTTACTGACTGGATTTCAGATCATAGTATCATGTGAAACAAACTTAATTCAGACTGACTGTGGTCACTGGTTTAGGTGTTAACATGCCCATTTCATACTGCAACAAGCTTTTCTTGCTAAGCTTGTATTTATGGCACTTGCCTTCCAAGACTTTAGAACAGAATGAGAATGCTGCATTCCCATTTGGCAAAAAGAGCATAAGTACACAAGGTGGGGCATGTTCCATAAGGAATGAATTTTCCATTGGCCCTTAAAAAATGTATTTTATTTCTTACACAAGAGTAATGCCCCAGATAGAACACTGGATGCAAAGTCAGGTTGTTGGATTTGTTTTTTTTTTACTCCCAATATATCCAGTCTATTCGTAGTCAGGTTTATGAAGGACAGAAATGACGTAGTACAATTTGGAGAGTAAGAACACCAGCTGTTCTTCTTTAGTCTAAGAGCCTGAGTAAGTAGTAGATACTGCAGGTACAATGAGCAGGACAGCTTAATCAAATCTCCTCCCTTCCACAGCATAACCATCTTAGGGAAAAGGAACATTACTTAGTCATCACTGCACAGTAAGGATTTACAGTGGAATACTTACTCATTTCAAAACCATCAAAAAAGTCCTATAATCACCTTAGCCTATGAAGCAGTACTTCTCCTTTGATAATAACTTACTCTTCTCTTTTATATTTAGTGACAATTTAACACAAAATACATAATTATTAGTTAGAAAACCGTGAATAAATGGCATATTTCATAAACAAAGAAAACACTTCCATTTTTTTGTTCTTCCACTTGCCTTTAATTTTTCCCCATATGACTCTTGTATTTTAGGTTATTTCCATTGTGAGCATGGTGAACAGAAGTAGCCCTCTGTCCAAGGGGTTTTTTTTATTATCATTATTTTCCTTTGAAGACTGATTTTCTTATAGAAGCTTCCTCTGCTTCCTTTCTTTTGAACAGCTTAAAAAACATAATGTGTGGAAAGTCTGACAACACTTAGAAGTCAAGAAGAAAAGACTACCTACAGTGCAGGAGAGGTCTCTTTACTGGCACTATTACCTTCCCTAAAGTTTTTCCTGTTTGATAAAAAAATTAAAAAGTTGAATTTAAAAATTACTGGATATAAACTACAGAAACAATGATAGGTTACATATAAAAATAAGATTATTTTTACTTATGAAAATCTGTATTTTCTATTTGTAGATTCTACTAATGCTTGATCAGAAAATTTTAAGAGCTGGATCTCAAATTTTTTTAGGACAACATGATTTTAACCCATGAAACAGAGTAACTAGTAACATAAGAACTTTTTCCCTCAAATTCTCATAT